>CM036753.1:9092500-9632500 GCA_020796225.1 Arion vulgaris | reverse complement strand
GAAAACTTTAGTTAGTGTTCAGTGGACATTCGTTGTAAGTAAAGGAGACTTTAGTTAGTGTTCAGTGGACATTCGTTGTAAGTTAAGGAAAACTTTAGTTAGTGTTCAGTGGACATTCGTTGTAAGTAAAGGAGACTTTAGTTAGTATTCAGTGGACATTCATTGCAAGTTAAGGAAAACTTTAGTTAGTGTTCAGTGGACATTCGTTGTAAGTTAAGGAAAACTTTAGTTAGTGTTCAGTGGACATTCGTTGTAAGTTAAGGAAAACTTTAGTTAGTGTTCAGTGGACATTCGTTGTAAGTAAAGGAGACTTTAGTTAGTGTTCAGTGGACATTCGTTGTAAGTTAAGGAAAACTTTAGTTAGTGTTCAGTGGACATTCGTTGTAAGTTAAGGAAAACTTTAGTTAGTGTTCAGTGGACATTCGTTGTAAGTAAAGGAGACTTTAGTTAGTATTCAGTGGACATTCATTGCAAGTTAAGGAAAACTTTAGTTAGTGTTCAGTGGACATTCGTTGTAAGTTAAGGAAAACTTTAGTTAGTGTTCAGTGGACATTCGTTGTAAGTTAAGGAAAACTTTAGTTAGTGTTCAGTGGACATTCGTTGCAAGTAAAGGAGACTTTAGTTAGTGTTCAGTGGACATTCGTTGTAAGTTAAGGAAAACTTTAGTTAGTGTTCAGTGGACATTCGTTGTAAGTTAAGGAAAACTTTAGTTAGTGTTCAGTGGACATTCGTTGTAAGTAAAGGAGACTTTAGTTAGTGTTCAGTGGACATTCGTTGTAAGTTAAGGAAAACTTTAGTTAGTGTTCAGTGGACATTCGTTGTAAGTAAAGGAGACTTTAGTTAGTATTCAGTGGACATTCATTGCAAGTTAAGGAAAACTTTAGTTAGTGTTCAGTGGACATTCGTTGTAAGTTAAGGAAAACTTTAGTTAGTGTTCAGTGGACATTCGTTGTAAGTTAAGGAAAACTTTAGTTAGTGTTCAGTGGACATTCGTTGCAAGTAAAGGAGACTTTAGTTAGTGTTCAGTGGACATTCATTGCAAGTTAAGGAAACTTTAGTTAGTGTTCAGTGGACATTCGTTGTAAGTTAAGGAAAACTTTAGTTAGTGTTCAGTGGACATTCGTTGCAAGTAAAGGAGACTTTAGTTAGTGTTCAGTGGACATTCATTGCAAGTTAAGGAAACTTTAGTTAGTGTTCAGTGGACATTCATTGCAAGTTAAGGAAAACTTTAGTTAGTGTTCAGTGGACATTCGTTGTAAGTTAAGGAAAACTTTAGTTAGTGTTCAGTGGACATTCGTTGTAAGTTAAGGAAAACTTTAGTTAGTATTCAGTGGACATTCGTTGCAAGTAAAGGAGACTTTAGTTAGTGTTCAGTGGACATTCGTTGTAAGTTAAGGAAAACTTTAGTTAGTGTTCAGTGGACATTCGTTGTAAGTTAAGGAAACTTTAGTTAGTGTTCAGTGGACATTCGTTGCAAGTAAAGGAGACTTTAGTTAGTGTTCAGTGGACATTCGTTGTAAGTTAAGGAAACTTTAGTTAGTGTTCAGTGGACATTCGTTGCATGTTAAGGAAACTTTAGTTAGTGTTCAGTGGACATTCAGAATTCACAAGATATTCACTATTACAGTTTTCAAGAATACTTATGAAATATTCTTCTACATTACTTTTTTGTCTTTGACAAATAGATACACTACCATTAAACAATAAACACACAGATCCGCCTTTGTATTCAATAAAACCATACTGATCCTTCCATTTAGAATTAAAGGTTTTGTTTCGTTACTATGTAGCCATGTTTTTAAATGCTATGCTATTAATTAATAATTATTGTACATCTTTTGTGATTGGTACAGAATAAGTATAATATGAAATTAAAAGATTAGATAAAATCGCTGACAGAATAAGTATAATATGAAATTAAAAGATTAGATAAAATCGCTGACAGAATAAGTATAATATCAAATTAAAAGATTAGATAAAATCGCTGACAGAATAAGTATAATATCAAATTAAAAGACTAGATAAAATCGCTGACAGAATAAGTATAATATCAAATTAAAAGACTAGATAAAATCGCTGACAGAATAAGTATAATATCAAATTAAAAGACTAGATAAAATCGCTGACAGAATAAGTATAATATCAAATTAAAAGACTAGATAAAATCGCGGACAGAATAAGTATAAAATCAAATTAAAAGACTAGATAAAATCGCTGACAGAATAAGTATAATATCAAATTAAAAGACTAGATAAAATCGCTGACAGAATAAGTATAATATCAAATTAAAAGACTAGATAAAATCGCTGACAGAATAAGTATAATATCAAATTAAAAGACTAGATAAGATCAAGGACAGATAACAAACACACTGTTTTATTCTAAACTGAAACGTCCTGCTGTACGCCATGGGGATTAAACTTCATGGTGACCGGTTTCTAAAGCAGAATCGCACAGTTATGTGTATGTGATTTGTTTGAAGAGATGTTAAGACGTCGGCTCATCCTCAAGTGAAAAAAGCAAGAGATTGGGATATGGGGCAGTAGAATGGTTTCGAAAAAAAACTAGATTGTAAATAACATGAAGACTATGTTCCTATGTGTCTACCAATAAAAAACTAGATTGTAAATAACATGAAGACTATGTTCCTATGTGTGCTACCAATAAAAAAACTAGATTGTAAATAACATGAAGACTATGTTCCTATGTGTGCTACCAATAAAAAAACTAGATTGTAAATAACATGAAGACTATGTTCCTATGTGTGCTACCAATAATAAAACTAGATTGTAAATAACATGAAGACTATGTTCCTATGGGTGCTACCAATAAAAACACCAAAACATACTATTATTAAAAATACTTTTTTATCTTGAAATTTGAATTAACATTAAAGCGGAACGCAAAAAGAAGAAGAAAGATTAACATTCAAGATGTTGGTGTAAAATTGGGAACCAGGAAGGTTTAATATGACCACCGCGTTGGACAGCTTTTCTTCTTCTGTTTAATATGACCACCACGTTGACAGCTTTTCTTCTCTGTTTAATAGACACTGCGTTGGACAGCTTTTCTTCTTCTGTTTAATAGATCACTGCGTTGACAGCTTTTCTTCTTCTGTTTAATTGACCACTGCTTGGACAGCTTTTCTTCTTCTGTTTAATATGACCACCGCGTTGACAGCTTTTCTTCTTCTGTTTAATATGACTACTGCGTTGGACAGCTTTTTCTTCTGTTTAATATGACCCCTGTTGGACAGCTTTTCTTCTTCTGTTTAATATGACCACTGCGTTGGACAGCTTTTCTTCTTCTGTTTAATATACACTCGTTGACAGCTTTTTCTTCTTCTGTTTAATATGACCACTGCTTTGGGACAGCTTTTCTCTTCTGTTTAATATGACCATCGCGTTGGACAGCTTTTCTTCTTCTGTTTAATATGACCACCACGTTGGACAGCTTTTCTTCTTCTGTTTAATATGACCACCACGTTGGACAGCTTTTCTTCTTCTGTTTAATATGACCACTGCGTTGGACAGCTTTTCTTCTTCTGTTTAATATGACCACTGCGTTGGACAGCTTTTCTTCTTCTGTTTAATATGACCATCGCGTTGGACAGCTTTTCTTCTTCTGTTTAATATGACCACCACGTTGGACAGCTTTTCTTCGTCTGTTTAATATGACCACCGCGTTGGACAGCTTTTCTTCTTCTGTTTAATATGACCACCGCGTTGGACAGCTTTTCTTCTTCTGTTTAATATGACCACTGCGTTGGACAGCTTTTCTTCTTCTGTTTAATATGACCATCGCGTTGGACAGCTTTTCTTCTTCTGTTTAATATGACCATCGCGTTGGACAGCTTTTCTTCTTCTGTTTAATATGACCATCGCGTTGGACAACTTTTCTTCTTCTGTTTAATATGACCATCGCGTTGGACAGCTTTTCTTCTTCTGTTTAATATGACCATCGCGTTGGACAGCTTTTCTTCTTCTGTTTAATATGACCATCGCGTTGGACAACTTTTCTTCTTCTGTTTAATATGACCATCGCGTTGGACAGCTTTTCTTCTTCTGTTTAATATGACCATCGCGTTGGACAGCTTTTCTTCTTCTGTTTAATATGACCATCGCGTTGGACAGCTTTTCTTCTTCTGTTTAATATGACCACCGCGTTGGACAGCTTTTCTTCTTCTGTTTAATATGACCATCGCGTTGGACAGCTTTTCTTCTTCTTTTTAATATGACCATCGCGTTGGACAGCTTTTCTTCTTCTGTTTAATATGACCACCGCGTTGGACAGCTTTTCTTCTTCTGTTTAATATGACCACCGCGTTGGACAGCTTTTCTTCTTCTGTTTAATATGACCATCGCGTTGGACAGCTTTTCTTCTTCTTTGTTTTCCATACGGAACCCAACACCACACGGGTGGTTGAACAGTTCTTATTGAGATGCTTTCTTTTCTGCTGGTTTCAGATCAATACAAAAGCAATGAAAGTGCAAACTGTGATATATCATTACTTGATTTGTACAAATTATACTGGTAAGCAGTGGCGGTTCATGATCTTTTTTGTTGGTGGGGCCAGAGACAATTTTTCGGGAAAATTATTGTTTTGTATTAGGTTATATTTTAATTTATAAAATAATAAATACACATTACACTATTTTTGGCGGGGCTCGGCCCCACTGGCCCTTAACGACGAGCCGCCACTGCTGGTAAGATTTCTAAATGATGGTACTTAGATTGTCATAAAGGCATTCTAGCTTTAATAATCAGTTTCTTGATATTCTCCCGTCTCCCCATCTTGTGTTACCTTGTTTCTCATGTATAGTAGTAGGTAGAAAATGTCGGACTGAATGTACGTGTTTGGTTGTCTAAGTTTGTTGCTTGTGAAAGATATAAGAAATATTCACATGTGAAAAAGGAAGGGCACAAGATCGGAGGAGAAGCACAGTCATATGACAGCATTTATCAATAATTCAGACTCGTAGTCCCATGACACAAGCAAAAGGTTAGAAAAACAGGAATAGAGTAATATGACTAGGAAAAACAATCAATGTAACACTAGAATATGACTGAAAAAATTAAATTTGAAGTAAATTGTGAGCATATTAAGAAAATTGGACAGGAGAATGATGAGAGGAGACACCGTTTAGTAGAGAGCATTAAGAGAAATGAAAGAGGAGACACACTTGTGTAGAGAGCATTAAGAGAAATGAAAGACAGAATGAAAGAGGAGACACACTTGTGTAGAGAGCATTAAAAGAAATGAAAGACAGCCTGACAGAGGAGACAATGTTGTGTAGAGAGTATTAAGAGAAATGAAATATATAATGAGAGAGAGAGAGAGATTAGACAACGTTGTGCAGAGAGAGAGAAAGAGAGAGAGTGGAGACAACGCTGTGCAGAGAGAGCATGAAGAGAAGTGAAAGACATAATAAGAGAGTAGACGAACTTGTGTAGAGAGCATTAAGAGAAATGAGGCCCGTCTGCCCAGCGTGTACGTAGCGTAGTACAGGTGACTAGCCCTCTGTGTGTGGGTTCAATTCCGCGGGCTGGCAGAAAAGCCACAGATTCCCCAGATTTACGGTGTTCGTAGCACCGAACCTAAGGGTTACGATGCCAATGGCACCGAGCCGAAGAGCTGAAAAGCTCAAGTGCTTCTGGATCGGAAAAAAAAAGAAAAGAGAAATGAAAGACATAATGAGAGAGTAGACAACGTTGCGTAGAGAGCATTAAGAGAAATGAAAGGCAGAATGAGAGAGTAGACAAATTTGTGTAGAGGACAAATTAATGAAGTATATATATATATGAAATCGGAGACAGAAATCGGATTAACTTTTAATATACACACACTAACTTCCTCGTTGCTGGTTAAAATCCCAGATGATAAAGTAGGAGGACCTGTGAGGGAGGTCAACTACCTTACCACAAATAATTATAATTGCTACAGAAGCTTGCAAGAAAGGTCGCAAGATTCTGTAACAATTATAGTATAGTAAATAAACCAGACTGGTGGTATATCTATTGCATCAATGAGTTGCTATCGAAAGTCACTTTGCAGAATTCAGCAGCCGGATATTGCATTGTTTGGCTTAAAAAGATACAATGGTGACGTAAAAAGAAAGTACTGTAGTTTAAAAAAGTACAAAAGCAATATACAGTGACGTTTCAACCAAAACGTCTTTATCAAGCTTTGGACGTAGGTTTAGTGCAGTCTTCCCCTACACTAAGATTGGATACTGGAACGTCAGAACAATGACAACAGTTACAAAATCCGCAAAAGTTGCTATGGAAATGAAACGATACGCCCTGAATATATTGGGGTTAAGCGAGGTGAGATGGCCTGGATCAGATAACATGGTGGTTATCGGACCAATGTTCATTTATTCAAAGAGAGAGGAAAGAGAAGGAAATCGCATAATAATGGATAGCAAAGAGCATATTAGAATTGGAATCTGTCTGGAGTTGTATAATTAGAGATATATTTATTACCAAACATGTTAAAAATGAAAATAATACAGTGCTATGCACCAACCAGTGGGGCCGATGACGATAGAAACATGTTTTATGGATAGCTACAGGATGATAATAATAATTCCGCTCGTACCGTTATACGTTACACAGGGCCTGAAAGTAATTTCTCCATACCACTCTATCCTGGGCAACTCGCTCAATCTCCTCCATGGAACTGAGACCGATATTTCTTGCCTCTCTCAGCAAAGTTCGTTTCAGGGTCTCCTTAGCTGCAGGATGACATATACAAAATTCCAAAACACGGTCTATTAGTAGCAATAGGAAACTTGACTGTCAAGTCTTGTGAGTACAATAATTAGTCGGTGTGTTGCCGAGGCTTTCAAGTAAAGAATAGTAACACTGCGACCTACAAGGCTTGTCGTAAGAGGCGATTGAGGAAGGGGCCTAGGAAGCTACCTAGTAAATAAAAAAGCGTCGCAGAAATCGGATGTGCTGGCCTACCTGTAGGCGCATAACTGGCACAACGTACAATGGCTCTTAGGTTCAGATCACATACAAATCAAAGAGAGTGGTTAACAAGTGATCGATATGGAACGTTCAAAGAAGAAGAAGAAAAAGAAGAAGAAGAAGAAGAAGAGGTAGAGACAATGTAGGGATGAGGAAAGTTATTAAAAAAATAAAGAATAAACGCATTACATGAGAACGTAGAAAGAGTGACTATGTTGTGCATGTTGTCGAACTTGGTAAGTGAAAGTACCATTTTTGCCATCAAGGAGATTCATAAACTTGCTTGGCACCCACTCACCTGACGTGGTGACTAGAAATCAGGTTGACCATCTTTTCATAAGAGATTTCATTGCATACAGATGTCATATGTTTGGAAGGGATCCCAACTTATGCGTAGGTAGATTGAAAATGATATTACAAATTTGTTATTTAAAAAAAGAACGACTACGAACATACAGTCAAAATTTCTAAAATAAAGAAGTTAAATAGGAATATCAGCTCAAACCAAAAATAAAGAACCATAAATGTGGCACATAGACAAAATTACAAACATAAATGTGACTGATAGACAAAATTACAAACATAAATGTGACTGATAGACAAAATTACAAACATAAATGTGGCACATAGACAAAATTACAAACATAAATGTGACTGATAGACAAAATTACAAACATAAATGTGGCCGATAGAAAAAATTACAAACATAAATGTTGCCGATAGACAAAATAACAAACATAAATGTGGCCCATATACAGAATTACAAACATAAATGTGGCCCATAGACAGAATTACAAACATAAATGTAGCCCATAGACAAAATTACAAACATAAATGTGGCCGATTGAAAGAATTACAAACATAAATGTGGCCCGTAGACAAAATTACAAACATAAATGTGACTGATAGACAAAATTACAAACATAATTTAGTTGATATATAAATAAGAAAAATAATTTTATTTTAGATACAAAATTACAAATCAAATTTAATGTGCAAAACATAAATGTAGACATCAAAGTGGACCTCAGAGATAACAGTAGTCACGAAATACACGGTTTATAAAGCGCACACAAAGCCCCGTTCTAGAAATCGTTTCTTATCCTGACACTGTTTGTGAAAGAATTTTGTTGAAACATAGAAAAATTAAAATAGTTTTCGTTGAAATATATATCTGCGAACCTAATAATATTTATAAAAAAGAATCGTAAATATAGATTTGAAATACGGATTTACCAATATAATTTTAGTTAAAATATAAAAATCAAAGATATAATTTTAATTAAAATATAAAAATCACAGATATAATTTTAGTTAAAATATAAAAATCACAGATATAATTTTAGTTAAAATTTAGTATTACAAACATAAATCTACTTAAAATATAGAATCATAAAGTGATTTTTACCTGTGAGACAGCAACTTAAACAAGCAGTCCCATAGATTGATAGCTTGATTAGAATTGACACAGTTCTCAATTCCTGCAGAGATTCACGCTTCAAATGATCATGATACTCTATAGAACTCTGATCTACAACAACGTTCATCTGCCGACTAGAACCAAGGTTTCAATTGCGATTCGGTCTACTGACGAGTCTACGTCCTTTATGGGTATTTAGAATATGAGAAGGATTCAATCAGTTCAGGTGATCGATCCGCGGGCAGGTGTTTATCCTCTGAGTACACAATATCTGAATGCCCTAAATCCTTTGATGTGGATTTCTTAAAATAACCGCTTGGAAACTTTCTAAAAGGCACTCAAGCGTGACTGGATTTGAAGTCCTTTCAATATATTTTTTGGAATAATGAGAATTAAAAAAAGAGGTGCGTATGACTGAAGATTTGTATTAAAATGATTCTGTCAGTCATTAGTTTCAATATTCGTCTGTGTATGTTTTGTGTTTATTGAAGATTCCACATTGAGTATATTTGTTGTATAAATAAATATTGGGTAGTTGATATCACTACATACGGCGCCTTTTCTATGCAATCAGTTATCAGTTACCGATTATGTGAGGTCTTTCATCATAACAATCCGGACACGACCATATGTGCTCTGATCCTCGCCTCAACAAATTCAGCATCGTCCAGAGGCCCAATACACCAGTTTGATGTGGATTAATTAATCTTGTTTAAATTTTTCGGATGTCGTTCTTGTCAGGATGTACCGATATACTAATGTAAAGGAGCGCCTGGCTGAATGGGTTAGAGAACGGTTCATATACGAGAGATCCGTGTTTAATTCACGGTAAGGCCAATGATTTTTTTCTGTCAGGGGCATAAAAGAAAAATTATAACATGAACGGTTTCGTGTCGACTGCGCTAGCTATGCGGCGGCCATTAAATTATTCAGTCTCACGTCCCACCTGTCCTATACCGCACTAAAAAGTGGTACTACAGCAGACAGTAGTGGTACTACAGCAGACAGTAGCGGTACTACAGCAGACAGTAGTGGTACTACAGCAGACAGTAGTGGTACTACAGCAGACAGTAGCGGTACTACAGCAGACAGTAGTGGTACTACAGCAGACAGTAGCGGTACTACAGCAGACAGTAGTGGTACTACAGCAGACAGTAGCGGTACTACAGCAGACAGTAGTGGTACTACAGCAGACAGTAGCGGTACTACAGCAGACAGTAGCGGTACTACAGCAGACAGTAGAGGTACTACAGCAGACAGTAGTGGTACTACAGCAGACAGTAGTGGTACTACAGCAGACAGTAGCGGTACTACAGCAGACAGTAGCGGTACTACAGCAGACAGTAGTGGTACTACAGCAGACAGTAGCAGTGTACTACAGCAGACAGTAGTGGTACTACAGCAGACAGTAGCGGTACTACAGCAGACAGTAGCGGTACTACAGCAGACAGTAGCGGTACTACAGCAGACAGTAGAGGTACTACAGCAGACAGTAGTGGTACTACAGCAGACAGTAGCGACAGTAACAACCAATGTCTCTCTCAATCTGGTCGGGGAACACAACACTCAAACACATCTGTTCGAATAGATTCCCTTTTTGTTTTCTTTTTTTTCCCCGATCCAGAAGCACTTGAGCTTTTCAACTCTTCGGCTTGGTGCCATCGACATCGTAACCCTTCGGTTCGGTGTCATGAACACCGTAAATCTGGGGAATCTGTTGCTTTTTCTGCCATCCCGCGGAATTGAACCCAGACACACAGAGGGATAGTCACCCGTAGTCCAACGTGCTACCAACACGCTGGGCAGACGGACAAAATAGATTCCCTCAATGAGTTAAGAATATCATTTCGGTCGATTGCAGTTCCTTCTGATATCGTAGCCGTGTCAGCCAATCTATCAGCTCGTTTCTGCATGTCCAGGGATGAAAATGAGGTTGATTTATATTACCCTGTCTGTACCAATCTTCTTCATCTTCTTCACCCTTCCTCCCTAGGGAGGCAACCAAGGCCTTCCAAGCCCGCCTATCCAAGGCCATCCTTTTCATGTCTACTTCCTCATGTGGCGAGCTATGAATTTTCCTGGTTGTGGTTTCTGTAACAATCTAGTGTTATTTTACAGGGTGTAGTAGCTAGCCCCACGCCCAACCTCCTTAGACGCCTCTTACGACATGCATGGCAGGTAACAGTGGTTATATTCTTTACACCCGAATTTGGGTCTGTACCAGTATCTCTACCCATTTTCGTCTCACCATTCCGGTTTCGACTTTACGAATCATGCTCTTGGAATTCTACGAACACATTGTCTTTGTAAAGTGAGTCTCTGCCACAGTTAGATCGGCTTGTCTTCATTGGAAAACGATCAGGCTATTTTCAAATGATCCTTTATCTTAATGTAGGAGCGATCTAGTTGATAGTCCTATCGGAAATGGGCGATAAACAAGTAGATCCTTTGTTCAAGATGAGCACGTTAACGTACCCTTGGCAAGATTAAATCAATAAGATTAGGCTGGAAAAGCCATGTCCGTGATAAAGTAATTAATATAAATAAAAGAAATAAAATATCTTCACAGTTTTACTATCTTCAAAATTACATTGGGTAATCTTCCCTTGGCTTCGTTGTTCGTTCACGGACGCTGAGATCTTCAAGTGTATGTGAGTAATCTTCCCTTGGCTTCGTTGTTCGTTCACGGACGCTGAGATCTCCACGTGTATGTGAGTAATCTTCCCGTGGCTTCGTTGTTCGTTCACGGACGCTGAGATCTTCACGTGTATGTGAGTAATCTTCCCTTGGCTTCGTTGTTCGTTCACGGACGCTGAGATCTTCACGTGTATGTGAGTAATCTTCCCTTGGCTTCGTTGTTCGTTCACGGACGCTGAGATCTTCACGTGTATGTGAGTAATCTTCCCTTGGCTTCGTTGTTCGTACACATACGCTGAGATCTTCACGTGCATGATAATGGTCTGATCAGAAGCTGTTATTCAGCAAAGTACAATAATGATGAAGATCATATCAATCGATCAATGAATGAATGAAGGAATCAATCAATCAATCCTCACCGTGTCAGAAAAAGTAGCAAAACAAACACATGCTCTGAGACTCAGATTATATACGAGTTGCACTGAGTGACTGAGAAGTGTTCAATAAAGCGTGAACGACAATCAGGGTAAGAAAGAAATTAAGATGTCTGGGACAGTCAGTTCAGGTAAACCCAATCATAACTTTTGATCAAAAATCGGATGTGCCTGTACTACCTGCCGAAGGGAACTAAAACGATATCTCAACGTACTCACGTTCTCGATGCAAACCCCCCAGATGTATAGGAGTGGTTTACTTGGTTTGTCATGAACGAACGAAAACGCCCCTTATCACAAAGAGTGGTTAACTTGACTAATTAGAACATCGTCCTAATGTTCTCGGCGCAAACACTACCGATCACAATGAGTGCTTAACTTGGTTGGTAAGTACAAACGCAAACAAACAAACAAACAAACAAACAAACAACAATGACATCATTTCTTCATTCCATGTCGCGATAACCCTGTGCTAATCTTCATAACATATTGCAGTTAGCCAAAACAACTTCAGATTTGGACAAGCGTATGCGGGAAGTTCAAATCCAATCTTCTCATAAAACATGCAAGCTACTCATTTATAATTTATTGCCATTTCTTTCTCACTCTTCCCATCCGTATTCGCCTCTCTCTCTCTCTCTCTCTTTCTTCTGCTCTATACATTTCCTCAGTAGTATGATTTGTGTATTATGTTAGCTTCTTCATTAAGCAATTTATAAGTTTTTAATATATTAGAGTATCCTGCCCTCTTCATCTTTATATGTTTCAGATCTGACCCCTGGCATGCACAAAATTGCCCAACTCAAGAATAAACCTTACGAAAGATAGGTGACTACAACAAAAGGTAAGTAATTTTAAAGAAACAATGAAATTACATAGTTCGTATGTGAAATTATAAATTGTGTTCGTGTACTGAGTCAGCGACGTCTGATAGACGTCTAGAACGAGCGATTGTAGAATTTGTAAAGTCATTCTATATAGCGAACTTGAAAAATGGTAATATACAGCATGGGCACCCATTACTACCCTTCACTGACAAATGCAAGCGTTATGTAACATCATGCAGCATATACAACGGTAATTGGGAGCGGTTGGCCAAAGACAGGCAGGTATGACACGCGGCAGTGAGGGATGGTTCAAAAAGAAAGGAAGAGAAACGTCATCACATATGGAGGACAAAGAGAGAGCAGAGAGACCTTCCTCTGCATCAGCTTCAGTCATCAGTGACAAGGATTGCCACTTCATAAAAAAGGCCTTTACTGCGACAACATACGATGTGATTCAGCACAGAACAAACTACGTGAAGCACAACATATTGTCTCATGAGACAAAGAGGCAAATGATAATGATATTTAGTTTCTAAAATTACATAATTTTTATGTGAGAATTACTGATTTTGTATCTGAAATTTGATAATTTGTATTTTAAATTATAGAGTATTAATGGAGAATTTTTTTGGTACCAAAAAAAAAAAAAATTGACATTAATACTCTATAATTTAAAAGAGCACAAAGGAGAGGCTAGAGTACAAAAGCAAATGCTGTAACCTACCAGCTAGCCCCATTGTTAAGGCACCCAAAAATTTCACAGGCAGCTAAGCAACAGATGATCAACAGCATTTTTATACCTACTTTGTGTTACCAGAGCCAAACATGGACATTGAGCAAAGCGCAGTCACAAAAATAACTACATGTGAAATGCGTTGCCTGTGAAAAGTTACCAACAACACAAGAAAAGGCAGAATCACCAACACCAGCATAAGAAAGAAAGTTGGCACAAACCGTGCTTGAAATACATAGATAAACAAAGAATGAAGTGGTTTGGCCACTTAATAAGAATGCATCCAAACTCCACAGTATACAGAGTCTTCTACAACAGAACATCGGGAAAGAAGGCAAGAGGAAGACCACGGAAAAGATGGTTAGATGGCGTAGCAGAATCCTGTGAAAGAGCAAAGATAACAATCACACAAGCCACCAGAACAGCGCAAGACAAAACAGAAAACCACGACACTGGGAAACAACCCGGTAGCAGTGTGACGACAAAAGAAGAAGAAGAAGAATGTAGAATTAATTTTTTAGTTCACTAATCTAATACCGAAAAAAGCTATGTCCACATGTCAAGTCGAAAATGACCAATGACCTTAGGTTACATTTTTAAAAAAAAGGTGGACTGGAATATATATTTACTACAACTGTTTAACTCTAGGATACACAAACTCCACTTGATGTACTGTCTGTTTCCAGGGCTTCCACGACTATCGTCACATAACATTGCGTTTGGTTCACTAAAGATTAAATTGTCACATTATTAATGCAATGTCGTACTAAACTATCTTATATACGAAATAATTATTTGTGTAAGACTAAAGTGGAAATTAAGAAACTACACACTTATAGCCTACAAATATTTGCACCAACACGAGACTTCGAAGATGAAGAAATATAAACTCGTTATGTCTTTTTTGTGTTCAATATATTTCAAGGTTTTTATTTTTATTTACAGCATCAGCTAGTTTTATTTAATGTTGAAATCTTTCTGGATATATCTGTTAGTTTTATAGTTAGTGTATTAGAAACACCATAAGTTATTACCTTATTGAGATAACTGGCTGGGGTAACAAACCTACACTCATGCATGTCTTCTGAGGGATTCATTGAGTAGGATCTGGAAGGTGGAGGCTGGTTCGGTGCGCAGACAATGAACTGAATCATTATAAGCATCAACAATATGCAGAGTTATAGTCATCTTCATTCCGGGGCATATGTGTGTCATTGGCAATGAGAGAGCAAACAGGCTAGCTGGCTATGCCCCTATATCGGGAAGAAGGGGGAGAGTAAGTCAATGGATAGATCAGACATTTTAAATGCTCTCACTGAGTGTGCTCGCAAAGAAGACTTTCACTTAAACCAATCCACATCAACTGCTAGATTACAAGAGCTTGAATTGAAGATTGGAATCGCCAGAAAATAACAGAACAACAGTCGTATTGGTATGTTCATCAAGATCACACTTGAAGATAGGAATTGCAAGAACAGAACAGAACAACAGTCGTATTGGTAGGTTCATCAAGATCACACTTGAAGATAAGAATTGCCAGAAAAGAACAGAACAACAGTCGTATTGGTAGGTTCATCAAGATCACACTTGAAGATAAGAATTGCCAGAAAAGAACAGAACAACAGTCGTATTGGTAGGTTCATCAAGATCACACTTGAAGATAAGAATTGCAAGAACAGAACAGAACAACAGTCGTATTGGTAGGTTCATCAAGATCACACTTGAAGATAAGAATTGCCAGAAAAGAACAGAATAACAGTCGTATTAGTAAGTTCATCAAGATCACAATTGAAGATTGGAATCGCCAGAAAAGAACAGAACAACAGTCATATTAATAAGTTCATCAAGATCACAATTGAAGATTGGAATCTCCAGAAAAAACAGAACAACAGTCGTATTGGTAGGTTCATCAAGATAACAATTGAAGGATCTAAATTTCAAGTACCTCTGAAGTTGGTGAAGGCCAGCCTGCACTGTGAGGGACACCAGTGAAATTGTAAAGTAGGCTTTCACGCAAAAATCAGTCAGAAACGCCAAACCAGACGTCATGGCCAGCGTCCGAATTCACAGCGGGTGAACGCAGAAAAAGCTCATCAATCGACATCTTACTAGTACGGTTAATCGCTGGACTCTGTTGAAGATATTGCAAAGGAGATTGGATTACATATGGACATGTCCGGAGTGTAATGAAGATATTCCTTACTGATACTAAAACTGATAACTCGCACTGTATGAAATTAATTTACATAATTTATTGACGTCGTAATTACTTAGATACTACATACATTTTGAAAGTATGTAAATTCCTCATAATTTATGAAACAAATACGTCGCATATGAAATGTAATTTAACAATTGCTGAAATTACTGAGATTTCCTACAAGTTCTGAAATAGAACTGAAATACACCACAGCTGAAGTAATACTTGTACATGTACATCTGTACTTGACATACGCTGAAATATCACAGTACATTCTATAATGTTTGAATACATTAGAAACTTCACGGTAGTTGAAGTCTACTAGTGTATAAGTGAATCCAAATGATTGAAATTGTGTAATGAAGTGGTTAGACCGCACGTCTAATAAAGTGATTAAAAAGTTCACGTCGTTAATGAGTTGTCGTAGTGTGGGGTTCTGGCTTAGAGAATCAGTTGGAGAGCTGATGTATTGTGTGGGATGTCGTAGTGTGGGGTTCTGGCTTAGAGAATCAGTTGGAGAGCTAATGTAGTGTGTGGGTTGTCGTAGTGTGGGGTTCTGGCTTAGAGAATCAGTTGGAGAGCTAATGTAGTGTGTGGGATGTCGTAGTGTGGGGTTCTGGCTTAGAGAATCAGTTGGAGAGCTAATGTAGTGTGTGGGATGTCGTAGTGTGGGGTTCTGGCTTAGAGAATCAGTTGGAGAGCTGATGTAGTGTGTGGGATATCGTAGTGTGGGGTTCTGGCTTAGAGAATCAGTTGGAGAGCTGATGTATGTGGGATGTCGTATGTGGAGTTCTGGCTTAGAGAATCAGTTGAGAGCTAATGTAGTGTGGGATGTCGTAGTGTGGAGTTCTGGCTGAGAATCAGTTGAGAGCTAATGTAGTGTTGGATGTCGTAGTGTGGAGTTCTGGCTTAGAGAATCAGTTGGAGAGCTGATGTAGTGTGTGGGATGTCGTAGTGTGGAGTTCTGGCTTAGAGAATCAGTTGGAGAGCTAATGTAGTGTGTGGGATGTCGTAGTGTGGAGTTCTGGCTTAGAGAATCAGTTGGAGAGCTAATGTAGTGTGTGGGATGTCGTAGTGTGGAGTTCTGGCTTAAAGAATCAGTTGGAGAGCTGATGTATTGTGTGGGATGTCGTAACAAAATAAATTTATAAAGTAAGTAAAGGAACCCTTTTTCATACCATGAGGTATATTGGAAAATACCTTGTTAGGCCCGCATTTTTTTAATCGTCGCCATAGGATGGGTGATATGCCGTTATGGTCCGTAAAATATTCCCAACCCATTGTGGAATTGAACTTGGACCACGCCCCTAAATAGAGTTCTCTAACAACCACGTGACTGCTGCGCTCTACACAAAACATAGGTGTTGCTGTAAGGTGACTAGAGTTGGTGTAGGAACGAAGTTGTAGGCAAGTCGTAGTGCATTGGTTAATTTGCTAGTATACTAAATCGGTTAAATGAAATGTTAAAAAAGAAATTATGATACGAATTGGCAAAGCAACATCAGCTTTTAAAAGTCTAAATAAAATATGGAACTGCAAGTTATATAGTATTACAACTAAATTACGAATTTTCAATTCAAATGTTGTTTCAATCCTAACATATGGCAGCGAGAGTTGAAAATGACTAAAGATATAGAAAGCAAGTTGAATACATTTGAAAATAGATGTCTGCGAAAATTAATGAGCATAAAATGGGAATGAATTCAGCATAAGGGATGAAATAAGAGAAATGTATAGTGAACCACTAGTGACAACTGTTATAAGAAAGAGAAGATGGAGATATGTTGGGCACACCTTGAGGAGAAATGATCAACGAATATCAAAGCAGGCATTGAAGTGGGATACAAAGGGTTCAAGAAAGAGAGGAAAACCTAAGGAGACCCTGAAACGAACTTTGCTGAGAGAGGCAGGAAATATCGGTCTCAGTTCCATGGAGGAGATTGAGCGAGTTGCCCAGGATATAACGGTATGGAGAAATTGCTTGCAGGCCCTATGTAACATATAACGGTACGAGAGGAATTATTATTATACTAAAGCGGCTAGACAGGTAGTGTAAGATAGCAGTCGGAGGTCTGGCGTGGGGAAGTTGTTAACTAGCATACTAAAACAGCTAGACAGGTAGTGTAGGATAGCAGTCGGAGATCTGACGTATTGACGTTGATAAATTGTTAGTATACTAGCGAGACATGGACAGTGTATAGCAGACACGCAAGAAAATTAAACCATTTCCACACAAGCTGTCTACGCAGAATACTAAAAATAAACTGGAAGAACAAATTCCAGACAGCGAAGTCCTCACAAGAGCAAAGATCCCAAGCATCAACACATTGTTGCAGAAGGCCCAAATGAAATGGGTCGGTCACGTTGTTCGAATGCCTGATAAACGCATCCCAAAACAGTTGATGTATGGCGAACTTGAAGGGGCAGACGGTCAGCTGGTGGACAGAAAAACACTTTAAAGACACTCTTAAAGTGTCTCTGAAATGCTTCGATATAGACACCACGTGCTGGGAATCCTTGCGCAAGATCGCCAAATGTGGCGCTGTAACAACAAAAGAGGAACCCGAATAGTTGAGAATCATCGTATTGTTGAGGCACAGAGAAAACGAGCTGCGCGAAAAGACAGAGCACACAACACGCACATGTCTAACCTTGATCATGTATGCCCCACCTGTGGTAGGGGATTCTGTTCTAGGATTGGACTCTACATTCACCTTCGCACACACCAGAGAGGTTCAGCAGCACACGTCTGAACGGCTATATACTAAAGCTGCTAGATAGGTAGTGTAGGATAGCAGTCGGAGATCTGACGTATTGAAGTTGATAAATTGCTAGCATACTAAAGCAACTAGACAGGTAGAATAGGATAGCAGTCGGAGATCTGACGTATTGAAGTTGATAAATTGCTAGCATACTAAAGCAACTAGACAGGTAGTGCAGGATAGCAGTCGGAGATCTGACGTATTGAAATTGATGAATTGCTAGCATACTAAAGCAGCTAGACAGGTAGTGTAGGATAGCAGCCACAGATCTGACGTATTGAAGTTGATAAATTGCTAGCATACTAAAGCAGCTAGACAGGTAGTGTAGGATAGCAGTCGGAGATCTGACGTAGGGAAGTTGTAGGAGAACGAGTACAGTGAATCAGTTGGAGAACTTGAGTAGTAGAATGCGTTGAGAAGTAGTAAAGTAATTTGAGAACTATCTAAGTGAAGAAAGTTGGCGTAGTAAAGTGAGTTCGTGCAGTGAAGTGAACTGGAAAAAGAAGTGAAGTGAACTGGAGAAGTGAAGTGAACTGGAAAAGTGAAGTTTACTTGCGTAGTGAAATGGTTATGGGGGATTCTATGGTGAAATGATTAAATTATGTACCTACCGTTCTGAAGGTTGAGGTTTCGAATCCGGACCAAGTCACATGTACAATTTTTTTCATGAGATCCATAGGATTGTTTCTGGAGCTACGGAAGTTCGTGATATGTGCAACAATCTCGGTTGATGTCATGCGACACGGACAGAGCCATATAGGGAAACCTGTTGCAATTAAGTCATTCCTTCGCATTTAGACCATTTTCTTAGGGAATTGGTTAACGGAACCGCCCGAGTGGTTACCGAGGCCCAAATTTGGGGTGTATAGAATAGAGCCACAGTTACCTGCCACGCATATCGTAAGAGGCGACTAAGGAGGTTTGACTGAAATCGGATGCACATGTCCTAAACGTGTAGAAGTCTATGCATTTAGGGGTCTACCAAACCAATGTGCAACGTATACACGTTCTTGGTAAAGATCAAACATATCACAAAGAGTGATTAAAATTGGTCGTAAAGAACGAACGCAAAGAAGAAGAAGAAGAAGGTTAACGGAACGGGTATAAACACACACGCGTACGCACGCACTCACACACACACACATACACACTAACACAGAATATACTAAAACACAGATATATAGATAGATGGATAGATAGATAGATAGAGCGAGAGAGAGAGATATATGTAGAAATGTAGATAGATAAAAAGTAAACAGACACCATGTGTTGTTCAGTGCATCATCAATTTTCATTGTTAATGAATTCTAATGATGCATGATCATCATGTTGTAGAACTATTCTTAGTTCCAATAGGCTGGAAACAATGAAAAGAGTTCATGGAATTAATTGTTTGCTTCGATCAAGCAACCTGCACAATTCAAGTGCACACAC
Source organism: Arion vulgaris (assembly GCA_020796225.1). NCBI lineage: Eukaryota > Metazoa > Mollusca > Gastropoda > Stylommatophora > Arionidae > Arion > Arion vulgaris. Next base: position 9,613,078 of record CM036753.1, on the reverse strand, counting down.
ACTCACCGAATAACCCATTGTCATGATGGAGTGTAAGCAACGAGATAATTATTCACTAGATTAAATGGTGGTGGGTCTCTTGAATTGTCAGAGTTGATTTGCGGCTTCAGATTCATTGGTATTCAGAGTTCCATTCAATAGCTCTTTGAGGTTATGCTATCAATTGCATGTGTTCCCTGTGGTTCGTCATGGTCTGTATACTTTAATATTTTTACATCGAGCTTTAGATTAGCTATGTGGAGATTTGATGTTATATGTTAACTTGTTCAATGATATTTACTATTTGTGCAGTAACTTAACAATATGGTTTGTATTTAATGGTGTTTCGTAGAACACAGTGTATAGCTTGAAATATATATTTCTATATCCTTTCGTGTCTCTTGTGATAAATACGGGTACCACAAGATTTCCATTGCTGCTATTCTGCCATATTTCTAATAATTATTTTCATGCTACTAATTGTTTTCAGGTCACAATCTTTCAACTTTCTTTTCTTAGATCTTCTTTAAGTTTCCATTGTACGCTACTCCTATAGTCCTTCTTTTCATATCAGAGGATACTCTAAACAATGTACGCTACTCCTATAGTCCTTCTTTTCATATCAGAGGATACTCTAAACAATGCCGTTCTGATATAAAGTTCTTTCATTTCAACATCCGATATAAGAGATGTGAATATGAGTGATATAAGATGTGAATATGAGTGATATAAGAGATGTGAATATCAGCGATATAAGAGATGTGAATATGAGTGATATAAGAGATGTGAATATCAGCGATATACGAGATGTGAATATGAGTGATATAAAAGATGTGAATATGAGTGATATAAGAGATGTGAATATAAGTGATATAAGAGATGTGAATATGAGTGATATAAGAGATGTGAATATAAGTGATATAAGAGATGTGAATATGAGTGATATAAGAGATGTGATTATGAGTGATATAAGAGATGTGAATATGAGTGATATAAGAGATGTGAATATGAGTGATATAAGAGATGTGATTATGAGTGATATAAGAGATGTGAATATGAGTGATATAAGAGATGTGAATATCAGCGATATACGAGATGTGATTATGAGTGATATAAGAGATGTGATTATGAGTGATATAAGAGATGTGAATATGAATGATATAAGAGATGTGAATATGAGTGATATAAGAGATGTGAATATCAGCGATATAAGATTAGTCGTCTGGAAGGAGACTTTCTGATATCTTGAAATAGGAGATGATATTTATAGACGTGTTAGCATTTTGTGATTGTTTTCAAATGCAACGGGAAGTAAACAAGAAAGAGACCGATACAAACGTTTGACATGGAAGAACACGTTTGATATATTGTCTACGAATCACATCAATTAAACATGTCTTTGAACTACCCATGGTTGTCAAATATATTCAAAGTTATGTATGAAAGACATTAGTAGAGAGAGAAAACACTATTACCTAACAAGAACATCTAGAAATCGGGATCAGAACGAGGACATGGTAACGACAACGCTAGTATCACCGGACATTGGAAAGGAATCACTATCGTTTTATATAAATATATACATTTGATGAGAGCGATGATGGACTCGAATAAAGGAACAAGTAAAGGAACAAATAAAGGAACAAGTAAAGGAACAAATAAAGGAACAAGTAAAGGATCAAGTAAAGGAACAAGTAAAGGAACAAGTAAAGGAACAAGTAAAGGAACAAATAAAGGAACAAGTAAAGGAACAAGTAAAGGAACAAGTAAAGGAACAAATAAAGGAACAAGTAAAGGAACAAATAAAGGAACAAATAAAGGAACAAGTAAAGGAACAAGTAAAGGAACAAACCATGGAACAAGTAAAGGAACAAATAAAGGAACAAATAAAGGAACAAGTAAAGGAACAAATAAAGGAACAAGTAAAGGAACAAATAAAGGAACAAGTAAAGGAACAAATAAAGGAACAAATAAAGGAACAAGTAAAGGAACAAATAAAGGAACAAATAAAGGAACAAGTAAAGGAACAAATAAAGGAACAAGTAAAGGAACAAGTAAAGGAACAAGTAAAGGAACAAGTAAAGGAACAAATAAAGGAACAAGTAAAGGAACAAGTAAAGGAACAAGTAAAGGAACAAATAAAGGAACAAGTAAAGGAACAAGTAAAGGAACAAGTAAAGGAACAAGTAAAGGAACAAGTAAAGGAATAAGTAAAGGAACAAGTAAAGGAACAAGTAAAGGAACAAGTAAAGGAATAAGTAAAGGAACAAGTAAAGGAACAAATAAAGGAACAAGTAAAGGAACAAGTAAAGGAACAAATAAAGGAACAAGTAAAGGAACAAGTAAAGGAACAAGTAAAGGAACAAATAAACGAACAAGTAAAGGAACAAATAAAGGAACAAGTAAAGGAACAAGTAAAGGAACAAGTAAAGGAACAAGTAAAGGAACAAGTAAAGGAACAAGTAAAGGAACAAGTAAAGGAACAAGTAAAGGAACAAGTAAAGGCACAGATAAAGAGGCAAATAAAGGAACTACGGAAACATATGAGGATACAGTATTATAGAATAAAGAATACTTGGAGGGAATCGAGCTACAACAATCTTAATTACAACTAACCAAGCCGCTCATCCGTCATCTCACTCACCCGCCACACAACAATAGCCAAAACCACTCGGACCAAGACCAATTCATTCATTATAATCATCACCGACACCAAGTCTCCCCCATACTACAACAAAGCTCTTCCAGACCCTCCTATCTAAGACCATCCTTTGCAGATCTCACCATTCTCTCCTCATTTTCCTGCATTCCGTTTCCAACTCCCGCCTCAAGGTGTTCCTAGGTAAGAAGGTGAGTCGGCAGTCCGATTTCCTTTCAAATTTCATCGGTCGCTTCATGAGTAATTTCTTGTAGGCTCCTTCTTCTTCCTCGGGCCATGGACTATGAATTTCCTTGATTATGGTTTCTGTAATTATCTAGTGCCTTTACAGGGTGGGTTAGTTAGCTCCATGCCTAACCTCCTTAACAACCTCTTACGACATGTGGGGCAGGTAACATTGGTTCTATTATTTACACCTAATTTGGGACCATTCGGGCCATTTCCGTAGTACTGTGATAAAATCAAAGGAAATCAGCTGGTGCTTCAGTCAAAAATGATAACATTATCTTTTAGTACTGTGATAAAATCAAAGAAAACCAGCTGGTGCTTCAGTCAAAAATTATAACATTATCTTTTTTTATTCCAAAGGGATAAAAAGAGGTGATCACGTTGACATCAAATTTATTGGAAACGAATGTTTCTGAATAGATTTTTAATTAACAATTTGTAAAACTACAACATACAATTATCTGAAAACTTTGTCTGCATACAAGTTGTAAGATTTGAGAGTTTGATTCAATACAATGTTTAATACTGTTGATCACAGAATATGGGGAACGTGAGAGAGAGAGATCGATCAGAGAATATGGGGAGGGAGAGAGAGAGAGAGATCACAGAATATGGGGAGTGAGAGAGAGAGAGAGATCACAGAATATGGGGATCGCGAGAGAGAGATCGAGATCACAGAATATGGGGAGTGAGTGAGAGAGAGATCGAGATCACAGAATATAGGGATCACGAGAGAGAGAGAGAGAGAGAGAGAGAGGATCACAGAATATGGGGAGTGAGTGAGAGAGAGATCACAGAATATGGGGAGTGAGTGAGAGAGAGAGAGAGAGAGAGATCACATAATATGGGGAGAGAGAGATCACAGAATATGGGGATCGCGAGAGAGAGATCACAGAATATCAGAATAAAGATATTTATATCTGCATTTTATTTTCACGTAGACATACAGTTGCGTACTGGCCAGATTGTTACCTTGTCCGATGGCAAGTAGCCACTGATTATGTGGGACGTTTGATATTAGACAATATGCTAAACATCATTTAAATGAAAATATAATAGTTCCAATATTATTATTGTATGGAGATAAACATATACACTATGATGCTATTTAAATACACATTTCCCCCGTGTACTACCGGGGCCAGCAAGAGGAGCAAAGAATAGTAACACTGCAACCTACAAGGCATGTCGTAAAGGCGACAGATAGGGGCCTAGGAAACTACCTAGTAAATAAAAAGCGACGCAGAAATCGTATGTGCTGGCCTACTTGTAGGCGCATAACCGGAATAACCTGTACAACGTAAAATCGCTCTGAGGCTCGGATCACTTACAAATCACAAAGAGTGGTTAACAATTGATCGATATGGAGCGTTCAAAGAAGAAGAAAGAAGAAGAAAGAAGAAAGAAGAAGAAAGAAGAAAGAAGAAAGAAGAAGAAGAAGACATACAAATTTATGAACCTTATTTAAAAGAATATTATAACAGTGTAACAAAAATCATAACAGTTTGAACACAAACATTTAGATAGGGCTATACAGCTTTAAATGATAATTTATATACTTATAAGAACCCACTTCTCCCCCTATCTACTGGCAACCAACATTTCTAGACCAAGTCTGCGACCGTAGATAGAGCCCCATTATTGCTAAAAGTGCAGCTTATTGACTTACAAGAGAACTCTAACGTGAAAAATAACGCCAGAGGCAGTTCTTAACCAGAATTTGATCAAAGGTATTTTTCTGTCAACAAGTATCCTAGATAAAGTATGACACACATTTTGAAAGTACTTATGTTTGTGAATATAATTTCTCAAAAATAAAGTCTGTCAATTCTAAAACGAAGACAAATAAGATATACTAATTTAAAAGAATAAAAACAAAAAAGTAGTCAAAACTAACAGTATCTCATATAGTGCCTGCTATTGAGCGTCTTATTCAAGTGACACAAGTGAAATCTTCTCATTGATACAAAATCGGCAAGATAAATGTGATTAATTTAAATTGTTTTTTCCCTGCTTAATTGCTGTCATAACAGATTAAGTACGGTCTCCTTGACATTATAAAACGTCGATACTATGTGTAATTAATCCTTCAGAGGCAGCACAATTTCATTTGTTATGATGAAATGTGGGCGTTATATTTTGCGTGAATTTTGTTTCGTATCACCTGCGACAAGATGCATAATTCTACAGTAACCCATTAGATCAGGAACGTGTTGATTTATAGGGGCATCATCATTGCTCATGAATAACCATGTGTACTCTGATATTTTTCTTACACAGACATATATCAGCGGCAGTGTATGAGCCCCGTAGCATCGTCGACGATCTACGATGTAATTTGACGATGGGGAACATTTTGGAATTAATTTATATTTGTTAAATCTTATATTTATTGAATTTTGTTCAGACATCGACTTTCCACCATACGTTTTCCAATTTTAAGCTTCCACTTGATCTTTTAATACTTAGTGGACTATGGCAAAAGCCATGTTTTCACAAGCCATTTATTTTTAGAATACAAAACGGTCTTTAGTGTGGCTCCTGGTAAAAAAAGGCATCCAACTGAAAGCCACATAGTCTATCGTTTGATCCACAAGGAGAAAAGTGCGCAACTTTAACACGATACCTAAGTTTTCTAGTCCATCCCAGATAAGAATAGAAACTCGATTTCTCTGACAGATAAGAATAGAAACTCGATTTCTCTGACAGATAAGAATAGAAACTCGATTTCTCTGACAGGGATTGCAGAAAAAATATATCGATAGCTCCACGCGGGGAATGAACAGATTACTTTTGTAACGAAAGGCGGGTACCTTACCTCAGCGCCACAGAGCTACCCCTCTCCCCACAACGTTTTGTTTTGACAGACACATGTAAAGATTGCATATTCCTGGTGTAGACTATCCATCTTAGTGTGTCTCTCTAACCTTCACTTGATTTAGCTAGTTTCTTTTTCTATATACGTCTGTGTTTACCATTCATTGTATTTATTGGATAATATTTGTGTAATTGCATGTTCTCACCATTACATCATTTTATTATTTACTTCCCTAATTTGTTCATGCATACACTTATTGATTTCTTCGATCTATTTTTAGCTTCTGAGCATTACAGTCGTATTTTTTCTATCAATGTCACTATTCACCGTGAACATTCTTCCAACCTATTTGAATTATCTGCTGGCATATTTGATCGGGGTATTGACCAAACTGTTGAGCAGGCTTAGGTTTCTTCTGACCTTCATTGATTGTGTTCGAGTTCCTTAGCTGCTACACGCATGTTTGAACATTTCTGGATAGATTTTAATCTTGTTTCAATCGATCTGGAAGGAAAGGTCTGATCTAGATCGTATGTAAAAGCTAAGAAATACATGCAAACCAAGTCAACTATATCTGATCGAATGATACAATTGCTGGATTCTACTTTTATTTGCTAACAAAATTCTGACTGATTTAAAGCATTATGTGATCAAATATCAGCCTTGGTGTCTGCTGGAGTTAAACTTTAAACTGTGGGTGAGGTAGCTCTAATTAATGGCTGGAGATGACAATTTTGGAAGGAGGCATCCAGGAAAAGAGGAGTAGAGGAAGTCCAAAGTGAAGATGGATTCACGATGTAAATGATCATTTCAGTATGACAACTGCGCAGTTGGGGCACATGTCCTATGAAAGAGAGCAATTCAGAAGTACTGTTAGACAGTGGCGTAACCTGATAATGAGAGATAGTTGCGCTTCTACTTAAAATGAATATGTGTCCCTACTATTTAACCTCTATTCCTTTTTAATTGGAAATAAAACTATATCCAGTTACGTACAGATAATTATTGAACTGAGAAAAATATATTTTACAAATTGTACACATTTCCAATTATATGTTTCACTTGAAGATCAGATTCATTCTTCTTTCCTTTTGCGAAACTTCTCTGTAACGGCAATGTAAAATGTATTCTTCATTCTAATCTTGCTCAAAAGTTCCTTTTAAATCGACAAAAGGCTAAGACTGGAGAGTCTATCTTGACATTATGTAGATCTGCGGAAATTGTGGATTTGCTTTAATGCTGAAAACGACCTTTCAATATACGCAGTGGTGGCTGGAATAGTCATAATCAATACGGCCAGTTGCAAGACTTCTTTAAATCCGAACTGACATCATTTTCAACTAAAAACTGCAGTAATTCATGAACTGGCTAATTGTAGAACTCATCCGAACAATAAAGTACCACAAGTTCATTTTTCAATCGTACATAGTAGAACATTTCCACATAAACGCCATTTAAACAGCAATTCTATCAATTGTTAGTGCTGATTTTTTTCACGCACGCATTCGCTACGTATATCATAACCTGTCCACAATTTCTCCCTCACTCGCTTCACAAAACGATATAGCTGGCGTTAGAATCCGTAGACCAGCACGCCTTTAAGACGGAACCCCAGAGCGATTTTTTGAGACAAGGGTCGTAACTCCTATATAATAACAAACCGCAATTAAGTGTGATAAGGCGTTCATAGAAACTGACAGTTTGTACGGTCGCCTAAATTCGACAATAGACAGTTCCTTATAGCTACTCTTAAAAATATTTTATAGTAAATATTGCTGTAATCATCATCATCATCAAGATGCGTGTTTTTTATAGGACGTTGCCCTCTTTGCAGCGATCTGAAAGTCACGTTATCTCTAGCCAGTTCACCCCCTTCGCCGATGGTCATATAAATGGTTTCTTTAATATCCTGTAACCATCTTCTTCTTGGTCTGTCTCTGCGCCTTGGGACCCTGTCCTCCAATATTGTTTTCTCCAGGCCATCGTAACGCTTGATGTGGCAAAAGTATCTAATTTCTATGTCTAGTATTTTCGTTTATCAGCCAATTGTCTTTAACATTAAGTTCTTTCAGGACATCAGCGTTCTTCCTTTTTTTCTGTCAATGTTATTCGTAGAATCTTTCTGTTGCATTTCGTTTCGAAGGACTGGATTTTTGTTCCTGTTGTTTGTGGAATGGTCCAGGATTCACAACCATAAGTAGCCACTGGAAAAATACATGTTCTCAGCATTTTTAAGTTTAATATTTTGCTGGTGCCTTACCACATGTTCTTCATAATGTTTAACTTCTTGATTGCTATTGCCAATCTTCTTGAGATCTCTTTGAAGCAGTCGCCGCTATTGTTGACTATTGAGCCCATGTATTCGTAGCTCTCATAGTTCATAGTTCGTAGTTCATAGTTCATAAGTAAGGTTCCAACTTCACTGCAACGGGTCACCCCATAATTGCTCCGTTCCTGTGCCAATGAAAATAACACGAAATGCTAACAACTGTGAAATGTTTCCTGTGTAAACTAATTCCAGAATGAAACAGCCGAATACCACCACAAAAAGCAACCTTCACCGCATACAATGCATATGGCCGTTGCTAATGTAGCAACACAAAACTGTTCATCACTTGAATTGCAATTCTTGTCGAGAACATCAATCATGACAAAATCCAGCTTTCTGCACTCGCAATATAACTGCATACGGCAGATTGAGCGTGTTCGTCATAACCGCTGTCCGCCATTTTCTGAATACACACAACAAACGCACGGTTGACACAGCAAAAGCATTCCATGTAACAGTCATAGCTCACAGTGTTGCTCAAGCACTAACTCAGTAGCTCGGCAAACGAAACCGGAAAATACCAGACCAAACATGGCGAAAATGCACTTGCAAAGTCGTGTTCAGAATCAAACAGTTCTGACTCTGAATGGCCTCCCGCATTCCGCCATTGCTGGCCAGATTTTTTCCATTCGTAGCTCTCTACATTTTGACGTTCTTCATTATTTATTTGGATGTTAGGTGAGCCTTTTGTTTTGTGTTGTAATTATTTGTATTTTTTTGTTATTCAAATGTAGATGTTGGTCTACGCTATGTTTCTTGGTAGTTATGATTATGTTTTTCAAACCCTCTTTGCTAATGGATAATAATACTGTGTCGTCTGCGTATCTAAGCTCTGGTATGGATTTGTCGCTTATAGTGAAAAGGTCGCAACTCACATAGTTGGCATCGTCTTTTACATTACTCATAATGTTCTCCACATATTTGTTGAATAATTGCTGTCATACTTAACAGAATAATTACTTTACTTTTATTTTCCTTCTGACCTAGCAAAGGTGTGCGCCGCACACCTAGCGCGCATGAAGAATACGCTACTGCTATTAGGGTGACAAAGGTCTGCTCAGGACAATATATTTGATTATGAAATCCAAGTGTTAAATAAGTACTAATTTCTTGACATATATCAATCAATAATGTCATCATCCGCTAGTGGTATTGAAGATCAAACAAATGTCCCTTTGTAGATTTGATCAACCTGTCGTTTTATTCTAAGCTAGTCATCAACTGAGCATGAGGGTTTGGATTAAATGTCATAAGGTTCAGTTTTAAATTGTGTAATTTAACCTTAACTTCAAAGGAAGAAGGCCATGCTCAGTAGTGCTATGTGTTTTAATAGTTTACGAGTTAAGCCCAATAAAACAATGACACTATCTAAATTAAAGTAGATAGTAAATTTATACTATATACATTATACAGGGTGTTCAACTTAAAATCAGCCTATGAATGGAGCTAATCTGGCATATATGTATGGAAATGAGAAGGTTCAGCTATGACGTAGTATAGGTCAAGGTTGTGTGATGGTGTGTAATTGTAGTGCTGGAAGGGGCGATAAACAAATGTGACGTAGGACGAGCTAGTCAGAACCGGTTTAAATAGTAAATAAACACAACGTGATAGATTATCTGGCAAATTTCGATTTGTCAATGGGGCTGCAATTATCTTGAACACTCTGTATAACAGATGGAGACTTCATTTATATCGCAGATACAAGATGATACAGTCGATATTTGTATCTGTAACACCAGGTATAAGACTGCTGATGGTAAGTTGTACCATTAGGAACGGTTCCTGGAAGCAGTGAGAGAGGAAGATCTAGACGACGATGAGTGCAGGATGTCTTTGACGAGCTGAGAATGACTGCTGTTGACGCCATGCATCTTGCACAGCACAGAGAGTTTATTCAGAACTGCTGTCATGGAAACCAAGTTTCAGAAGGGACGAGCTACTTGATGATGATGAGTATGTTGCATACATGTTAAACATAAGCTAGTGTACGTTAGAAGAAGCACATGACCAGGTCTGGTGTCCTTTCTCAAGCATTTTTGCAAAAATATCGGACGCCTATAGTGAACTGCTTATTCTGCCATCTTTGTCAAAGTCACTGACGTAATTCTCATAGCGAGCAAAAACAAATACATGAAAAGCTGTAATCAATGTTAAATAATATTTGAAGACTGCAGAAAAAAAAGAAAAACAGACGTGTATCATATTAATGATGGCACGAAGAGCAAAGAAGAAATGTATAGCATAAGAACAAATATAAATACTTATTGCTACAGCCAGATTCTAAGAAAAGCTGCATATATCCAGTGTAATATCATTAAATAGCTTGTCTTGAGCAGAACTTTGCCACCCTAACAGTTCAATCGAATTTCTCTATCTCATAGGCCAAATGTCCCGCTTCTGCAGCAGTCATGCTAAAACCACCAGTTACATCCTGAGTCTATTTTCTCCGTGGTCTTTCACTTCACCTCTTTGTCGGGATGCCTCCTTCTCTAATGGTCTTCTCCAACCCTTCGTGTGTCTTTATATGTCCAAAATACTTTAATTTTCTCATTCTTATTTGCAGCATCAGCCAGTTTTCTTTGATTTTGAGTTCTTACTGGATAGATCTATTTGTTCTCATCTCTGTCCATGATATTACGGAGGACTCTTCTGTAACAATTATATTTAAAATCTCACACATGTTTTCCACTGTCTTGTTTAATGTCCATGCTTCACACCCATATGTTACCGCTGGGAATATGCATGCTCTTAGTATTCTGATCTTTGCTCTCTAATCAGTTCCATTTCATACTTAGGGTAATTGCAGTGTAAAAGACAATATACACAATTAGACTAAACATGACGTCAGTGATAACACTTGAAAACATGGAACAAATTACCAAAGCACATAGTTCAGATAGTGGTTAATGCAACATCCGTAACAGACAAAACTATGAAATGATTACGTGGACGATCAAAACACAAAACAAAAGTAGAAAGATCACTGTCAACATTTGCAACGTTGTGGTCATGGAATCTCTTGTCTACGACATTGACATTTAAAGAAAATGTCACAGGATGTTCATCAGATTGGCACACATAAAAATCAAACAGACCAGTTCACAATGGATAGGAAGTGGAGACTCCGGTTACAGGAAGTGAAAGTAAAGAGAGCAGCAGTCGAAAGATCAGATTATCCTTTATCCTAATGATTCCTAAAAGTCTATTGAAAGCCATCCAGGTCAAAGCAAGAACATTAAATAGCGAATATTACAGCGAATATTCCAGTTGGGTGAGTATGGTATGAATCTCTTTAAGTTGTAACAAAATCAATACAGACTTTTCTTAGTTCATCTTTTGTGTACTCGTCGACAGAGATATATCGTTAACATTTTCAATTTATTAATGATTTTCTTACACTTTTCTAATATTCTGTTCGAGGTTTTAAGCAGTGCTTGGTAGCTAAGTGATAATAATAGCCGTACATCGCAAGCGATGATGACAACATCATCAGACGTGCGCTGCTGCACCTCTCTGGTGTGTGCAGAGATGACTGTAGGGTCCAATCCTAGAACACAATCCCCTACCACAGGTGAGCATCATGATCAAGGTTAGACATGTGGGTGTTGTGTGTTCTGTCTTTTCGCGCAGCTCGTTTTCTCTGTGCCTCAACGATGATTCTCAGCTATGCGGGTTCCTCTTGTGTTGTTACAGGTCCACATTTGTCGATCTTGCGCAATGGATTCCTAGCTCGTGGTCTCTATATCGAAGCAATTCAGAGACACTTTAAGAGCCTTTAAAGCGTTTTTTCTGTTATTGGTTATTGGTTACTAAACTGACGTCATTGCACTCCGGGCAGACCCATAGGTGCTCAGTCTCCCCAACATATATCGAAAGAGTATGCATACTGATGGTTCCTGTGATTCGCTGATTAAACACGCCTCTCATTCTGCCTCTCGGGCATCCAGTTCGACTTGAACAACGGGTAACTCCAAACTGCCTAAATCGCTTGAACGATTCAACATCAATTTTAGTGTCCTCATCCAACAGACAATCGCGAAGAGACCGAAGAATATCCCCTTATCCATCTTCAACTCCCCAACAATCGATACTGTTGATGCAAGCCTGTCCACTCTCTCATTACCATAAACACCCGCATGCCCAGAACAGTATATCCACGTAAGCCGCTGGAGGTTAGAAACTTCTATAGACATCCACTCATACCGAAATCTGCTCTTTTGGATCTTGTGAAGCATCGACTGATAGTCAAATACCACAACTGCCCCAGTAAATAAAGTCCCAGAGATCCAATGGAGGACAGCAGTAACGGCCTCAACCTCCATCCTCAAACTAGAAGTAGTTGTCCTGTATGCCCCACTTCGCTCTGCAACAATCCTGCCATGCGCATTAGCCAAGAAACCCCAACCGGATTTTTCAACACGTTGAACCGACCCATCGGTATATACAACAACATCATCATCTCTTGCATTATCTTCTATCAGCTGCTTAACTGCGAGATCAGCCTTCATGTTGCTCCAATCTCTAGATTCTCTTCCAAGAGTAATGATAACGTTGAGATAGTTGGTCATGCTACCATCTGTTGGGATCCATTCTTCCCCTTTTGGTAGTGTCGCAACCGTAGTCACCTGGTCAATTGTTCTCTCAGCCTGGGCCATCCACGACATGCCACGCTTGATTCTCGTGCCCTTAACATCATTAGTGTTCTTTTGTAGTGGATGTCTCTTATCCGCAGTAACCCGCATATATGCTTTGGTTTGGGCGATTGCATGACGGGAGCGTAGTGACAGAAGACCAAGCATATATCTCATCTTTAAAATGGTGGTATCTCTAGTGCAGCCCCACCAGCAGAACCTCTGCACCCTTCAAGCTCGCCATACATCAACTGTTTTGGGATGCGTTAGGTAGGTAGTCAAGTAAAATACCGATATCAAACACAAAGTAGAACAGACAATAATATGGTTGTAAGTAGGAAATGTAAACTAAGTGTAATACTACATATTACTTGCAATAACTGTTGTTGTTTATAACGATTGATCTGTGCGTCGTGGTGAAAAGTCATGCTAGGATTTCTTGGATTGCATGCATGATAGGGTCATTGCAGAACAACGCATTCAGGGCAACTACATCTAGTATGAGGATGAAGCAGTTACTGCTGCCATCAAATGGCTCTCTGGACGCTCCGTTTACTGGAGCAGTTGTTGTATCTGACTCTAATTCGATGCTTCGGAAAACCCGAAATGGCAGATCATGGTATGGGTGGATGTCGTCATTGGAAGTTTCCAAACGTGGGAGTGATCTATTGTTCTGTTATGCGAATGTTCACGGCAATGAGAGAGCAGACAGAGTTGCCTCAACAGTATCCATTGTCGGGGAGTTTAAGAAGGATATGAGATGTTTTTCATTTTCTTGGCGACCTCATTTTGGATGAAGACACTAGCATTGATGTTGAATATCTCGAGCGATTTAAGGAGTTTGGAATTACACGTTGTACATATAAAACTTGAAGAGAACGGCAGGAGAGAGAGAGAGAGAGAGAGAGAGAGAAAGAGAGGAGTATGCTTAAGCAGGGAGTCACAAGAACCATCAGTATGCGTATCCTTCGACATCTGTTGGGGAAGACTGACAAAGATTCCGAATTTATTTTCGAATGTTGACATGGCTTTCACAATCTTTCTAAACAATTTAAAAAAAAACTGTTCGAAATTATATATTTATCTAGGTCATGTTGCTGGAAATAAAAAAAAACAAAAACTATCGTTACCGCCTGTAACACCGCTTCTTTAGGGCGGTATAGGACAGGAGGGACATGAGACTGAAGTTTAATGACCGCTTAATGGCTAGTGCCGTCACCACGAAACTGTTCAGGTTCGATTTTTCTTTATGCCCTCGACCGAAAAACTCACTGGCCTTACCGTGGATTGAACCCAGGTCTCCCGTATGGGGGAGCCGCGTTCTAATCTATTCGGTCAGACGCTCCTCGTTACTGGAAATAATCCTTCCCATATCGCACAGAAAACCTTATTGTGTGTTTATGTGCACAAATGTATATATGTGTATATATGTATATGAGTGTGAACTTCCGGTCGTTACCAATTTAATGTATGTGCGATAGCCAGAATTTCGTCAATTAAAAATGATTTAGACTAAAATAGAAAGATTGAAAGAGAAGATTAAAATGGAAACGTTTTTTAATCAAATATGAGCATGTACCTATCAGAAGGTTTTGTAATTTTCTAGATAACCATCAGAAAGAGAACGTTCTCAACAGAGACGGTCTAAAGATGAAGCATCGATTTCATTGCACCGGTTCCCCCTCCTCCTTATGGCTCGATCCCTTTCAACAGAAATGTCACGCTTCCTGACACAAATATTGTACAAAGCACGAACTTCGCAGCTCCGTCAACAATCCTAGGCATCTCTCAAAAAATCCATCTTGAACATAAAGGCTAGGTTCGGATTCTAACCCACGACGTTCCGATCGCAAGGCAAATGCTTAACCACTTAGCCACAAAGATTCACTACACGTATATCAGATATGAGGAAACCAAAATATTACATATATACCATACTTCACCTGATCACGAAACTACGAATCTCATATTGTCTCACAGAACATAATCATACAATGCAAACAAGATAATCAATAAGGACAATAATAGGAAAGGATGATATACACAATAAAACAATACTACAACATGATGATTTTACAATGACAATTGCAAAATATTTGTCGAGTAACCGCAAAATATGGCTATCATCATCGCGTAGCTGAAGAATTGCTGAAAGACAAACAAGTAGGACATAAACCTCATCATCATCAGGTGCCGTCTCCACATCAAAGGTTGGCTGCAATGAATCTCCAGCATCCTCTGTCTTTCGTCTTGGTGTTGCACACTGCCAGACTGTAACCTGTCCATTTCTTAAAGTTTCCTCCCACTTATCTCTCGGTATTCCTCTTGCTCTTCCCCTCAACTTTCCCTCTAGTAAATTTTTATCATGGTGTCATGTCTTTTTATGTGCCCAAAATACTTTACTTGTCTACATAAACCTACAACAAAAATAATGGATTGTCTACGATACAACAAATAAAGGGGACAGAATATAACAGATTTAAGAATTTAAGAGCAAATTTTCAAATAGCTTGTCCTGAGGAGAGATTTACCACATGAACAGTCCTGAATTTCTCACTATTGTAGGTCAGAAGTTTAGCGCCTGCACTCGTCATCCTTAAATCATCAGTTACATCTTGAATCCATCTTTTCCGTGGTCTTCTTCTTTTTCTCTTTGCCAGGATGCCTCCTTCCTTAATGGTCTTATCCAACCCTTTGTGTCTTTTTATATGTCCAAAATATGTATATTTTCTCATTCTAATTTTATCATGTTTTGTTTGATTTTGTCTTCTTTCTTGATAGATCTATCTGTTCTCTTCTCTGTCCATGATATACGGAGAACTATTCTGTAACACTTATATTCAAAAGCACATATATATTTTCCCAATGCTCTGTTAAATGACCATGCTTCACACCCATACGTTGAAACTGGGAATATGCACGCTCATAGTATTCTGATCTTTGTTTTTCTATCAGCTCCGTTCCATACTATTTTTAGTTTTTTAAAATTTTGATAAGGCTTTGTTTGTTCTTTCATTTTCCCTCATTTCATTTCCATCTTTTGTTAGAAGTGAAATGAGATATTAATAACTGTTCACATGTTCTATTTTTTCTCCTTTAATAGAAATATTCTTTGTCATGCTTGTTTTATCCGTTGTCATGCTTGTTTTATCCGTTGTCATACTTGTTTTATCCGTTGTCATACTTGTTTTATCCGTTGTCATACTTGTTTTATCCGTTGTCATGCTTGTTTTATCCGTTGTCATACTTGTTTTATCCGTTATCATGCTTGTTTTATCCGTTGTCATACTTGTTTTATCCGTTGTCATGCTTGTTTTATCCGTTGTCATACTTGTTTTATCCGTTGTCATACTTGTTTTATCCGTTGTCATACTTGTTTTATCCGTTGTCATGCTTGTTTTATCCGTTGTCATGCTTGTTTTATCCGTTGTCATACTTGTTTTATCCGTTGTCATATTGATATTTATGTTCCGTTGTCATACTTGTTTTATCCGTTGTCATCATGCTTTGTTTTATCCGTTGTCATGCTTGTTTTATCCGTTGTCATGCTTGTTTTATCCGTTGCATCTTGTTTATGTGCATCTTGTTTTATCCGTTGTCATACTTGTTTTATCCGTTGTCATACTTGTTTTATCCGTTGTCATACTTGTTTTATCCGTTGTCATACTTGTTTTATCCGTTGTCATACTTGTTTTATCCGTTGTCATACTTGTTTTATCCGTTGTCATTCTTGTTTTATCCGTTGTCATGCTTGTTTTATCCGTTGTCATTCTTGTTTTATCCGTTGTCATACTTGTTTTATCCGTTGTCATGCTTGTTTTATCCGTTGTCATCTTGTTTTATCCGTTGTCAAACAGAGTGTCATAGTTATAAGTTTTTTTTGGTTTATCGATGCTGATATCTAAAATGAAATGGAGAACTATATTATGGAATCGCTATGAAACAAACAAGTCAAATAAGATTCAGGATTATACATTGGCTAGTGCACTGGCTACCTAGACGGGAGGTCAACGTTCGTTCCCCTGTAAGTGTGAATTATTTCACGCCTCACACGGTTCTCAGGTCGACCCAGTTTCAGTTTGTTACCGGAGAAACACTGGAATGGAAAAGAGACAGTCGTGATATTGATCACATGACTAGTGCCAGGAACTCACAAGAGGAGCAAAGAATAGTAACACTGCGACCTACAGTCATGACGTAAGAGGCGACTGAGGTAGAACCTAAGGAAGCTACCCTAGTAAGTAAAAAGCATCGCAGAAATCGGATGTGCTGGCCTACTTGTAGGCGCATAACTGACACAACGCACAAATCGCT
Organism: Arion vulgaris; assembly: GCA_020796225.1. Taxonomy (NCBI): domain Eukaryota; kingdom Metazoa; phylum Mollusca; class Gastropoda; order Stylommatophora; family Arionidae; genus Arion; species Arion vulgaris. The sequence continues at coordinate 9,596,117 of CM036753.1, read as the reverse complement.
CGTAGGCTCAAATCACATACAAATCACAAAGAGTGATTAACAAGTGGTCGATATGGAGAGTTCGAAGAAAATATAGAGCATAAATAAGAGAATGATAAGATCGATCACTGCGGACAGAACACATCTAAATAAGAGAATGATAAGATCGATCACTGCGGACAGAACACATCTAAATAAGAGAATGATAAGATCGGTCACTGCGGACAGAACACATCTAAATAAGAGAATGATAAGATCGATCACTGCGGACAGAACACATCTAAATAAGAGAATGATAAGATCGATCACTGCGTACAGAAGACATCTAAATAAGAGAATGATAAGATCGATCACTGCGGACAGAACACATCTAAATAAGAGAATGATAAGATCGGTCACTGTGGACAGAACACATCTAAATAAGAGAATGATAAGATCGATCACTGCGGACAGAACACATCTAAATAAGAGAATGATAAGATCGGTCACTGTGGACAGAACACATCTAAATAAGAGAATGATAAGATCGATCACTGCGGACAGAACACATCTAAATAAGAGAATGATAAGATCGATTACTGCGGACAGAACACATCTAAATAAGAGAATGATAAGATCGATTACTGCGGACAGAACACATCTAAATAAGAGAATGATAAGATCGATCACTGCGGACAGAACACATCTAAATAAGAGAATGATAAGATCGATTACTGCGTACAGACATCTAAATAAGAGAATGATAAGATCGATCACTGCGGAAAACACATCTAAATAAGAGAATGATAAGATCAGTCATCCGGACAGAACACATCTAAATAAGAGAATGATAAGATCGATCACTGGACAGAACACATCTAAATAGAGAATGATAAGATCCGATTACTGCTGACAGAACACATCTAATAGAATTAAGATCGATTCGCGACAGAACACATCTAAATAAGAGAATGATAAGATCGATCCTGGACAAACATCTAAATAAGAATGATAAGATTTATGCGGACAGAAAAATCTAAATAAGAGAATGAAAAGACTGATCACTCTGGAGAAAAACACATCTAAATAAGAGAATGTAGATCATCACTGGACAGAACACATCTAAATAGAGAGAATGATAAGATCGATCTCGGACGAACCATCTAAATAGAGAATGATAAGATCATCATTCTCGGCAGACACATTAAATCAGATGATAAATGATTACTCGGACAGAAACATCTAGAATAAAAGAGAATGATGAATCGATCACTGCGGAGGAACCATCTAATAGAGAATGATAAGATCAGTCACTGCGACAGAACTACATCAAATAGATCGTAAGAGCGATCTGAGGACAGAACATCTAAATAAGAGAATGATAAGATCTACTCGACAGAAACATCTAAATAAGAGAATGATAAGATCGATTAGCTGGCAGAACACATCTAAATAAGAGATGATAAGACGATCACGCGAAAACACTCTAAATAGAGAATGATAAATCATCACTGGACAGAACACATCTAAATAAAGAAGTGATAATCGATCACTGGACGAAATCTAATGAGAATGATAAGATCGATCATAGGGACAGAACACATCTAAATAAGAGAATGATAAGATCGATCACTGCGTACAGAACACATCTAAATAAGAGAATGATAAGATCGATCACTGCGGACAGAACACATCTAAATAAGAGAATGATAAGATCGTTACTGCGGAAGAACACATCTAAATAAGAGAATGATAAGATCGGTCACTGCGGACAGAACACATCTAAATAAGAGAATGATAAGATGGGATCACGCGGACAGAACACATCTAAATAAGAGAATGATAAGATCGATCACTGCGGACAGAACACATCTAAATAAGAGAATGATAAGATCGATCACTGCGGACAGAACACATCTAAATAAGAGAATGATAAGATCGATCACTGCGGACAGAACACATCTAAATAAGAGAATGATAAGATCAGTCACTGCGGAGAGAACACATCTAAATAAGAGAATGATAAGATCAGTCACTGCGGACAGAACACATCTAAATAAGAGAATGATAAGATCGGTCACTGCGGACAGAACACATCTAAATAAGAGAATGATAAGATCGATCACTGCGGACAGAACACATCTAAATAAGAGAATGATAAGATCGGTCACTGCGGACAGAACACATCTAAATAAGAGAATGATAAGACCAGTCACTGCGGAGAGAACACATCTAAATAAGAGAATGATAAGATCAGTCACTGCGGAGAGAACACATCTAAATAAGAGAATGATAAGATCGATCACTGCGGACAGAACACATCTAAATAAACAACAATCCAAACTATTTTTAGGAAGATAATTAGTGACAGGACATTGTCAGGTCAATGATAAATACCATTGACACTTTGTCGGAACAATTCTTCAGACTTTGATTAGCTCTTTCAACATCAACGGAAATGTTTTTTCAAGCAATCACAAGACAGGACAATTAACGTACGAAATAAAACTATTATCATGGATTGTATAGAACAAAATTGATAGGCCAGTGATCGATGAACGGATGTGACATGATGCAACAAGGACTATATAACTGGGTACAATATGTGAATGAAGTATGATCGACATAGTGTCATATCAAAGTTGTTAGACAAACATACACATGGGAGTTCTGACTTCGGGTACTGGCTTTAAATCAGGGATTCTCAATCTTCCATAATGAAGGTAACACGAGATAATTTAGCTGTACCTCAAGATTTGGGTTAAATACTTCGGAGACTATAAACTTTTACAATTTCAAAGTAAAATGTATCAGATCTTGCCCAATACATTTTCCCCTCATATTTGAGAAATTTATTGCATTACATTTCAAGATTTTGCATTGTGCTTTGGAAAATGGAGATGCACAACACATTGTGAGATTTTGCATCATACTGGAATGCACATTGTGAGATTTTGCATCATACTGGAATGCACCACATTGAGAGATATGGCATTATTTCTTTCAAATGGAATACTCTAATTTTTTTTCCATTTCACATCATACTTTAAAATGTAAAAAAGAGAAAATTGAGATATTTTAGACATATAAAAAGACATGAGCGGCTGAAGAAGACCATCATGGAAGGAGGCATACCGACAAAGAGAAGAAGAGGAAGACCACGGAGAAGATGGATTCAGGATATGACTGATGGTTTGAACGTGATGACTGCAGAGGCGGGAGATCTGGTCTATGAGAGAGATAACTTCCGGAGGACTGTTGGGGTGGCAAAGTTCTGCGCAGGACAAGCTATCTGATGATGATGATGACTTTAGAAATAGAATGCACCAAATTGTAAGATTTCACATCGTACTTTAGAAATGGAATGCACCACCTTGCGAGATATTGCATCCGACTTTATAGATGGAATGCACGGTTTTCTTAAATATTGCTTCATACTTTGGAAATAGAGTGCACCCTGTTGCGGTATTTTGCATCATACTTTGGAAATAGAAAGCACCACTTTCATATTCATCATAATTTGAAATGCACATTTTCATATTGATCATTTGGAAATAGAAAGCACCACTTTCCATATTTTGCATCATACTTTGGAAATAGAAAGCACCACTTTCCATATTTTGCATCATACTCTGGACATGAAATGTACTACTTTCCCAAATTTCGTATTATAACTGCGAGATTTAAAAAACATAGCGCGATGTAGAATGATAATTTCCCGAGTCTACGTTCTAGACAAATGTGGTAAATTTGTATGAGATTTGGCCAGACACTTCCCATGTTTTCGTCCTACGTTTTCGTGATTAGATAATGTATCGTCTTAGAACCGTTGGTTGAAACTGTCTGTAGATATAATTAACTATTGATTTCAATGTCTCTGACAAGTTTCACTAGAAGGAAGTAGAAAGGGCAAAGGGAATCTATAAAGGGAAAGAAGCCTCCCAGACTTACTTTCGTTTTGGTGTTTTTGAATGTGAAGCTCTTGAGAAGATGAATTCTAGGTGCGTGTGTATGTCTATGTGTATTTCTGTGTGTGTGTGTGTGTGTACACGCGAGCACTCGTGAGTGTAGTCAAATAAAGAAGTACATGCTTTCTATAAGTATTTTCTACTTCTTATTCCAACGCTACATGTCGACCACTTGTTAACCACTCTTTGTAATTTGTATGTGATCTGAGCCTAAGAGAGATTGTACGCCAGTTATGCGACTACAAGTAAGCAAAAACATCTGATTTCTGCGACGCTTTTCATTTACTAATATAATGAAGACACCTATGGCAAGTAATGCAGATATCACACTGGAATCTAAAATGATAAAAATAACAGAGCAGTTCACCTATTTAGGTAGCAATTTGGATTGCACAGGAAATGTTAAAAAGAAATTATGATACGAATTGGCAAAGCAACATCAGCTTTTAAAAGTCTAAATAAAATATGGAACTGCAAGTTATATAGTATTAAAACTAAATTACGAATTTTCAATTCAAATGTTTTATCAATCCTAACATATGCCAGCGAGAGTTGGAAAATGACTAAAGATACAGAAAGCAAGTTGAATGCATTTGAAAATAGATGTCTGCGAAAATAATGAATATAAAATGGAACGAATTCAGGAGAAGTGATGAAATAGAGACATGTCTGGTCAACCACTAGTGACAACTATTATAAGAAAGAGAAGATGGAGATATGTTGGGCACACCTTGAGGAGAAATGATCAACGAATATCAAAGCAGGCATTGAAGTGGGATGCAAAGGGTTCAAGAAAGAGAGATCGACCTAAAGAGACCCTGTAACGAACTTTGCTGAGAGAGGCAGGAAATATCGTTATCAGTTCCATGGAGGAGATTGGGCGAGTTGCCCTTGATAGAGCGGTATGGTGAAATTACTTGCAGGCCTTATGTAACGTATAACGATACGAGAGAATTATTATTATTATTATTATTATTTTCATGTACTAGTTTAACTTCCAAAGGCCCCTACATGTCACCTCTTATGACATGCCTTGTTGGTCGCAGCGATTTTTGCTTTGCTTTATTTGTGGCCCCAGCACCATAGAAGGCGATGCAGTTAAACAGATTTCCTGATTTAAACCAGTGCTGTCAAGTATTTTTATATATTGGGTCCCAGTGGCGGCTCGTCATTAAGGGACGGAGGGGCCAACCAAAAATAATATGTAACGTGTATTTATTATTTAATAAATTAAAATATAACCTATCCCAAAGCCATGATTTTCCCGAAAATTTGTGTCTGGCCCCACCAACAAAAACGATCACGAGCCGCCACTGTTGGGGCCCTTATGACCGATTGCTGTGGAGGATGTGGGCGCCGTATGGCAATTGCAATAATAATACTAATAATAATAAAATAGTAAAGTTATATTTACAGCAACATTAATACAAGATAAATAAAGATGAAAACTCAATCCTGACTAAACGTTTCATTAAAGAAATATTGTGCTGGCAAAAAATGAACAGAGATTTCTTTTTTGACAGAGAGAGGTATGTTTAATCAGCAAGCCACGGGAACCATCAGTATGCATACTCGTCGATATCTGTTGGGGGAGACTGATCACCCATGGGTCTACCCGGAGTGCAGTGACGTCAGTTTAGTAACCAATAACCAATAGAACAGAGATTTCTTACAAAAAATGAACAACGATTTCTTTTACTGAAATTCTGATAAGCGTTAAAGCGGGCAGAGTAAAGCAGGACAGTACGACATGGCATCCGCAGGCACAAAGCTAGACAGTGCGGGTTTAAACAAAACTAAACCGGTTTTCATAGATTCAGTGTGGCAATGTGTCTCTATAAAATGATATGATAGACAAACATTTCATGTGGTCCAGAGAGCTAATGTTCTGACACGGGGATTTTGTCATATGAGAAAGTTGTATCTTATTACCCGTAGGCCTTTCTCGTTCGTTTCTGTTTTTGTGTGTGTGTGTGTCTATGCTTTGTGTTTTTATATTACCGTTAATTACATTGTTTTTGCACGTGAGTTTTCGTTCTTTTGAGAACAAACAAAACAAACAGCCGCACAGGGAATAAGACACAGATATATGACAGCGAAACACATGCACTTGATATAGCTCATAGGAAAAGAGGAGAATTGGAGGTCGAAAGATTATTTGAAGGCTCATTGGAAGATCGTCGTCTTTTTGACGTTACCAAGTTGTTACTTGCCTTCCACCATCATAATGCTCACGCTTTGAGGGTTCTACTCCGCGAACTGCTTATTCTCCATGAAGATCCAGCTTTCCTCTGGGTCTTACCCTCTTCGTCCATTGTGCTCATATGAGTAAACCTCGTTCAATGAAGTCAATCTTTCACCTTTAGAACCCATAACATATCATCCCATATTATAACATAACTACATTTAGAACCTACCATATCCTCCTCCATACATATATAACAACAACTATAACTACACCTTTAGAACACTTACCATATACACTCCTCCATACATATATAACAACAACTATAACTCACCTTAGAACACTTACCATATCACCTCCTCCACTATATAACAACCTATAACTACACCTTTAGAACACAACATAACTCCATACATACATAACAACAACTATTACTACTAGTTAATTACATATCCTTTACAGGACTTTGCGAATCAACCCCAGCTTTTTAACGCTGTTTGTGATTTTTCTAGGAATTATTATTACCTGTATTCAGTAGTTTGCCACTGCTTTCTGAACTGGTGGTGCCATCGTCCTTTTGTAAAAATTCACACGAAACAATTTGCAACCAAACTGTCCGCAGAGTGATTCGAACTCAGAACGTCGGGGTTAATAGACCGAGTCACTATCCCCTAACCCACAGACGCCACCCTATTACTACTACACCTTAAAATCTGATTATAATTGACGTCTCTACATTCAAAATGCTTCTATAGGTGCTCAGTGTTTTTCATCTTACAGACAGTTTCCATATTAGATCACTTTCTTGGTTAATTTAGAATGTTAAGCCTAACTTAAAAAGTCGGATACCAATGTTAGCTGGGTGGGCTTGTGAGTTTACTGGACCGGAAGTTGAGCCCAGCTGTGCTTGTTGATTTAGTACACAGCACTAACCTATGTACTAGGAAGATAGATTATCACATAGAAATACTTATTTACACATATTGTGCTTACGTATATACGTACACATATATACCGTAACATAATCACATATATAACCATAATCGTACACACATATACCGTACACACATATACCGTACACACATATACCGTAATTGTTATCAAACGGTAGCTTCCATTATTTTCACGACTTCAAACGTGGGTTTCTCTCTCTCTCTTCTTCTTTTCTTTTCCTTTTTTCTAACCATTTCTCTGGGTTTTTCTTTTAACATTTTCTTATCTCTTTGTGTTTTTCTCTTTTCTCTTTCTTCTTTCTTCTTTTTTTCTGTTTATGTTTTATCTCTATCTTCATCTATCTCCATATTTCTATTTTCCTATCTTTATCTTGCTTGTATTTTTGTTTCTCGTTACATTTCCCCTCTCTTTATTTATTCTCTTCTTCCATCTCTTCTGTCTTTCTTTTTCATTTACTTTATCTGTCTGTTTGTTCTCTGTCTTTCTCTCTTTCCATATTTTCGTCTTTCTTATTTGTATATTTTTATCTTTATTTTCTCTTTTACTTTTACATTTCTTGGAGAATTTACCTTTTCATTTATATCTTTCTCTCGTTTTCTTCTTTATCTCTTGTTTACTTCCTTACTTTATATTTCTTACGTTCTCTTTATGTTCCCTTTCCCCCACCCCTTCCCTTTCCTAGCGCTCTTTCTCACCCACACACACACACACACACACACACACACACACACACACACACAAAGACATTTCAAAAACAAAAATGGAATTCTGAAAGACATCTCAGCCCACGCACGAGAAATGTCATGCAGATTGACACAGAACATCCAAGTTCATAACGAGACGTCAATAGAACATCAAACCTGGTAAGCCCGTGTGAAACAACCAAATTAAGATACAATTTAAAAACCCACATAATTATAAAACTGTGCAAGTAAAAAATAATCAAGATGTGTAACAGAAATCGTTACATTTGGGAGGTAACTTGCATTCATTTTCAATTATCAAATACCACTGATTATTCTTTTAGTTAGATGTCACATACTTGATTGTGGTTTGTTGGATTATCTAGATGTTCCATACATGTGATGTGATTGTTGGATTATCTAGATGTTCCATATTTGATTGTGATTGTTGGATTATCTAGATGTCCATACATGATTGGGATTGTTGGATTATCTAGATGTCACATACGTGATTGTGATTGTTGGATTATCTAGATGTTCCATACTTGATTGTGATTGTTGGATTATCTAGATGTTCCATACTTGATTGTGATTGTTGTATTATCTAGATGTTCCATATTGATTGTGTTGTTGGATTATCTAGATGTCCATACTGATTGTGATTGTTGGATTATCTAGATGTTACATACTTGATTGTGATTGTTGGATTATCTAGATGTTCCATATTTGATTGTGATTGTTGGATCATCTAGATGTTCCATACTTGATTGTGATTGTTGGATTATCTAGATGTTCCATACTTGATTGTGATTGTTGGATATCTAGATGTTACATACTTGATATTTTTGATTTCCCTCAACAGTCATGAGAGAGGGATTATCTAGATGTTCCAACATTTGAAATGTTGATTTGTAGATGTTCCATAGTTCGATGCGTATTGTGGAAATATTGATGGTTACCAACCTTGGATTAATGATTTGATTAGCAGATTTATACTGACGTGTTGTTGAATATCAGATTATCAAATATTTGATTGTGATAGTTGGATTATCTAGATGTTCACATACATGATGATTTTGTAATTATCTAGAGAAACAACTGAATTATGAATTTTTGGATTATCTAGAAAGTTCACAACAGAAGAAAGCTAAACAACCATAACTAGACTTCGATTGTTGTAATTATCTAGATGTTCCAAAACAGTGGTTGTTGGGTTATCTCCAGAGAATACACTGCATATCTCATCGTATCATTATCTAGATTTACAATGATTGGATTGTGCATTTTCAGAGCCATATTGGGTGATTGATGGAATTCATCAGATGCAACTGAATAATTGATGAGATATCTAGATGTTGCCAATTTGATGCAACACGTCATTGGAATCATCTAGATGTCACATCTCATTGATTGTTGCATTACCACATGTCAACATGAGCTAGTCAGGATGTGTCTGGATACTAGATGTTAACAGAATTGTGATTGTTGTAAATAGAGCATCGTGAAATTGTGTTGTGGATTATCTAGACTGCTCCAACTATTAGTGATTGTTGGATTATCTAGATGATTACACTATTGTACATTGTTGATTCTAGATGTCAATGCTGCTGATTGATTGGGTTATCAAGTCAAAGCTGATTGCATTGTGGAAACTAGAGTACAACTGATGGATGATGGATATCGAGATGTTCCATACTTGATCGTTTGAATTTTGAGACCTTACTAGATGTAAGCATACTTGATTGTGATTGTTGGATTATCTAGATGTTCCATACTTGATTGTGATTGTTGGATTATCTAGATGTTCCATACTTGATTGTGATTGTTGGATTATCTAGATGTTTCCCTACTTGATTGTGATTGTTGTGATTATCTAGATCTCACATACTTGATTGTGATTGTTGATTATCTAGATGTTCCATACTGATTGTGATTGTTGGATTATCTAGATGTTCCATACTGATTGTGATGTTGGATTATCTAGATGTTCCATACTTGATTGTGATTGTTGGATTATCTAGATGTTCCATACTTGATTGTGATTGTTGGATTATCTAGATGTTCCATACTTGATTGTGATTGTTGGATTATCTAGATGTTCCATCAGGTGGGCTCTGTGGCCTAGAAGTTAGATGTTCGACTCTCGTGACAAAAGTACTGGGTTCGCTTCTTTGTGGAAACATCGGGATATTTTGCTGTTTATCGTCACTGTTTATGTATTTTGTAAAACTGTAGTACTTTGTTTTTACGTGTTTACCTTTTTTTCCAAGTTTTACTGCAGTCTCCACCTTTTTCGATATTTTCCAGAGATCCTGATCTTAAGTGTTGGTGAGATCGAGTTCCTAGTCCTATCGGAGACGGACGATAAAACATAGGTCCCATGTTCAAGTTTAGCACGTAAAAAAACCATTGGCAGTTTAAAATCAAGAAGAGCAGGCTGGAGAGCCGCTGCCCGGACAAAATTCCTTAGAAAATGTTAAAAATAAAATTTCTACAAAATTTCTTCATCATCTTCAAAATGATACCAGGGACCTCATCGTTTCTACGGAGTTTGTGCACTGCCGCTGAGATCTTCCTGTGTAAGAAATAAGTCGGAAGACACATGGTAACTCATCGAAGTGCAATGATGATCGTCCTATCAATCAATCAATCAATCGATCATTCAATCAATCAAATCTCCCAAAATTCATTGGTGTGATTGTTGTATTATCTAGTGGGGAGAGCTAAGGAATAGACGCTGACGATGGATAGGAAACATTGAGAAGACGGACCAGAAACATTGAAAGACATACACTGTTTTGGAACCAGTAGGAAAAGTGAAGTATGGAAGGCCTAGACATACAGGAGAGATAGAGGCATATATTAAAAGTAAAGGTAAGTCATAAAAATAACTGGAGGAGATGGCAGGAGAGAGGAAGAGCTGGAAGAAAGTTGTTGAAGACCTGTACTTCGTTTAGAGTTGAAATGTGAAGAAGAAGAAGTTGCATTATCTAGATGTCAAATAAATGCATTTGATTTTATTTATATGACAATCATCATTATCATACGCCGTAATCTTATCGAAGGTTGGTTGCAATATTCCTCCAACATCCTTTGTCTCCTGCCTTGATGTTGTACTCTGTCAGATTGTAATATGCCCATCTCTTAATGTTTCCTTCCCACTTGTTTCTGAGTCTTTCTCTTGATAATCGTTCTTCAACTTTTTCCTTTAATACGGTTTTGATAGATTTTGATTACTGTGTCAGATCTCCAAAATATTGTGTTTGCTTGATTTCCGTTTCCAGTAATAATTCTTTCTTCATTAATAGAACTTCTTTATTTGCCTGTTTTTCTTACCTTGAAATACGCATAACTCTTCTGTATATCCACATTTCAAATACATTAATTCTGTCTTTCTAAATTCTTTTTCATTGTCTATATATCTGAACACAAATATCAAGTAAATATAGTACTTAATAATTCTCACATCTAGCTTATTTCTTATCTGTTAAGATGTTAGTAATTTGCTCATGTCATTCAATGTAGTGTCCTTGATCTACATGTTTTAATGCAGGTAGCTGCATGCAACAAATCGATACCAACATGTCTGAGAAAACAGTTCCATACTAAACAGTTAGCGACTCATTGAATGCTTTTGATATAGATAACGCAAATCTAATCTGTACATACCAAGCTTCTTAGGATTAAAGTTCCCGGTTGTGCTTGCGGGTTCCACTAAAGTTCTTATCTAGTGACACTCGACTGTTTCTTCATTATGGCATGCCAGACCCACTGCTATTTTTTCCCCTCTTAACATGGGTATCATGGGTTCTTGTCCTCTTCTTATTCACAGGTCTGTGTTTGCAACTTTGTCATACGATTTCAGTCTGAGACGCGTCAGTGCTCCTATGACACACATTACAGACACAATGATACAGTGCTTATTCCCAGGTCTGTGTTTGCAACTTTGTCATACGATTTCAGTCTGAGACGCGTCAGTGCTCCTATGACACACATTACAGACACAATGATACAGTGCTTATTCCCAGGTCTGTGTTTGCAACTTTGTCATAACATCTCAGTCTGAGAATGAAATGAAAATCGTGGCATTTCCTTTACATGACTTAGCTCCTAACAACAGTAAACGAGTCGTCGATTTTTCTAGACAACACTTACAAGTTCAGTAGTTTGCCATTGCTTTCTGAACAGCTAGATCTATGTTTATTGTTCGTAAAAAATTCCAAGGGAACTAATTTGCTTCCAAACTTGTCCACCGCGGAGTTTGAACCAGGTATGCTTAAATTGTGATCGAGCTTACTACCGCTTAAATACGCAGTTTAAAATCTTGTATCCTTACATTTTTTTCTGGAACATTTTATCATTTAGACATTACTACGCCCAGTGGTTCGGGGCCCAAATTTGGGGTGGGAAGAATAGAACCACTGTTACCTACCACGCATGTCGTAAGAGGCGTCTAAAGAAGGTTTGGCTGAAATCGGATGTACATGACCTAAATGTGTAGAAATCTATGCGTTTGGGGCCTACCAAACCAATGTGCAACGTATCACGTTCTTGGCAAAGATCAAACATATCACAAAGAGTGATTAAAATTGATTGTAAAGAACGAACGCAAAGAAGAAGAGACATTACCATATATTGTAACAAACCCATTAAATGTTCAATTCAAATAAGAATACAGCGTTACCAACAGAGACGAATCTCAGAAAACAATCAGACGGTTTAAAGTTAACATTTGTAGTCCAAGTATCTCGGTCGAAGACCTGTTTCCGTGCTGTTTTCTAAAGTTGACGATGAACTGGTGAAGATGTTCCTCGTTGTTTTGGATGCAGACACTAAAATTTATGTTGAATCTATCCAGCGATTTAAGGAGTTTGGAATTACAGGTTGTACAAGCAAAAGAATGTCTGAGGGTAGAGGAGGATTGTGTATGACCTGCGACCATGATTAAAATTACTTTCGACATCAGTTGGGGAAGACTAAGCACCTATGAGTTTTCCTGAAGTGCCATGACGTATTGTCAGGAACAAATATGTTTAAGGATTCATTATAAAACTCATTTTTGCAAAATGGAAGTTCGTGGACATTTATGAGTCGTGGTTTAAGAACCGTTTGAAATCCACTGCTTTACAGTATTATTTGAGTGATTGGGTCAACGTATCATCGTTTGTAAGCCCCTGCTTTCTAGTATTATTTTATGACTAAGTCAACTTTTCTTCTTTGAAAACCCCGTTTGACAGTATTATTTGTGTGACTGAGTCAACTTATCTTCAGTTGAAAACCTGTGATTTACAGCATTATTTGTGTGACTGAGTCAAGTTCTCTCTGTTTGAAAACCCCTGCTTTATAATATTATTATTATAACGAGTCAACTTTTCTTCGTTTGAAAACCCTGCTTGACGTATTATTTGTGTGACTGAGCCAACTTATCTCCTGTAGTAATCACCATGACAGAAAGTGTATTAAATGTGAAACCCATCTCAGCGCGAGACCTTGTTACGACTACTGGCTGTGACATTTTAGGTTTAAGGTTTAAGCATTGCAAACACGCGCGAATTTTTTTTCCTAACAGTATTCAGGAATCCGAGATGGTGTTACAGCAGATTTATTTGGAAACAGAGATATCGTTATGTATCGATTATTACCTGAGGGACCAGTGTCTGTGTTTGTTCAGTCTTGATCATCAGGAGTGTCCAGAGGATTAAGGATGCCTGCAGCAAAGCGTTTTTAGGACAGCATTGCATTTTCTTTTTGTATTGCAGTCTATTTGTTGTAAGATGTTTTATATATATATACAGAACTAGTGATGAAGTTCAGCCATGATGTTGATCATTATTTTATATATATACAGAACTAGTGATGAAGTTCATCCATGATGTTGATCATTATTTTATATATATACAGAACTAGTGATGAAGTTCATCCATGATGTTGATCATTATTTTATATATATATATACAGAACTAGTGATGAAGTTCATCCATGATGTTGATCATTATTTTATATATATACAGAACTAGTGATGAAGTTCATCCATGATGTTGATCATTATTTTATATATATACAGAACTAGTGATGAAGTTCATCCATGATGTTGATCATTATTTTATATATATACAGAACTAGTGATGAAGTTCATCCATGATGTTGATCATTATTTTATATATATACAGAACTAGTGATGAAGTTCAGCCATGATGTTGATCATTATTTTATATATATACAGAACTAGTGATGAAGTTCATCCATGATGTTGATCATTATTTTATATATATACAGAACTAGTGATGAAGTTCAGCCATGATGTTGATCATTATTTTATATATACAGAACTAGTGATGATTCATCATGATGTTGATCATTATTTTATATATATACAGAACTAGTGATGAAGTTCAGCCATGATGTTGATCATTATTTTATATATATACAGAACTAGTGATGAAGTTCATCCATGATGTTGATCATTATTTTATATATATATATACAGAACTAGTGATGAAGTTCAGCCATGATGTTGATCATTATTTTATATTTTACAGAACTAGTGATGAAGTTCATCCATGATGTTGATCATTATTTTATATATATACAGAACTAGTGATGAAGTTCATCCATGATGTTGATCATTATTTTATATATATATATACAGAACTAGTGATGAAGTTCATCCATGATGTTGATCATTATTTTATATATATACAGAACTAGTGATGAAGTTCATCCATGATGTTGATCATTATTTTATATATATATAGAACTAGTGATGAAGTTCATCCATGATGTTGATCATTATTTTATATATATACAGAACTAGTGATGAAGTTCATCCATGATGTTGATCATTATTTTATATATATACAGAACTAGTGATGAAGTTCAGCCATGATGTTGATCATTATTTTATATATAAAAGAACAGTGATGAAGTTCACCATGATGTTGACATATTTTATATATACAGAACTAGTGATGAAGTTCAGCCATGATGTTGATCATTATTTTATATATATACAGAACTAGTGATGAAGTTCATCCATGATGTTGATCATTATTTTATATATATATATACAGAACTAGTGATGAAGTTCAGCCATGATGTTGATCATTATTTTATATATATACAGAACTAGTGATGAAGTTCAGCCATGATGTTGATCATTATTTTATATATATACAGAACTAGTGATGAAGTTCATCCATGATGTTGATCATTATTTTATATATATATATACAGAACTAGTGATGAAGTTCAGCCATGATGTTGATCATTATTTTATATATATACAGAACTAGTGATGAAGTTCAGCCATGATGTTGATCATTATTTTATATATATACAGAACTATGATGAAGTTCAGCCATGATGTTGATCATTATTTATATATATACAGAACTAGTGATGAAGTTCAGCCATGATGTTGATCATTATTTTATATATATAAAGAACTAGTGATGAAGTTCAGCCATGATGTTGATCATTATTTTATATATATATACAGAACTAGTGATGAAGTTCAGCCATGATGTTGATCATTATTTTATATATATACAGAACTAGTGATGAAGTTCATCCATGATGTTGATCATTATTTTATATATATATACAGAACTAGTGATGAAGTTCATCCATGATGTTGATCATTATTTTATATATATACAGAACTAGTGATAGAGGTTCATGGCCATGATGTTGATCATTATTTTATATATATACAGAACTAGTGATGAAGTTCATCCATGATGTTGATCATTATTTTATATATATACAGAACTAGTGATGAAGTTCAGCCATGATGTTGATCATTATTTTATATATATACAGAACTAGTGATGAAGTTCAGCCATGATGTTGATCATTATTTTATATATATACAGAACTAGTGATGAAGTTCATCCATGATGTTGATCATTATTTTATATATATACAGAACTAGTGATGAAGTTCAGCCATGATGTTGATCATTATTTTATATATATATATACAGAACTAGTGATGAAGTTCAGCCATGATGTTGATCATTATTTTATATATATACAGAACTAGTGATGAAGTTCAGCCATGATGTTGATCATTATTTTATATATATACAGAACTAGTGATGAAGTTCATCCATGATGTTGATCATTATTTTATATATATATATACAGAACTAGTGATGAAGTTCATCCATGATGTTGATCATTATTTTATATATATACAGAACTAGTGATGAAGTTCATCCATGATGTTGATCATTATTTTATATATATATACAGAACTAGTGATGAAGTTCAGCCATGATGTTGATCATTATTTTATATATATACAGAACTAGTGATGAAGTTCATCCATGATGTTGATCATTATTTTATATATATACAGAACTAGTGATGAAGTTCAGCCATGATGTTGATCATTATTTTATATATATACAGAACTAGTGATGAAGTTCATCCATGATGTTGATCATTATTTTATATATATACAGAACTAGTGATGAAGTTCAGCCATGATGTTGATCATTATTTTATATATATACAGAACTAGTGATGAAGTTCATCCATGATGTTGATCATTATTTTATATATATACAGAACTAGTGATGAAGTTCATCCATGATGTTGATCATTATTTTATATATATATATACAGAACTAGTGATGAAGTTCATCCATGATGTTGATCATTATTTTATATATATACAGAACTAGTGATGAAGTTCAGCCATGATGTTGATCATTATTTTATATATATACAGAACTAGTGATGAAGTTCAGACATGATGTTGATCATTATTTTATATATATACAGAACTAGTGATGAAGTTCAGCCATGATGTTGATCATTATTTTATATATATAAAGAACTAGTGATGAAGTTCAGCCATGATGTTGATCATTATTTTATATATACAGAACTAGTGATGAAGTTCAGCCATGATGTTATCATTATTTTATATATATACAGAACTAGTGATGAAGTTCAGCCATGATGTTGATCATTATTTTATATATATACAGAACTAGTTATGAAGTTCAGCCATGATGTTGATCATTATTTTATATATATACAGAACTAGTGATGAAGTTCATCCATGATGTTGATCATTATTTTATATATATACAGAACTAGTGATGAAGTTCAGCCATGATGTTGATCATTATTTTATATATATACAGAACTAGTGATGAAGTTCATCCATGATGTTGATCATTATTTTATATATATACAGAACTAGTGATGAAGTTCATCCATGATGTTGATCATTATTTTATATATATACAGAACTAGTGATGAAGTTCAGCCATGATGTTGATCATTATTTTATATATATACAGAACTAGTGATGAAGTTCAGCCATGATGTTGATCATTATTTTATATATATACAGAACTAGTGATGAAGTTCAGCCATGATGTTGATCATTATTTTATATATATATACAGAACTAGTGATGAAGTTCAGCCATGATGTTGATCATTATTTTATATATATACAGAACTAGTGATGAAGTTCACATGATGTTGATCATTATTTTATATATATACAGAACTAGTGATGAAGTTCAGCCATGATGTTGATCATTATTTTATATATATACAGAACTAGTGATGAAGTTCAGCCATGATGTTGATCATTATTTTATATATACAGAACTAGGATGAAGTCAGCCATGATGTTGATCATTATTTTTATATATATACAGAATTAGTGATGAAGTTCAGCCATGATGTTGATCATTATTTTATATATATACAGAACTAGTGATGAAGTTCAGCCATGATGTTGATCCTTATTTTATATATATACAGAACTAGTGATGAAGTTCAGCCATGATGTTGATCATTATTTTATATATATACAGAACTAGTGATGAAGTTCAGCCATGATGTTGATCATTATTTTATATATATACAGAACTAGTGATGAAGTTCAGCCATGATGTTGATCATTATTTTATATATATACAGAACTAGTGATGAAGTTCAGCCATGATGTTGATCATTATTTTATATATATACAGAACTAGTGATGAAGTTCAGCCATGATGTTGATCATTATTTTATATATATACAGAACTAGTGATGAAGTTCAGCCATGATGTTGATCATTATTTTATATATACAGAACTAGTGATGAAGTTCAGCCATGATGTTGATCATTATTTTATATATATATACAGAACTAGTGATGAAGTTCAGCCATGATGTTGATCATTATTTTATATATATACAGAACTAGTGATGAAGTTCAGCCATGATGTTGATCATTATTTTATATATATACAGAACTAGTGATGAAGTTCAGCCATGATGTTGATCATTATTTTATATATATACAGAACTAGTGATGAAGTTCAGCCATGTTGATCATTATTATATATATAAATAGTGATGAAGTTCAATGATGTTGATCATTATTTTATATATACAGAACTAGTGATGAAGTTCAGCCATGATGTTGATCATTATTTTATATATATACAGAACTAGTGATGAAGTTCAGCCATGATGTTGATCATTATTTTATATATATACAGAACTAGTGATGAAGTTCAGCCATGATGTTGATCATTATTTTATATATATAAAGAACTAGTGATGAAGTTCAGCCATGATGTTGATCATTATTTTATATATATATATAACTAGTGATGAAGTTCAGCCATGATGTTGATCATTATTTTATATATATACAGAACTAGTGATGAAGTTCAGCCATTTGATCTTGATAGAACTATGTGAATTCAATGATGATTTATTTATAATATACAGAACTAGTGATGAAGTTCAGCCATGATGTTGATCATTATTTTATATATATACAGAACTAGTGATGAAGTTCAGCCATGATGTTGATCATTATTTTATATATATACAGAACTAGTGATGAAGTTCAGCCATGATGTTGATCATTATTTTTATATATACAGAACTAGTGATGAAGTTCAGCCATGATGTTGATCATTATTATATATACAGAACTAGTGATGAAGTTCAGCCATGATGTTGATCATTATTTATATATATACAGAACTATGTGAAGTTCAGCATGATGTTGATCATTATTTTATAGCAAGACTAGTGATGAAGTTCAATGATGTTGATCATTATATATATATAGAACTAGTGATGAAGTTCAGCCATGATGTTGATCATTATTTTATATATATACAGAACTAGTGATGAAGTTCAGCCATGATGTTGATCATTATTTTATATATATACAGAACTAGTGATGAAGTTCAGCCATGATGTTGATCATTATTTTATATATATACAGAACTAGTGATGAAGTTCAGCCATGATGTTGATCATTATTTTATATATATACAGAACTAGTGATGAAGTTCAGCCATGATGTTGATCATTATTTTATATATATACAGAACTAGTGATGAAGTTCAGCCATGATGTTGATCATTATTTTATATATATACAGAACTAGTGATGAAGTTCAGCCATGATGTTGATCATTATTTTATATATATACAGAACTAGTGATGAAGTTCAGCCATGATGTTGATCATTATTTTATATATATAAAGAACTAGTGATGAAGTTCAGCCATGATGTTGATCATTATTTTATATATATATACAGAACTAGTGATGAAGTTCAGCCATGATGTTGATCATTATTTTATATATATACAGAACTAGTGATGAAGTTCAGCCATGATGTTGATCATTATTTTATATATATATACAGAACTAGTGATGAAGTTCAGCCATGATGTTGATCATTATTTTATATATATACAGAACTAGTGATGAAGTTCAGCCATGATGTTGATCATTATTTTATATATATATAGAACTAGTGATGAAGTTCAGCCATGATGTTGATCATTATTTTATATATACAGAACTAGTGATGAAGTTCAGCCATGATGTTGATCATTATTTTATATATATACAGAACTAGTGATGAAGTTCAGCCATGATGTTGATCATTATTTATATATATACAGAACTAGTGATGAAGTTCAGCCATGATGTTGATCATTATTTTATATATATACAGAACTAGTGATGAAGTTCAGCCATGATGTTGATCATTATTTTATATATATACAGAACTAGTGATGAAGGTCAGCCATGATGTTGATCATTATTTTATATATATACAGAACTAGTGATGAAGTTCAGCCATGATGTTGATCATTATTTATATATATACAGAACTAGTGATAAAGGGTTCAGCCATGATGTTGATCATTATTTTATATATATACAGAACTAGTGATGAAGTTCAGCCATGATGTTGATCATTATTTTATATATATACAGAACTAGTGATGAAGGTTCAGCCATGATGTTGATCATTATTTTATATATATACAGAACTAGTGATGAAGTTCAGCCATGATGTTGATCATTATTTTATATATATACAGAACTAGTGATGAAGTTCAGCCATGATGTTGATCCTTATTTTATATATATACAGAACTAGTGATGAAGTTCAGCCATGATGTTGATCATTATTTTATATATATACAGAACTAGTGATGAAGTTCAGCCATGATGTTGATCATTATTTTATATATATACAGAACTAGTGATGAAGTTCAGCCATGATGTTGATCATTATTTTATATATATACAGAACTAGTGATGAAGTTCAGCCATGATGTTGATCATTATTTTATATATATACAGAACTAGTGATGAAGGTCAGCCATGATGTTGATCATTATTTTATATATATACAGAACTAGTGATGAAGTTCAGCCATGATGTTGATCATTATTTTATATATATACAGAACTAGTGATGAAGTTCAGCCATGATGTTGATCATTATTTTATATATATACAGAACTAGTGATGAAGTTCAGCCATGATGTTGATCATTATTTTATATATATATACAGAACTAGTGATGAAGTTCAGCCATGATGTTGATCATTATTTTATATATATACAGAACTAGTGATGAAGTTCAGCCATGATGTTGATCATTATTTTATATATATACAGAACTAGTGATGAAGTTCAGCCATGATGTTGATCATTATTTTATATATATACAGAACTAGTGATGAAGTTCAGCCATGATGTTGATCATTATTTTATATATATATACAGAACTAGTGATGAAGTTCAGCCATGATGTTGATCATTATTTTATATATATACAGAACTAGTGATGAAGTTCAGCCATGATGTTGATCATTATTTTATATATATACAGAACTAGTGATGAGTTCAGTCATGATGTTGATCATTATTTTATATATATACAGAACTAGTGATGAAGTTCAGCCATGATGTTGATCATTATTTTATATATATATACAGAACTAGTGATGAAGTTCAGCCATGATGTTGATCATTATTTTATATATATATACAGAACTAGTGATGAAGTTCAGCCATGATGTTGATCATTATTTTATATATATACAGAACTAGTGATGAAGTTCAGCCATGATGTTGATCATTATTTTATATATATACAGAACTAGTGATGAAGTTCAGCCATGATGTTGATCATTATTTTATATATATATAGAACTAGTGATGAAGTTCATCCATGATGTTGATCATTATTTTATATATATACAGAACTAGTGATGAAGTTCAGCCATGATGTTGATCATTATTTTATATATATACAGAACTAGTGATGAAGTTCAGCCATGATGTTGATCATTATTTTATATATATACATAACTAGTGATGAAGTTCAGCCATGATGTTGATCATTATTTTATATATATACAGAACTAGTGATGAAGTTCAGCCATGATGTTGATCATTATTTTATATATATATAGAACTAGTGATGAAGTTCAGCCATGATGTTGATCATTATTTTATATATATACAGAACTAGTGATGAAGTTCAGCCATGATGTTGATCATTATTTTATATATATACAGAACTAGTGATGAAGTTCAGCCATGATGTTGATCATTATTTATATATATACAGAACTAGTGATGAAGTTCAGCCATGATGTTGATCATTATTTTATATATATACAGAACTAGTGATGAAGTTCAGCCATGATGTTGATCATTATTTTATTATATACAGAACTAGTAGTGAAGTTCAGCATGATGTTGATCATTATTTTATATATATATACAGAACTAGTGATGAAGTTCAGCCATGATGTTGATCATTATTTTATATATATACAGAACTAGTGATGAAGTTCAGCCATGATGTTGATCATTATTTTATATATATATAGAACTAGTGATGAAGTTCACATGATGTTGATCATTATTTTATATATATACAGAACTAGTGATGAAGTTCAGCCATGATGTTGATCATTATTTTATATATATACAGAACTAGTGATGAAGTTCAGCCATGATGTTGATCATTATTTTATATATATACAGAACTAGTGATGAAGTTCAGCCATGATGTTGATCATTATTTTATATATATACAGAACTAGTGATGAAGTTCAGCCATGATGTTGATCATTATTTTATATATATATAGAACTAGTGATGAAGTTCAGCCATGATGTTGATCATTATTTTATATACATACAGAACTAGTGATGAAGTTCAGCCATGATGTTGATCATTATTTATATATATACAGAACTAGTGATGAAGTTCAGCCATGATGTTGATCATTATTTTATATATATACAGAACTTGTGATGAAGTTCAGCCATGATGTTGATCATTATTTTATATATATACAGAACTAGTGATGAAGTTCAGCCATGATGTTGATCATTATTTTATATATATACAGAACTAGTGATGAAGTTCAGCCATGATGTTGATCATTATTTATATATATACAGAACTAGTGATGAAGTTCAGCCATGATGTTGATCATTATTTTATATATATACAGAACTAGTGATGAAGTTCAGCCATGATGTTGATCATTATTTTATATATATATAGAACTAGTGATGAAGTTCAGCCATGATGTTGATCATTATTTTATATATATACAGAACTAGTGATGAAGTTCAGCTCTGATGTTGATCATTATTTTATATATATACAGAACTAGTGATGAAGTTCAGCCATGATGTTGATCATTATTTTATATATATATAGAACTAGTGATGAAGTTCAGCCATGATGTTGATCATTATTTTATATATATACAGAACTAGTGATGAAGTTCAGCCATGATGTTGATCATTATTTTATATATATACAGAACTAGTGATGAAGTTCAGCCATGATGTTGATCATTATTTTATATATATACAGAACTAGTGATGAAGTTCAGCCATGATGTTGATCATTATTTTATATATATATAGAACTAGTGATGAAGTTCAGCCATGATGTTGATCATTATTTTATATATATATATACAGAACTAGTGATGAAGTTCAGCCATGATGTTGATCATTATTTTATATATATATACAGAACTAGTGATGAAGTTCAGCCATGATGTTGATCATTATTTTATATATATACAGAACTAGTGATGAAGTTCAGCCATGATGTTGATCATTATTTTATATATACAGAACTAGTGATGAAGTTCAGCCATGATGTTGATCATTATTTTATATATATACAGAACTAGTTATGAAGTTCAGCCATGATGTTGATCATTATTTTATATATATACAGAACTAGTGATGAAGGTCAGCCATGATGTTGATCATTATTTTTATATATATACAGAACTAGTGATGAAGTTCAGCCATGATGTTGATCATTATTTTATATATATACAGAACTAGTGATGAAGTTCAGCCATGATGTTGATCATTATTTTATATATATACAGAACTAGTGATGAAGTTCAGCCATGATGTTGATCATTATTTTATATATATATAGAACTAGTGATGAAGTTCAGCCATGATGTTGATCATTATTTTATATATATATATATACAGAACTAGTGATGAAGTTCAGCCATGATGTTGATCATTATTTTATATATATACAGAACTAGTGATGAAGTTCAGCCATGATGTTGATCATTATTTTATATATATACAGAACTAGTGATGAAGTTCAGCCATGATGTTGATCATTATTTTATATATATACAGAACTAGTGATGAAGTTCAGCCATGATGTTGATCATTATTTATATATATACAGAACTAGTGATGAAGTTCAGCCATGATGTTGATCATTATTTTATATATATACAGAACTAGTGATGAAGGTCAGCCATGATGTTGATCATTATTTTATATATATACAGAACTAGTGATGAAGTTCAGCCATGATGTTGATCATTATTTTATATATATATACAGAACTAGTGATGAAGTTCAGCCATGATGTTGATCATTATTTATATATATACAGAACTAGTGATGAAGTTCAGCCATGATGTTGATCATTATTTTATATATATACAGAACTAGTGATGAAGTTCAGCCATGATGTTGATCATTATTTTATATATATACAGAACTAGTGATGAAGTTCAGCCATGATGTTGATCATTATTTTATATATATACAGAACTAGTGATGAAGTTCAGCCATGATGTTGATCATTATTTTATATATATATAGAACTAGTGATGAAGTTCAGCCATGATGTTGATCATTATTTTATATATATATACAGAACTAGTGATGAAGTTCAGCCATGATGTTGATCATTATTTTATATATATACAGAACTAGTGATGAAGTTCAGCCATGATGTTGATCATTATTTTATATATATACAGAACTAGTGATGAAGTTCAGCCATGATGTTGATCATTATTTTATATATATACAGAACTAGTGATGAAGTTCAGCCATGATGTTGATCATTATTTTATATATATACAGAACTAGTGATGAAGTTCAGCCATGATGTTGATCATTATTTTATATATATACAGAACTAGTGATGAAGGTCAGCCATGATGTTGATCATTATTTTATATATATACAGAACTAGTGATGAAGTTCAGCCATGATGTTGATCATTATTTTATATATATACAGAACTAGTGATGAAGTTCAGCCATGATGTTGATCATTATTTTATATATATAAAGAACTAGTGATGAAGTTCAGCCATGATGTTGATCATTATTTTATATATATACAGAACTAGTGATGAAGTTCAGCCATGATGTTGATCATTATTTTATATATATACAGAACTAGTGATGAAGTTCAGCCATGATGTTGATCATTATTTTATATATATACAGAACTAGTGATGAAGTTCAGCCATGATGTTGATCATTATTTTATATATATACAGAACTAGTGATGAAGTTCAGCCATGATGTTGATCATTATTTTATATATATACAGAACTAGTGATGAAGGTCAGCCATGATGTTGATCATTATTTTAAGGTTGCGTAAGGAAATTGGAAAATGACATTCTCATTTCTTAAACCTAGGTTTCGAATCCACCCACTCTTTCTCCTTTCCTACCGTCCTTCTTTTCTTCTTTCCTTCCTAATTCCCTTCCCTTTATTCCCTTCCTTCTCACTTTCTTCTTTCCTTTCCTCCTTATTTTATTCTTTCTTTTTTTTCCTTCCTTTCTTTAATCTTACTTTCTATTCTTGTTCTTATCTTCCTTCTTCCTTCCTTCATTGCTTCATTTCTAACTTGTTTAATGTAGAGAAGGAATATGAAGGTTTGAGAACCCCAGGAGGAGACAACTGATATGAGCAATAAATAGTAAACAAGTATTAGAGGTTTATGAAAAACAATTTGTTTTAGGAAACACAAGATTCGAACCAATAACCTTTATTTCTTACGTAAACATTGCTATCCTACAGGCAAGCGTTATTAATTCAGAATGTAGAGCAGACGATGAAGAGAGAAGAAGCAGATTAGCAACAGAAGACAACAGACTAGGACTTTGAATGAACAGAAAACTTTAACATTAGATTTACATATTTGTTGCACTTGTGGACCGAGTTCAGAAACTACTGTAGAGCACATCCCTCTTGTACGTTGACGATACAAGAACGATAGATAGACGGATAATATGTCTACAGAAACAGTACAATATAGAAACACGAGGGTCAGTAGTAATGATATGAGGCAAGTTATACAAAGTTTTGGGATCTGTTTAAAACTAACATACGTAGAACAAAGAAAAATCGAGAATCAATTTTCTTCGAGTATTGAACACGGTGTTCACTTGATTGATTGATTGATTGATTGGGACATCAGCATTGCACTTCGGTGAGTAACTATGTGTGCTCCGATCTCTTTCTTACACAGGAAGATCTCAGCGCGGTGCACACACTCCGTAGCACTGGCGAGTGCTCACTTATTTCCACTACGTCTTAACATTAGTTTTGTATTTATTATCATTCAGCAGCTTGTTCTGACAGAAATTTGCCACCCTAACAGTCCTTTAAAATTTCACTTTCTTACAGCGTCTGCTGTCGTCCTGCTCAAATCAGTTAAATACTGAATCCATCTTTTCTGTAGTCTTCCTCTTTTCTCTTTTCTTGCCGGCAGGATTCCTCCTTCCATAATGGTCCTTTCCCACCCGTCGTGTATCTTTTTACCTCAGGATACACTAATTTTAAGATTTTTATTTGTAGCATAAATTTTATTTGATTTCAGCTTCATAAACATCAGTCTTTTATTTGATTGTTTCAGCTTCTTCTGTATAAACATATTTATTCTATTCTCTGCCTCTGGTATATATCACCATATACTATAGTCTAAATCTGGTATTCCCATAGTAGTCGATACCGTCATCTAATGATCGATAATATAATCCATTGGATCATAACAGTTCTACCCTTTGACAATCAAAAGTCGATATTCACTTCCAGAGAATTGATCGGAAATTCTGGGAATCACGTGGTATTTCGCGAGATTGAGTGTAACATTACAGTCTCGATATGACTATCCAGGTGTTGTTGATATGACATCAGTGTTTTGATATGACTATCCAGGTGTTGTTGATATGACATATGAAAGATCAATTGTATCAATTAGTGACATAGAAATGATAATGAAAGTTGTTCATATGACATTAAAGGGTTTTAAAACCGAAGGATTGACTTCATTGCACCGGGTTTTACCCCATATGGCTCGGTTCCTCTCCGCAGAAATAGCACGCCACCTGCCGAGAGTATTGCACAAATCACGAACTCCGTAGCTCCAGCAACAGTCCTAGGGCTCTCTGAAAAAAAACTGCACTCGTGAACAGAAGGCCCGGATTCGAACCTACGACCTTCGACTCGCAAGGCAAAGGGCTTAACCATTCAGCCACAGAGACTCATATGACATTATAATTAGTTGATATAACATTCTAGTAAGATCTAGAATGTGTCTCTGTGGCGTAGAGATTAAGTGTTCCTCTTTCATGCCAAATGTACCAGGTTTGCACCCTCGTGGAGCCATCGAGAAATTGTTTCAGAGATCCCTGATCTCAGCTTTGGTAAGATCGAGCTCCTAGTCCTGTCGGAGACGAACGATAAAACGTAGGTCCCTTGTTCAATTTGAGCACGTAGAAGATACCTTGGCAGCTCAAAATCGAGGAGAGCAGGCTGAAAAGTCGCTGCCCGTGCAAAATTAATTAGAAAATATTTAAAATAAAATTCCTACAAAAATATCTTTAAGATATTCAACATTGCACCGAGGACCCTTGTCGGTGCTACGGAGGTCGTGCACTGCAGCTGAGATCTTCCAGTGTAAGAAAGAGATCGGAGCCCACATGGTTACTCACCGAAGTGCAATGATGATGGTCTTAACAATCAATCAATCAATCAATCACTCAATCTAGAAAGATATGAAATAACAGAGGGTAGCTGACAGTTTTTGTTAATAAGCACTTTTCTCCCTCTTGTTCTTTCTTCGATTCCTTTTTTGCCTCACAGAGTCAAGATAAGAAAAGATTTCTAGAACAGACTTATGTGTGCGCTTCATAAACAGTGTTTTTCGTCGCCTCTGTTATCTCCGAGGTTCACATTTTACGTGGACAGCATTTTGCTTTTGTATCCACTGTATCGGAGTAGCATTGCTCTTTGATGCACACTGACTGTTGGTAATCTGTTTATGTGGCCGAATCATTTAATTTATTGTTTCTTGAAGAAGGACATTTCAGAAGGTGGATGTGACATTTCAGTATTGATATAGTATTTGAGACATTGATAGTTGAGAGGTCAATAGGACAGTTCTGTTGGTTGATGTGATATTCCAGTTGGCACATACACCATTACAGAACGGATATTAACATTACACATCATTGATGTAGCTAGGGATTAACATTACACATCATTGATGTAGTTAGAGATTAACATTACACATCATTGATGAAGTTGGTAAATCTAAAGGATCTAAAGCCGAAGGATTGAAATCATTGCACCGGGTTTTACATCATATTGCGCCCGTGTGGTGCCGGGGCCGGCAAGGTAAGCAAAGAACAGTACCACTGCGACCTACAATGCATGTCGTAAGAGGCGACTAATGTAGGCAATAGAGATGATACCCTAGTGAATAAAAAGCAGTTCAAAAATCGGATGTTGACCTACTTGTAGGCGCATAACTGACACAACGTACAATCGCTCTTAGGCTTAGATCACATACAAATCACACAGAGTGGTTGATAGATGGTCGATATGAAGCGTTTGAAGAAGAAGAAGACCTCATATGTCTCGGACCCTCTTCGTAGAAATGTCACCCTACCTGCCGAGAGTAATAATAGCCGTCCATCGCAAGCGATGATGACAACAATCTCAGACGTGTACTGTTGCACCTCTCTGGTGTGTGCGAGGTGACTGTAGAGTCCAATCCTAGAACAGAATCCCCGACCACAGGTGGGGCATACATGATCAAGGTTAGACATGTGCGTGTTGTGTGCTCTGTCTTTTCGCGCTGCTCGTTTTCTCTGTGACTCAATAATACGATGATTCTCAGCTATTCGGGTTCCTCTTTGTTGTTACAGCGCCACATTTGGCGATCTTGCGCAAGGGATTCCCAGCACGTATTGTCTATATCGAAGCATTTCAGAGACACTTTAAGAGTGTCTTTAAAGCGTTTTATCTGTCCACCAGCTAAACGTCTGCCCCTTCAAGCTCGCCATACATCAACTGTTTTGGGATGCGTTTATCAGGCATTCGAGCAACGTGACCGGCCCATCTCAGTTGGGCCTTCTGCAACAGGGTGTTGACGCTTGGGATCTTTGCTCTTGTGAGGACTTCGCTGTCTGGAATTTTGTCCTGCCAGTTTATTTTTAGTATTCTGCGTAGACAGCTTGTGTGGAAATGGTTTAATTTTCTTGCGTGTCTGCTATACACTGTCCATGTCTCGCTTGCGTACAGCAGCGTGGTTAGCACTATGGCCTGGTAAACTTTCAGCTTTGTGACTATGCTTATCCCTTCCTTTCCACACAGTGACACGTAACCTTCCGAACGCAGCACTGGCTTTGGATATCCTATTGTGGACCTCAGAATCTATGTTTGCCGATCTGGATAGGAGGCTGCCAAGATAAGCAAAGCTGCCGAGAGTAGTGTACAAAGCACGAACTCCGTAGCTCCAGCAACAATCCTAGGGTCTCTGGAAAAAACTGCACTCGTGAACAGAACGGCGAGGTCCGGATTCGAACCCACGACCTTCGACTCACAAGTCAACGGGCTTAACCACTTAGCCACAGCGATTCCCCAAACGAACCCCTACGATACGAACACCGTATCTGCGGCAACAATATTAGATGTCTCTGGATACAAATACACTCGTGAACAGAACGGCGCGGTCGAGAATTGAGCCCACGACTTTCTAAACGCATGGCAAAGGCGTAACTACTTAACCACAAAGTAACCCGTCAATGTGACCGACATAAGGGTCGATATAGCATGAACATGGTTGATATAATATTTGAAAGGCTAACATAAAAATAAAATTGACCGACTAGAGATCTCTGTTAATTTATTGAGTATACAGATGTTAGATGGAACATTTCAAATACGAACAATGTCTTCAACGATGTCAACGTTACATCCTACCGGTTACTAGGATATTTCGGTGTTTGCGTCAACGTGGTGAGAGAAACAAAGTTAGAGTTTCACAGCTAGTGCGCAAGGCAGGGGCGTTGCAGAGCGGAATAGAGCATTGATTGATTTGTTGATTGATAGGACCATCATCCTTGCACTTCGCTGAGCAACCATGTGTGATATGATCTCTTTCTTACGCAGGAAGATCTCAGCGGCAATGCACGTACTCAGTGGCGGATCGTGAGCGTTTTTGTTGGTGGGGCCAGACACACATTTTCGGGAAATTCATGGATTTGGATTTTAATTTATTAATAATAAATACACGTTACACATTATTTTTGGTGGGGCCCGGCCCTCTGGCCCTTAATGACGAGCCGCCACTGCACGTACTACTTTTCAGCCTGCTCTTGTCGAGTTAGAACTGCCAAGGGTTCTTTTATGTGCTCAACTTGAACACGGGACCTACGTTTTATCGTCCGTCTCCGATAGGACTAGGAACGTGATCTCACCTACACTGAGATCAGAGATCTCTGGATAAATATCCTTATTGCTCCACGAGGAGTTAACGAGTACCTTTGAAACGAGAGGCAAGCATCTAACTTCTACGTCACAGCGATCCCAAGGAATGGAGCATACAAGGCAACTACTTCCAATATTTATACTGTGTCTGAGACAGTTACTGCTGTCCTTTAATGACTCTGCTGTGGATTCGAGTTCTTACTGTAGCCATTATTGTGTGCGACACCAAGTTGATCCTGAATGATTCGTCCGTCTACTGTAGCCATTATTGTGAATTGCTGAGATTCCGCACGTACCATTAGGACCTTGCTGAGATTCCGTCTACTGTAGCCATTATTGTGCGTGCGACCCAGCAGTTGCCTTGCTGAGATTCCGTTCTTAGTCATGCTATTGTAGCCATTATTGTGTAAGTGGACCGACACCAAGTTGCTGAGATTCCGTCTACTGTAGCCATTATTGTGTGCGACACCAAATTGATGCTTCGAAATGTTCAAAACTCCAGATTTTAGTATGAGCGGATAGCGTTTGTCAAAGCTTCCACCTCCAAGTTCTTACGTCCTGCTGTCATGGACACGTGGGTGCTCGCGGCAATAAGACAGCAAACAGACTTACATCCCCATCAATGATTGTAGGGGAACTAAAGATGGATAGGGTGGACTTTCTTTGAATGCTCGGGAGCCGTTTTTTAATTGAGGATATTGGAATTAATGCTGCATCTATTCAACGTTTTAATGAGTTCGGAATCACAATTTGTACAAGCAGAGCTGAATGTCTAAAGGCGTTTGTTTACACAGTGAGCCACCGGAACCACTAGCATGTAAACCTTTCGACATGTTCTGATTAAGACTGATGACTTATGGTTCTGATTGGAGGTCTATGACGGAGACTCAAAAACCAATAATCAATCACGTGGTTGATAGGGTTCTAAGTGATCGACATAACAATATACATGATTGATGTAAAATACCTGGGAATAAGTATGACATTTAAGATGGTTGATTTAATATTTCAATGGCGCCTTGTGGTGCCAGGGCTCACTAGGAAGCAAAGAATAGTACCACTGCGACCTGCAAGGCATGTCGTAAGAGGCGACTGCTGTAGGACCTAGGAAGCTACCTAGTAAATAAAAGCGTTGCAGAAATCGGATGTGCTGGCCTACTTGTAGGCGCATAACTGGCACAACGTACAATCGCTCTTAGGCTCAGACCACATACAAATCATACAGAGTGGTTAACAAGTGGTCATTGTGGAGCGTTAGAAGAAGAAGATATGTCAATGGTTAGTTAGGACACTCTATTGGTTGATAAGACATGCTGTAGATACTTTTTAGCAAAACACGTAATCACAAAGTACTGTAGTTTTACAAATTACAAAAACAATGACAAAATACAGCAACGTTTCGACCAATATTTTGTCATTGTTTTTGTAATTTGTAAAACTACAGTACTTGTATTACGTTTTGTAATCAAATAGTTTTATTGCAGTCTCATCTATTTTGTAGATACTTTTTAACATTTGAAGAATTGATAAGACAAAGCAGTTTATGAAGTGTAACCATCCAAAGCGTATTACCTTATCTGATAAGATAAGATATAACAATACAGTTGGCCAATATGATAATTCAGTTATTTGATAAGACTAGGAACGATAAAAATACATTTATCCTTAAACATATTATATTATATCATTATAATGCGTTGTTCTTCTCTAATTTTTTATTGATATTTTCTTTGTGTATAGATCGACAAGGAACACGCATTGCACAATGGATCGCAATTTATCGACCCCTGTCCTAGATCTAAATAACATGTATACAAAAAAGGAAAATAGTACAGGATACTCCGAAATAGACATCGACTCAGAGATAGCTTGAGACAACATTACTTAAAAAAGGAAAAGATGTTTAAAATAGGAACGTTGGATGTGTGAACTTTGTATCAAGAAGGAAAGATGACATCAGAAGCAGGGTGGGCATAACTTCTTGCCCCGAATACATTGAAAGACAACAAATGCAGTGGTTTGGATATTTAATGAGAATGGAATACAACCAACCACCAATAACAGTACACAATAAAAAGAGATCAGGTACTAGAGTCAAGGAAGACCAAGAAAACGATGGATAGACAATATCAAGACCACACTAAATAAACACTGATATAACACATGGACGATTCATCTGGCCCTGGAACGAAAATTAAAGCTCCCACCATATGTTTAACGGCAAGAGTGGACAACCAATTCCATTATCTACATGGGGAAAGACAATAGACGATAGGACAGATGGACAACTTAATGTTTCAAAAAAAATTGTGGATGAATGTAGATATATATGTTGTGACACAGAAACCGGGCAAGTATGTAGGTTATATTCAAAGAGAACAGCATACACCCATAAAGTTGGAGGAAACTACCTGTATACACTAAGCAAGTAAGGTTCCAACAAGATATTTTGTTTTCCGCATCACCAATCATAAGAATCAGAAAGAATTCAAATCTGCATTACACGGTTGCAAAACGAATCTATTTTGCTTGGGGTTGATTCTCATACAATTTGGCGATATACGGAAACTTGTAGATCCGATGTGATCAGACCGGATCGGGGAAAACCGTGGGGAACCTCCGATAATACTGGATTAATGGTCGATATAGTCAAAGACATCACATTATAGATTACATAAGCTAGGAGAAAGAAATGATGTAATATGAAAAATGAGAACACTCGACGTTTCGACTATACGTCTCTTTCAAGAAAAGATAAACGAACACGAAATAAAAAGTAGAATGTCTAGGGGACACTCCGGTTAAAGTTCAAACATTTCAAGTATAAATTCTGTTTTAGTTTGCGGGTAAGTTAGATTTACCATTCATTCATTTTCTGATCTAAGAACGCTTCAATCGGTGTGCTAAATGTTGCTATGGTCGTCACATGCTAGAGAGAGAGAGAGAGAGAGAGAGAGAGAGAGAGAGAGAGTTTGTTTTCTAGAAGCAGTAACTCTATTCCTTGATAAACAGTGTCATAGCCAGGGGACCTGCACGAAATGAAATTACTTCATTGTCCAACAAAAATGAAATGTGTCATCATACAGATGAACAGCAACATCCCATCAACTAACCCCATCTGCAATAGAAGTGTCAATCCACTCTTTTCTATTAATGAAAGAAGTTGCAAAGCTTAATTTTAGTTTTCTGAAATGAACGTTTTCCTTGTTCAAAACTAGTTGCTAGACGCATCAAATTTAACCACGAATAAAGATGTCACTAATGTGATTAATACAATCTAACAAAACATTGAAATGTAGTAACAAAACAAGAAGATCGATATTATTAGAAGTTACAAACAGACTAAATGTACGTATTGACAGAAAGACCTTTATCAAGCAAATGATACAAAATACAAATATATAGACATATGACGGCCAATTACAACACATTTCTTTAATAATACTTACTAAGAGCATAAAAGCAAAAATAAACATGATTCAAAGAAAGGAAGGAATTTTAGAACATATTTTTCTTCTTCTTTGCGTTCGTTCTTTGCGACCAATTTTAATCACTCTTTGTGATATGTTTGATCTTTGCCAAGAACGTGTATACGTTGCATATTGGTTTAGTAGGCCCTAAACGCATAGACTTCTACACGTTTAGGACACATGCATCCGATTTCAGCCAAACCTTCTTTAGACGCCTCTTACGACATGCGTCGCAGGTAACAGTGGTTCTATTCTTTACACCCAAATTTGGTCCCCGGTAACCACTGGGCGGAACATATTTTACAACCGGTAAAATCAATCGGAAATGAGACAGAGGAAGACAATGCATAAATTCAAGACAGTCCGACGTCATAGCATGGAAGAGAGTCAACATCCGAACTGATAGTCAGCACCAAGGATATATGTTTGTGGAGATTCATGATCGCCTGCGCCAGTCGGTCTGGTACATGATGATGTACTCCGAGTGCAACGACATTAACTATATAAAACTGTAAAAAATATATAACAAAACTAAAATGTGTACCAATGACAACTGAGATGGTTATACCAAGAGAACATAGTATTGAATCGCTGTCCAACCCTGTGCCCGCTGGCATCTTAGCGCCCATGTGATACATCACTGGTGCCCTATTTTATTTATCCTAATTATTAAACATTAAACATATTTTCAATTTAAAAAGAATGTGTTTCTGGATAACAGTAAATGCAATATTTAAAACAAAAACCCCCCCATTAAACTGGTAGTCAGGATTAAGTTTTCATTTGTTATTATTGGTATTCATGTTACTATTAATAGTACTTTAATATTATTATTATTATTATTATTATTATTATTATTATTGGAATTGCCATATGGCGCCCCCATTCATTAGTCATATGTGCTCCACTATATAAAAACGTTGGATATCAGTTATCAGTTATATGAGGACTATCATCATAGCACTCCGGACATGTCCATAGGTGCTCGATCTCCGCCTCAGCAAATATAGCAGCGTCCAGCGACCCAACACGCCAGTTCGATGTTAATTAATCAATCTCTTTGCATATTTAGTATGTCTTTCTGTTCGGGCTGTACCAATATTGACACCCATCTCTTTCAATCTGGTCAGCGAGTGGGATTCACAGTCCTGAAACTCC
Organism: Arion vulgaris; assembly: GCA_020796225.1. NCBI lineage: Eukaryota > Metazoa > Mollusca > Gastropoda > Stylommatophora > Arionidae > Arion > Arion vulgaris. Next base: position 9,561,353 of record CM036753.1, on the reverse strand, counting down.
TCTGTTCGGAAAGACTCTCTCAATGCGTGAAGAATGTCATTTCGATCCATTGCAGCTTCCTCTGATATTGTAGCGAAGCCAGCCAATCTATCAGCTCGTTCATTACCCCTAATTCCTGCGTGCCCAGGGACAAAAATAACGGTGATTTCTCTGATCATTGTCTGTACCAGTACCTCCACCCAGTTGTATATCACCATACCTGATTCGACTTTACGAATCATGCTCATGGAGTCACTGAGCATGAAAACACGAGAGTAATTGTGAGATGTCAACCAGTTCACCGCCTCCGTAACCGCCTGAACCTCCATTGTCAAGCTACTTGTGGTTGTTGCGTAGGCTCCACTGGCCTCTCTTATTATTTTTCCTCCTGAGCGTGCTGAAAAGCCCACGCACAGCGTTGTTGACGAATGACTGAACCATCGGTGTAAATAACCACATCTGTATCATTGATGATGCCATTTAAGAGAGCCTCCACCTCCACGTTTAGCAGTGATAGATTATTTTATTCGCAGTTTTTCTTAATAGATGTAAAAACGGTGAAAGCAGTCGGAAATTGAGGCGGCGCAGCAATCCATTCCTCTCCTGTATAGGAAGGTATCATCAAATAGCTTGTCCTGAGCAGAACTTTGCCACCCCAACAGTATTCCGGAATTTCTCTCTCTCATAGGCCAAATGTCCTGCCTCTGCAGCCGTCATGTTCAAACCATCAGTTACATCCTGAATCCATCTTCTCTGTGGTCTTCCTCTTCTTCTCTTTGCCGGTAAGCCTCCTTCCATGATGGTCATCTCCAGCTCTTCATATCTTTTAAATGTCCAAAATATCTCAATTTTCTCTTTCTTATTTATAGCATCAGCCAGTTTTCTTTGATTTTAAGTATAGGAAGGTAACGTGCTATCATTAAAGAGTTCAAGGCACTATATAAGTAAATAGCAATTTCTCATTTTCAAATGAAGGAGCATTCTGATAATTCTTAGTTTTGTGGTGCTGATGAAATGCAGTTCGCCTTTTGCTTGAATTGTACTTGTTTTTTTTTCTCATGTTGAGTATTTGGAGTATTTGTCAAGAGATCTCTAATTTCAGTGAATGTGGGATCATGTTCCTAGTCCTATCGATGGATAAGACGGATGTTCTTCGGTCTCTTCACGATTGTTGGATGAGGACACTAAATTAGATGTTGAATCGATCCAGCGATTTAGACATTTTGGAGTTACCCGTTGTACAAGTAGAACTGGATTCCTGAGGCGCAGAGTGAAAAGTGTGCTGATCAGCGAGCCACGGGAACCAACAGTATGCATACTCTTTGATATCTGTTGGGATAGACTGAGCACCTATGGGTCTGCCCGGAGTACAATGACGTCAGTTTAGTAACCAATAACCAATAACCAGTCCTATCGGAGACAAACGTTAAAAAGTGAATCCCCTATTAATGTATAGCACATAAAAGAATACATGCTAATAGACAAGAGTAAGCTAGGAAGCCACCGTTCAGGCAACAACGCTAGAGTAAGCTAGGAAGCCACCGTTCAGGCAACAACGCTAGAGTAAGCTAGGAAGCCACCGTTCAGGCAACAACGCTAATAACAATTACAATAACATTTCTGCAAACTGGCATCATCCTTCAAGTTACATAATGGACTCTCGTCGGTGCTATTTAGTCCGTGCACTGCCCTGAGTGTTTACTGTGCAGCAAAGAAATTTAGGCAGATATGGTTATTAACCAAAGAGCAATGATAACGGTACACTCAATCAATCAATCAATCAATCAATCAATCAATCAATCAATCAATCAATCAATCAATCAATCCATCAATCAATCAATCAATTCATCCATCAATCGATCAATCAATCAATTAATAGATACTAAACACATAATTGTCATTGAAGCGATTAAAACACGTACTAGCTTTGGCTTGTTTGTGCATATTTTAAAACTACATTAAGATGTATTTTCATGTTATACCTTTACAAATAAACCCGATAATATCTCCAGTGGTGGTTCACCAACCAAAACAACATTTGAAAATAGTACCAGCCGGCACACGCACCGAACGAAGAATTTAATCAGACTTATATAATATCGATATATTTATATGAGACGAGATATTGGTGAATAAATGGTATCAAAATCTATATTGGGGTATCTATAGCGAATAGATTATGGTTTTTTGTCTGCTGTTCTCAAGGTTTGAATCCGGACCAAGTCACATGTGCAATTTTGTTTTTGGGGATCCCTATGAGTGTTGCTGTTGCTACGGAGTTCATGATTTGTACTTCTTCTTTTTCGAACGCTTTATATCGATCACTTATTAACCACTCTGTGTGATATTTGTGTGATCTGAGCCTGAGAGCGATTGTACGTTGTGCCAAGTATGCGCCTACAAGTAGGCCAGCACATCCTATTTCTGCGATACTTTTTATTTACTAAGGTAGCTTCCGTAGGTCCTACATCAGTCGCCTCTTGTGACATGTCTTGTTGGTCGCAGTGGTACTATTTTTGCTTTCATTGCATGCCCAGGCATCACACGGTCGATTGATTTGTACAATACTCTCGGAAGTGGTGTGTCATTTCTGCCGAGAGGGACTGCGTAATACGGGGAAACCCGGTGCAAGGAAGTATATATTTTCGCTTTTATACACTTTAGATAATAACATATTCAAACTGACATCATCTCCCACATCCTAAGTAAAAGTTATAAAATGTTCTAGCGTATCAAAATCAAGAACAAACATCTGCATACTTGAAGCAATCAAGAACAAACATCTGCATACTTGAAGCAATCAAGAACAAACATCTGCATACTTGAAGCAATCAAGATGTCCATCCCAAGACAATATAATAACACACAAATTCAGAAACTGAATTAGCTACTTCCTCATATGTGATACAATGATATTAACAAATCTGTTATAATATTAACTTCAGAGGGAAGACGACAGAAAGTTCTAGAACAGCCAACGTGGCGGATAACTGTAGATACTAAATTAAGAAACACTAAACAGGTATGATAATTTTCCATTTCAAAGTTGTCTTAATCTTAATATATGCCAACATCCTTTCATCTTCTTTCTTTTCTATAATCCTGTTTTATCTCACAACGTCAGTAAGTAGAGATTTCTAGAACGGGTTTTTGTGTGCGAGTCATAAACAGTGCTTTTCCGCCATCTCTGTTATATCTCTGATGTCCACATTTTGCGTGTGCGGCCTTTTACTTTGTATCAACAGTATCGCAGTAACATTGCTCTTTATGTACACTGTCTGTTGGTAATCTGCTTACATGGTCGAACCATTTAATTTATTGTTTCTTCATGAAGTTCAGTACTGACGTTGTACCCACATTTTTCTTGATGAAGTTCAGTACTGACGTTGTACCCACATTTTTCTTGATGAAGTTCAGTACTGACGTTGTACCCACATTTTTCTTGATGAAGTTCAGTACTGACGTTGTACCCACATTTTTCTTGATGAAGTTCAGTACTGACGTTGTACCAACATTTTCTTGATGAAGTTCAGTACTGACGTTGTACCCACATTTTTCCTATCGTCTTCATTTCTAAACCGATCTCTTCTTGATACTTTTCGTGATACGCATTCTGCATAGACACTTACTTTCTGTCGTGACTAGTTCTTTTCATATGCCAGGGAGAGTTGGAAAATGACTAAAGATAAAAAAACGTCAGTTGAATGCATTCATTTGAAAATAGATGTCTGCGCAAAAATAGTGAACATAAAATGGGACGAATTCGGGTGAAATCAGATAAATATCTGGTCAACCATTAGTAACAACTGTTATAAGAAAGACATGCATAGGAAGAGACCGGTGCAATTGTGAACATGTCCGATGTGAGATGCAGATGATACTAATATAAACAAAGAGAAATCAAAACCTCCACAAGAAGTTAATATAAATTCGTTGTATTTACGGTTTTATTTAATAAATTATATTTAAACCAGTATGCAGATTACAATGAAACAACTACTAAAACACAATGTCATATATATATATATATATATATATATATATATATATATATATATATATATATATATATACAAATGCAATAACATAAATAAACGTAGTGAAACTGTCCGTTCTATTTGTGTTGCATACATATACTTATTAAGGAAATAATATTGACAAAGATGGGACATCAACCCGTTATAACACTATTAGACTTAACAAAGCTTTATTTGTATTCAACTGTCTCCACCAAGTATGAAACTCGTTAGAGTATTCTAAGGAAAGAAGATTGGATATTCAGCACAAATATAAAATCAATCGTGCTCATCTGAAGGACATGACATGTTAGCAAATCTGTCTTTAATATTAAAGTGAAGAAATTGTAATGTTTCAGTTAGATATGACATGTTAGCAAATCTGACTTTAATACTAAAGTGAAGAAATTGTAATGTTTCAGTTAAAGACAAGACATGTTAGCAAATCTGTCTTTAATACTTATCTTATCTTATCTTAACCACATTTGCCGTGAAGCGTCGTTGGGAGAGTTAGTTTTCTATTTTGTGCCAGGCGTGTTGCGCTTGACGTTGTCAGTCCATGCTTTCGCAGGAGATGCTGTCTATGCATCGTGTTCTTTGCCTGCCTCGTGATCTGCACCCTGAGTGTCGATTATTGTAGGCACTTGATGGTAGTAAATGTGGTTCCATTCTCATTAGATGGCCGAACCACTTGATTCTTTGCTTCTCGATGTACTGTATGCATGGTGTAGTACCAACAATGCTTCTGATATTCTCATTTCTCACTCTATCTCTCCTTGTAAAGTTGACAGCTTTTCGTAGACATCTCATTTTACATGTTGTAATCTTTCTTTCTTGTGTCTTAGTCAGGGACCATGTTTGGCACTGATAGCAGAGAGTTGGAAAAAAATATGCAGTTTATCAGTTGTCGTTTGACTGCCATGTTAATGCTTGGATGTTTAATAGTGGGGACAGTTGGTATGTCACTGCGTTTGCCTTCTGGCATTTAGTCTCGACTTTTCTGTCGATCTTTCCATCTGCTGTGAATATACTCCGAGATATTTGAATTCTGGAGTCTGTTGTATTTTTACATTATTCACGTGTATATTTAGTTGACCTGTTGTATTTAGTTACTTATTGTCATGACTTCTGTTTTGGAGGTGTTAATTTTCATGTCATATTTTTCGCATGTCACTTGCAGTGCATTTATGTGTTGTTGAAGTTTGTGCTCGTTGTTGTAAATTATACTCTGATCATCTGCAAATTTAATACTAAATACTAACGTGAAGAAATTGTAATTTTTCAGTTAGACATGACATTTGAGAATAAAGGAAGATGATATTTCGCTAACATGTATGACATGGGGACTAAATGGACTAAAAAGCTAATCAAGGAAAGTAGTATGTGTGATTTATTGTATAAACTGATTGATTGATTGTTTGATTGATAGGATCATCATCATTGCACTTCAGTAAGTAACCATGTGTGCTTCAATCTCTTTCTTACACATGAAGATCTCAACTGCAGTGTACGAACTCCGTAGCAAAGGCGAGGGTCCCCGATGTAATTTTAAAGATGGTGAAGATATTTTGTGTGGGTAAACTACTAGTGATATCCCTAATAAATAACTAACGCTGGCAGGGAGTGGGATACACTTATGGGTCACTAAAGATACGCTGGAGTGATGGTGATCGAATTTTTAAAACGAAGTGTGAACCCCTGACAGAAACAACATTTATCGAATCCCTCAGTAAGGTTAAACGTTTTTTATGTTAGAATAAAAATAAAACCAAAGACCTTCACACGCGTTGCGACAGCTTCGGGCAAGCGACCGTAATTTCTCTACCCGTCGCAATGCTCCAAAGTACTCTTATAACTGGTAACAAAATGCTATATTGACATAATACGCTGCAACAGGGAGTAATGTAGGAAGAGAGTAAGATATATTATATGAAACTCTTCTGATACGTTCAATCAGTAACTAAAATTATGAATGGATAGATTATACAATGTATGAACACTTATTGTGAAAAACACAAACAAGGGGGTCACTTTGATTGATTTTTTTGCAGTTTCTCTAACGATTGGATTTTTTATTTAGCTCAAGAAAGTGTCTGTAATTCCAATTTATCAGTTTCCAACTTATGTTAGATTTGATCTGTTTTAGCTTATCAGATTACAGCATAAATCTTAACCTATCAATGTCACTATCAGTTTCAACTCATTAATTGTTAACCTGTCATCAATTCTATTCTGTCAGTTCCAATCTAACAATTTAAGCCTATCAGTTCCAGAATATCTATTCCAACCTTTCAGTTCCATTCTATCAGTTCCATTCTATCAGTTCCATTCTATCAGTTCCATTCTATCAGTTCCATTCTATCAGTTCCATTCTATCAGTTCCATCACTAGTTTCAACGTAGTAAAACTTTCAATTCTAGCTATCAGTTCCATTCTATCAGTTCCATCTTCTTTCATCACGTTCCATCTATTTCAGTGTCCATTCTATCAGTTCCATTCTATCAGTTCCATTCTATCATTCCAATCACTAGTTTCAACGTAGTAAAACTTTCATTCTAGTCTCATCAGTTCCATTCTATCAGTTCCATTCTATCAGTTCCATCCCTATCAGTTCCATTCTATCAGTTCCATTCTATCAGTTCCATTCTATCAGTTCCATTCTATCAGTTCCATTCACTAGTTTCAACGTAGTAAAACTTTCAATTCTAGCCTATCAGTTCCATTCTATCAGTTCCATTCTATCAGTTCCATTCTATCAGTTCCATTCTATCAGTTCCATTCTATCAGTTCCAATCACTAGTTTCAACGTAGTAAAACTTTCAATTTCTAGTCTTTTCAGTTCCATTCTATCAGTTCCATTAACTAGTTTCAACGTAGTAAAACTTTCTATTCTAGTCTATCAGTTCCATTCTATCAGTTCCATTCTATCAGTTCCATTCTATCAGTTCCATTCTATCAGTTCCATTCTATCAGTTCCAATATATCAGGTTAAGCATTTGCCTTGTGAGTCGAAGGTCGTGGGTTTGAATCCGGACCGCGCCGTTTTGTTTATGAATGTAGTTTTTTCAGAGACTCCTAGGATTGTTACTGAAGTCACATAGTTCGTTCTTTATGCAATACTCTCGGCAGGTGGCGTGCCATTTCTGCGGATAGGGACCGAGCCATATGTGGTAAAACCCGGTGCAACGAAGTCAATCCTTCATCTCTAAAACTTTTTAAACTTTGACTTCTTGAGCTACTCGTACTAAGTTTTTGACTTAACCCTTTCCATACTGAAAGCTCACACGCTTACATAACACGGGTTAGATATTACACTTTTTATGGATCATTAAAGTCAAGCACATTGTAAACAATTTTTATAACTAGAATATTTATCACATTATTTATGATTCCTTGTGATCTTTGCTTTAACCAACTCTTTGATTTTATGTATCTACATACGTTTTGTGTCATAGTTGACACATACGTCGTTCACAGGTAAACGGTTTATTGTTACAACCTGCTGTCCTTTCACCGTTAGTGTCTACTGTCTGTCAACATTCAGTTTCTTTCTACAATTTACCTAAAGCAACGGTTCCCAAACTTTGCATTGCCGCTGACACCCTTTTAAATATATTTTGGCCGCGGATACCCAAACGTTTCTATATATGAACATCTTCTAGTGATGGAGTTATTATTACACCACACCAACAGTCAAGATGTCTCCAATTTCTCAGATTTCGAGTAACTTCAATTGATATTTTATTTTGTTTTATCAGACATTTAGAGGTCTAGTCCGGGTCCTTTGATTTTGTAGCGAAACTAATTTACCAATGTTTTTATACATGATTTTGAATTTTTTTTTTTTTGGTTGAAATGTCAAAGATCATAATATTTCTTCAAGCGCACAAAGACCCATTGTGAGTACCTCACAGACCCCGTGGGTCTGCTGACCACAGTTTTGGAAATGCTGCTTTGAAGGTTTCAAGTGGTCTGCCACGTTATCATTTTTCTATTTGTTTCTAAAGAAGTGTTTTAAAGATCACAACTGTTACTGCTGTCTTCCAATGACTATTTGAGACTGTTTACTGAGGTTATTGTTGTGTCCGACTCTCAGTCGACGCTTCCAAAGATCGCAAAACAGTATTGCATCCGCAGAATTGAACATCGAGAAGTTTAAGGTGGATATATGTAACTACTACAGTTTCTATGTGACCGCCTGTTGGATGAAGGTACTAATATTAATATTGTATCTTTCCAGCAATTTAAAGAATTTGAAATTATAGTTATACAATCAGAACTGGATGTCTGAGAGTAAAAGTGACAATCAGAACTGGATGTCTGAGAGTAAAAGTGACAATCAGAACTGGATGTCTGAGGAGTAAAAGTGACAAGTCAGAAACTGGATGTCTGAGAGTAAAAGTGACAATCAGAACTGGATGTCTGAGAGTAAAAGTGACAATCAGAACTGGATGTCTGAGAGTAAAAGTGACAATCAGAACTGGATGTCTGAGAGTAAAAGTGACAATCAGAACTGGATGTCTGAGAGTAAAAGTGACAATCAGAACTGGATGTCTGAGAGTAAAAGTGACAATCAGAACTGGATGTCTGAGAGTAAAAGTGACAATCAGAACTGGATGTCTGAGAGTAAAAGTGACAATCAGAACTGGATGTCTGAGAGTAAAAGTGACAATCAGAACTGGATGTCTGAGAGTAAAAGTGACAATCAGAACTGGATGTCTGAGAGTAAAAGTGACAATCAGAACTGGATGTCTGAGAGTAAAAGTGACAATCAGAACTGGATGTCTGAGAGTAAAATGACAAAGAAGGTCTTAAAGGCAGATGGATCTGAAGTAATGAATCAGCTAGGTTTTCTAACTATGTAGTAGTGCAAACCATGTCGGCAGAAATGACAAGTCGACCTTCCGAGATAATGTTGACAAACAACTATGCTAAGTAAGTGCAATCAAATGTGTTTTGCTCGAAATATTCTGAGAGAAACTGATTTTGAGTAAAGGAAATCAGAACTCGTGATGTCTGCCGAGGGACATCGAAGGGCGAGAAAATCAATAGAACTATGCAAATGCAACCTGAGCTGAAGGCATGACAATAAGGATGTCTGATAGTGACAATAGAAGGATGTCTGAGAGGAGTGACTCAGAAGGATGTCGGGAAGAGGAACGAACTTGCAGTAACTGACATAGAACTGGATGTCTGAAGAAGGCGAAATGATGTAAGATCTAGAACTAGTCAGAGTAGGACAATCAAAGAAGTAGTGACATAAATATCGAGATGTGACATAGAACTGATCTAAGTAAAGTGACAATCAGAACTGGCTAGAGTAAAAGTACATCAGCTTTTAGGTAAGGGAAAACGAATACTAATCAATACAACAGAACTGAGTTGAGTAAAGTGCAATCGAATGGAGCGGTCAAAGAAGAAGATTGAGAGTAATGACAATCAATCAATAATCAATCAAACTGATTCTTGCAATATCGGTTCTAGCTGGCACACTATTCTGAGAGTAATGGGCAATCAAACTTCATGACAAACAGAACTTTGAGAATCAAATTTGGAAGCTAATAAAGACAATCTTGTCTAAAAAAGTGCAACTCAGAACTATAGATAAAAGGAAATCAAACTATGAAACACAAGAATAATCAGACTGATGTTTATGAACAATGGTGTCTATAAATTCCTGGGTGTTGAATAATACAATCAGAATCGATGTTAGGAGCTATTGTCTAAGAAGTCTGAAATGATGTCTGAGAAAATGACATCAGAACTATTCTGATGTCAATAGTGGGTTAGTGACTGAGACTAGGTCAAGCGATGTTTGTGAGTCGATTGGTTTTCTTTCTTCATCTTCATCTCTCCTAGAAATGATAAGTCAGAGCTTGGTACACATATCGAGTTGGTCCAGTAAATGTAGTAAGAAATCGCGTGTGTTGCGGGGCCTCAAGGGAGCAAAGAATAGTAACACTGCGACCTACAAGGCATGTCATAGAGGCGACTGAGTAAGATCTAGGAAGCTAACATAGGAAATAAAAAGTGTCCAAAATCGGATGTGCTAGCCTACTTGTAGGTGCATAACTGGCACAACGTACACTCCTCTTATGCTAAGATCATATACCAATCACAAAGAGTGGTTAACAAAGTGGTCGATATGGAGCGCTCAAGAAGAAGAAAAGTAAGCATTCAATAATCATAACTTTTCAAATCAGTCGCCTGCTACATTTATCAGCAGTACATGGCTCCCACCGACATAACTTTGAGAATCATTGGAACACTCAAGCAATCTCGTCCCACAGTGCACTAGTACTATAGATAAAAAAAATCTATGAAACACAAGAATAATTCAGTCTTCATTTTTACATAGTGTCTATATTCCTGATGTTGTAATAATAATATATAATCAATGTTGGAGCTATTGTCTAAGACAGTCTATGCAGGTTGTTAGAAAATTGTCTTTCTATTCTTGTCAATAGTGGGTTAGTGACTGAGACTAGGTCAAGCGATGTTTTGTATCGACTTGCTTCTTCTTCTTCATCTTCATCTCCTTAAATAATACAGCAGAGCTTGGACACACGAGTTAGGTCCAGTATAATGTAGCATACGCAGATGTGTTGTCAGCTCAAGTGAGCAAAAATAGTAACACTGCGACCTACAAGGCATTTCGTACATGAGGCAACAGAGGTAGTGACCTAGGAAGCATCCAGTAATAAAAGCATCACAGAAATCGGATGTCTAGCCTACTTGAGGCGCATAACTGGACAAGTAATTTCTATGCTGAGATTACATAAACATCACAAAGAGTGATTAACAAATGAAGCGTTAGAAAGAAGAAGAATGTAGCATTTAGTATAGCTTGTAAACAGTCTGTGATTTCTATCAATTCGAACAAAATCCACATTTGGATTGTACTAAATGTCACATGACAAGATTGACTTCATTGCTTAGGTTTACCAATATGGCTCAGTATTTCTTCGCAAATACGCCACCTACCGAAAATCGACGCCACCTACCGGAAAGCATGAGATCCGTACTTTAGTAACAATTTGGATCTCTGGATAAACTGCGCTTGAACAGAACTTCGTGGTGTGATTCGAACAGACTTGTAACCGGCAAGAGCTCAACACAGAGTTCAAATGGATTGAGCTAGTATTAGGACAAGTGTTACTCTCTGTCTGTTGCAAATAATAACACAGTTAGGTTGAGTTCACTGTACGCATTCTTAACCAATATTATGACTCAATGTTCAACTAGAGTACTATCAGTCCTTAGTCGCTGCGTTACTGCACTAACAACATGCCTGGGAAATGAAACATAACTTGTATTTCAAATTACTAATTCAATTTCTTTTGTTATTGTAATTTGTTCGTATTCTCTTGTTTACTGAGATATTTTAATCGTATAAGGACAATGAGTGCTCTGAGGCTGAGAGAGAGAGAGGAGGAGAGAGAGGAGAAAAAGAGAAGGACGGGAGAAAGAAAGGAGGGAGAGAAGAGGAAATAAATTAGAGTCAGTAAGAAAAATTTTATTAACCAATCTAATTTGGATACAATGAGTGTAGAGGATACTATGCATTCAAAGACTAAGCATGTATGGTTTCATTTATCAGATATCGATGGGAAATACAAGATGAAGCTGAAGTTGAGTTCAAGGAATTTAATTGCATAATCAAATTTAGGCAAACCATGACCATATCAATAGTAGAACAGTCAGGAATGACTGGATATATAGTAAGTCAGATATTTAATCAGTCAGATGGTCAATCAGTCAAATATTTAATTAGACAGTTAGTGAAATAGCCAGACATTTAGTTATTCAGTTAGACAACTCGGTAGGATAGTCATATCGGTAGACACATAAGCATTCAATCATAAGACTCATTTAGTCGGATGACTCATTATTCAGAGTTCTAATAATTAACTCTGATGTATAGGTATTCTGTTATACTATTATTCACATAGTCATTTATTTGTTAAGCCATACTAGCAGTATTCAGTCTGACAACTAGCCAATGAGTCTGATAATTAATCAATCAGTTAGAAAGTCAGTAATTTCGACAGCTGATCTATTAGACATGCTTCTAGTCATTAAGTTGAATAGATAATCAATAAGAAGGCAACTCGTAATTACGTTAGACAGCATTTCAACCAGGTAGGCAAATCATAACAGCGTCAGTCAATCATACATTCTGTTAGTTATTACATTCAACAGTCTCTCATCGATACATTCAGCTAGTTATTACATTCAACAGTCTGTCGATCATACATTCAGCTAGTTATTACATTCAACAGTCTGATAATACATTAAGCTAGTTATTACATTCAACAGTCTGATAATACGAGTACATTCAGCTAGTTATTACATTCAACAGCCTGTCATTCATATATTCAGCTAGTTATTACATTTAACAGCCTGTCATTCATACATGCAGCTAGTTATTGCATTCAACAGCCTGTCATTCATACATTCAGCTAGTTATTACATTTAACAGTATGTCATTCATACATTCAGCTAGTTATTACATTCAACAGCCTGTCACTCAAACAAGCTGCAAGTCATTACATTCAACAGTCTGTCATTCATACATTCAGCTAGTCATTACATTCAACAGCCTGTCAATCAGACATGTATTTAGTCATTAAGTTAGACAGTCAGACAGAGAGTTTGTCATTAAGTTAATCAGTCAATCAGTTAGAAAGACAATTATTAATCATTAAGCAAGACAAATAATCAATCAGACAGACAGCTACATTTTAAAGACAGCTACTTATTGAGACAGTAAATGTAACCAGCAAGTAAGATAGGTTTTGCCAGGATGAAAAGCTGTATAACTTGCAGAGAAGGTAAGAAGTGCTGTTCTGCTAAAGGTATTAAAGTTTCAAATTCTGAACAGTTCCCATCAGAATACGTTTTCCATCTAACACCCATCGTCATCCCTACTCATAACTCTCTTCATCTGAAATATTAATGCTCCAAGATTTCTACTACCGAATCAAGTCATTTGCTGTTATTAATTCGTTAAACACGTCACTAAAATGAAGCTGCATTTTCAAAATCAGTCGATTTCTGTTCACATGACAAGTTCTGTTTTCGGATGTCATGGCAAACCTTGAATCTGATAAGCCAACCACTTGAAAATGAATTGACCTTCAATGTTCATTTTCTCATGAAATGTTTTCGACTTTTTCTGACGAAACATCTAAAAACCAAGCACTGTTGTTTGTAAAATATAAAAAAACAATATACATCGACGTTTCGATCAAAAGCATCCTATCAAGCAAAGGATACAAAAGAAACAAAGAAATGCAGACTTCCTATACGGTAGACGTAACATATACAATCAGACAATTATTTCCCAACGGCCTTATATGAAAATATGCAACTAAACACGAAAAACGAAATAAATGTGAGCTACTAGACATAGAAAAGAAGATAAAACAATAACAATCAGTTATATAGATAGCATATATCCAATTAACATATGCACATATATTATGGAGGATGAGAAGAGATAATATCAACCCTTTCGCTGTTACATACTTTCCGAAGGCTGAGCTAAAAATAGCTACTCTTTGTTTCTAGGTCATAAACGTGAATGTACACCTCAAGCAGTGACAGTAGCAATGTATAACGTGTTAACACATTTTTAGCCCACAGAGGAAAGATAATAACAGACGTGTTAATGCGCTTTTAGCTTTGAATGGGAAAAACGTATACATACGTCCTTAGCAGCTAAAGGGTTAAGAAGCATAGAAATGTATTGTGTTGAGTCTATGAGGTCGCAAAGTACTACATAAAGATAAAACGCAATTTTACGTGTTTCGCCATTGTTACATAGTTTTACTGCAGTCTTCGCATATATCTCTTTTTCCTGCGAAATTGATGAATAAGTACAACGATTATAAGACCTTTATAGCAAAAACCACTTATACAGGATCTGGTCAAGCGTTTTCATTTTCGGTGTATGAAAAGTAGGTCAGTTCTTACACTTCTGTCACTCTCTGACTTGGCATAAAACTGTATCTTCTCAGGCTGAGACTTAATGCAATAGTGTGTTGACGAACCAGCAATAACATTCTTCATGAGTTCTGAACATTTCAAGCATCTGACATATTTACACCTTCTGCTTGAGGATAAGCGCTAGGTATTGAAGCTTAATAATTGGGGGACAGTTTGGCATTTTGTGGTCTGAGTGAGTGAACTAAATTTGGATAACAATAGATCCCAAGTGGTATAATAATAATAGTAATAATTCCATAATTCCTCTCGTACCGTTATACGTTACATAGGGTCTGCAAGTAATTTCTCCATATCGCTATGTCCTGGGCAACTCGCCCAATCTCCTCCATGGAACTGAGACCAAGTGGTATATTCACACATATTGAATTGGCGGGATGTGGAGACAAATATGTGGTGCGCAAAGAGCAAAGCGCAATCACGTCGCCGTGAGCATAGTTCTGATTTCAATTACGTTTATTGTATATAAATTTGTTTGTTTTAGAGAAGTGGTTGGTTATTTTGACGTTATTTGAGAATATTGGTGAGATAAGTTCCTGTTGATTGAGAATACTTTAAGGATTAGATGATATATGAGAATGGAAATATATCTGAACAACAAGCCGTAGAGAACCAAACGAGAGAGGAACTGATACATTGAGGAACATCAAAATAATTTACAATGACTCACCGTGATTTGTTAAGCTTGTATGTTCCAATCTTGTATGTCCAATTATATCCAGTATGTCATTTGGTTCTGCAAGACAACAACATAAGTTAATCTCTCATTGTGAATGTTACATCTCTAGTGGTGAATGTCCAAATTTTAATGGCGAATGTTTCATATCTAATTGTTAATGTCCTATCTCGGGTGGTGAATGTCCTATCTCAGATGGTGAATGTCCTATCTCAATGGTGAATGTCCATCTTCTAATGGTGATGTCAATCTTTTAATGGTGAATGTCCATCTTTAATGTTAATGTCCAATCTTAATGATGAATGTCCAATCTCTAATGATAATGTCCAATCTTAATGATGAATGTCCAATCTCTAATGGTGAATGTCCAATCTCTCATAATGAATGTAATGAATGTAACACGCAAACAATTTATACAAGTAAACATTAGTTTTGAGATTAAGACTCTGGTACTGTCGCTGATATGATTTCGATCAATCTAAAAACAATTTTACCAGGAGTAAACGTTGAGGAAGAAGAAGACGAAGATCATGATGATAATAATAGTTGTTACCATATTAAATAGTGACACAGATAACCGTTTTCTTGGTCGTGTCGGTACTGTGATTGCTTCTCGCTTCATATGTACATGGTTCGATTTTCGTGTTGAACGATAGGTATAATTTTTAAGTGATTCTTAATTTCAATGTAGATCAGATTTAAATTTTAGTCCCGTCGGAGATGGACGATAAAACGTAGGCCTTGTGTTTAAGTTTATCACATTAATTAAAGAACCCATTGCAGATAAAAATCGATAAAAGAGGGGAAAGCCGCTGCCTGGACAAAAGTAACAATGAAAAATATTTCTACACCGTTTCAAGATCCTAAAAATAGCCTCGGGGATACTCGCTGGTGCTACGGAGTTGATGTCCAGCGGCTGAGAGATTTCTGTGCAAGAAAGAGATCGGATCACATATGTTTATTCACCGAAGTGCAATGATTATGATTCAATCAATCAATCAATCAATCAATCAATAGATCAACATATAATGATAAATATGTGGATTTATCTGTGACGTCTCTGGTACTAAGTTACAACTGTTTTCGTAGTTCCCTTCTATTTGTTAGCTGTTTGGAAATGGAGGAACGGATGCAGGAGATCTTCCATGTTAGCATCTTCAAATAGAGCCACAGAAAGACCATCCCAGCTTCGTCTCAAGGTGTCGACACATCACAGAAAGACCATCCCAGCTTCGTCTCAAGGTGTCGACACATCACAGAAAGACCATCCCAGCTTCGTCTCAAGGTGTCGACACATCACAGAAAGACCATCCCAGCTTCGTCTCAAAGTGTCGACACATCACAGAAAGACCATCCCAGCTTCGTCTCAAGGTGTCGACACACCACAGGAAGAAACAAAAAGTTATCATTTAAAAACCATCTGTTTATATAGGTATATTGCTAGCGCCAGGCTTCTAACAGTCGGAACAATCATTTCATTCCACTGTACAGCCACCACCTACTTCAAACTGGACAGTTAACAGTTAATAAGATGGTGTCCTGTCATAGCTCATCTGCCTCACTTGGTGTGTCAGACTTAGAACACCAACCGAAAAGTGAACTGCAAATTATGCTCCAGGCAACAAGAAATAAAAGAAAGACATCAGTTCCAGATTAGTTTCATAGAACAAGTGCTATCAAGGACAAGTGGTCTGTTGGAAGACTTTCAAGCAATCAACAATGTCCGAAAGACGTAAATAATTAATGGCTACTGTTGGTCAATGACTGATAATTTTTTTTAAAGGAGGTGGGCTTAAATACTGATAATCTGTTTTTAATGAGGTGGGTTTAGCTACCGGTTACGTGGGTTTAGCCCACCTGCCTGGCGTGTTCGAAAGCGTTGGACGACGGGTAGAACCACTGTGAGTGCGGTTCAATTCCGCGGGCTGACAGAAAAACCACAGGTTCTCCAGATTTAGGGTGTTCGTGGCACCGAACCGAAAGGTTAAGATGTCCATGGCACCGAGCCGAAGAGCTGAAAGACTCAAGTGCTTCTGGTCGAAGGAAAAAAAGGATGTTGGTTTCACACTGGTTATGTTTTTCAAGGAGGTGTGATTTAACTAGATTATGTGTTTAATATTGCTTTAACTGGTTATATTAAGGTGGTTAGGTTTAATTACCATTGGTTATGTGTAACTATTTATTTCTGAGGTACAATAAAAAAAAACAAGAACTACAAAGTACACATCAACGAAATGCTTAAAACGCTTTCAGTTAAAGGTTTAAAAAATCGGTCGATATTCTTTAAACGGGGTTATGATATAACAAAATAATGTGAACATATATGCGCGGGCTGTGATATAGATTGCTTTCTGCGGTGATAATATATGCGATAGATTTTCTTAAGGAAAGAAAATTGGTCCAATAATGTTGGTCGTGTCTATGTGATAAAGATAGTAACTATAAATGTATTACTGAGTGATTGATTTATCTCTCGTAATGGTTATTGTTATGGTTATGACACATGGTTATTTAAAAATGAGATAACTAGTAATCATATTACATCATAGTCTCTGGTGTTATCAATACGTGGTTAAGTGGTTAGGTATTTTAGTCTAGGCAATGTTGAGTAAATTGAAGGAAAACCTGTTTCTGAAGGAATTTATCACGAATATGCATCATAATCAAAATCAATGTCGTCTCACTACAGCATACGGTTCCCATCTACTCGAGCAGCATATCATCGAGAGAATTATCCATCGATTCTCAGGTCAACTACTGGATTGTTATAGCTAGCGCAACTTTAAGATGGCTGGCTACCTTGTTATACGTTAGGATAATTATGGGGATCAATTTCTTGATAGAATACAAGTAAACTATACCGCCGCGCATAAAAACTAAACACACATCGCAAGCAATGATGGCAACAGCCATATATGTGTTCTGTTGCAGCTCTCTGATGTGTGCGGAGGTGAATGTAAAGTAAATTCCTGGAACTGACTCCACTTGTTCTTTTGTCTTCACATTGTTACCGTATTGTTGCCCAGTGTCGTGGTTTTCTATTTTTGTCTTTCGCTGTTCTGATGCCTTGGGTGATTGTTATTTTTGCTCTTTGACAGGATTCTGCTACACAATTTAACTATCTTTTTCGTGGGCTTCCTCTCACCTTCTTTCACGATTTTCTGTTGTAGAAGACTCTGTATACTGTGGAGTTTGGATGCATTCTTACTAAGTGGCCAAACCACTTCATTCTTTGTTTCTCAATGTAATTCAAGCAAGGTTCTGTGCCAACTTTCTTTCATATGTTGATGTTGGTGACTCTGTCTTTTCTCGATGTTGTTGGTAACTTTTCGCAAGGAGCGCATTTCACATGTAGTTATTTCCATACATCTTGTTAAATGGCATATTTCTCTGACGTCTAACATAAGAATGTTATAACAACATTAGTTAAAGTACTAAATCTTATTATAAAAACACAGCGCGCTAAAAAGTGATTTCAGTGTGCGTATATTAAGAGTTAATTGATTGATAGGATCATAAATAGCGCACTTTGATGATCAACAACCTTGTGTGCTTCGATCTCTTCTTATACATGATTTTATCAGCGACAGTGCACGTATTATGTAGCACCGGCGAGGGTCCCCAGTGTAATATTAAAGATATTGAAAATATATTTTGGGATTTTACGTGAAGGATTTTAATAAATTTTGGTAGAGCAACGGGGTTGCAGTCTACTCTGATTGATTTTTAACTACCGAGGGTTCTTTAAGTTGCTCAATTTGAACTGGATCAGTAACTCGATCTTATATAGACTGAGATCAGGGATATCTGGATAAATATCTCCATATCTCTACGCGGGGAAGCGAACTGAGTACCTTCTGAATGAGAGGCGAGCACCTTACTTCCAGAACCAGAACACACCCCTCCCTCCCTGATACTAAGAATGATATTTACAGAATCTAACCCAAATATTCTCTTTCTTTGCAGCTGTAGTAGCAAAACAGATCTTCAGGCTGATATCAACAAGAGTGTTTACTAGTACTTTGTTTGATGGGTTTGACTGACAGGTCAATATCAGGTGCAAATATATTGAACGGAGAATACGTATAATAGGTGACATTATATACTGTACAATAGAGTTGGGAGTTATTGAGAAGCAGTCATGACTACCTGACACACCTAGATAATAGACAGGTAGATGGATAGAGGTAGATGATCGTGGCGGGTAGGTAGATACGTACATACAAGTAGATAGACAAATATACAGTTTCCAGGGACATCTAGGATTGTTGCCTTAGCTACAGAGTTTATGCTGTGTGCAATACTCTTAGCTGATGGCGTGTCATTTCTGCGGAGAGGGACCGAGTTATACGGGCTAAAACCCGGTGCAATGAAGTCAATCTTTGGACTTTAGACCCTTAAAGGCTGATCTATAGAATTGGAGAAATAAATAGATGGATGCATGTGTAAATGAATTTAAACAGTGGCGGATCGTCTATAAGGGCCAGTGGGGCCGGACCCCACCAAAAATAATGTATATCGTGTATTTATTATTTATTAAATTAAAATATAGCAATCTAAAACCATGATTTATCCAGAACAAAATGTCTGACCCCACCAACAAAAATTATCACGAGCCGCCACTGAATTTAAGTATACACGCATGCCAGCAGATACATATATAAATTTATGTAGACTGAAAGAATGATAGTTATACGAGGGTGCATTGAAAAGTAATGCTTCCAAGTCCATAACTTTGTTAATAGTGTTCGGAGGCAATTGACACCGATATCAGAATAAAGTATATTTAAGTGTGTTTTCAGGACAGTAAGTGTCAAGTGTCTGGAATGTTGCGCATGTGCACAACATTATCCAAGATGGCGTCATACATGGAAATTCGGTTGAAGCAAAGAGCTGTGATTGAATTCTTGATGGCCGAAGGTTGTGTTCCCATCGACATGCATCGGAGAATGAGAGCAGTATATGGTGACGCCTGTGTGGATGTGAGTACTGTTAGGAGGTGGGCAAGGACTGTTAAAGGCGACAATCCAGTGACGATGACCTTGCATGATCAGGCTCGCAGCGGACGACCAATTACAGCAGTGGATGAACAACACCAAGCTCGCGTGGACGAACTGATTCATGTCAATCGCCGCATCAAGCAAAAATATGTCGCTACAATGCTTGAAATTTTGACTGAACGAGTACATCACATTATTCATGTATTGCTAGGGTATAGGAAAGTTTGTGCAAGATGGGCCCCTCGCATGCTGACACCGTAAATGAAACATCGCCGACATCAGACGTGTCAGGAACACCTGATGCGATATGAACGAGAAGGCGATGACTTTATCTGCCGAATTGTCACTGGCGATGAGTCATGGGTGCATCATTACGACCCTGAAAACAAGCGCCAGTCTATGGAATACAGGCACAAAACTCACCCACCCCAAAAAAATTCAAAACTGTCGCGTCAGCCGGAAAAGTTTTGATGACCATTTTTTGGGACTGCCAGGGCGTAATCCACACAGAATTTTGGAACGCGGCAATACTGTCAATTCTGATCGGTATGTGGAAACGATGAAGAAACTACTGGCAAGACTGCTACGTGCTCGTCCTGGAAAATACGCAGTCCTTCAACATGACAATGCTCGTCCACACACCAGTAGATAAACAGCGGCAGCATTAGAGCGTCTCAATTTGACGACATTTTAGCGCACCCACCATATAGCCCCGATTTGGCACCTTGTGACTTTTCCTGTTCCCAAAGCTCAAGGAACATCTCAAAGGAAACAGATATGCTTCTGACGAGGATGTGGCAGCAGATGTGCGTACCTGGCTTCGTGAAAAATCATCAGATATTTTCTTCGACGGGATGCAACAACTAGTTCGACGTTGGCGTGTGGAACGTGGAGGTGACTATGTCGAAAAATAATGACTCTACTGTGTAGTGGACATCTCAAGCTTTATGAAAATGTATGTTTCATTTGCAAATTATGTATATTAACAAAGTTATGGACTTAGAGGCATTACTTTTCAATGCACCCTCGTATAAGTAGATATATAAATATTTCGGCGAATAGACAGACATATTGATTTCAAAGATAAATAGAGAGACGACTAAATTGATTAAAATATACCAGCAAATGTTTTCGGCATATTTTCAGACTGAGATGGAATGAAAGAGTTGGCCAACACATACATGCGGATGAGAGCAGGGCATGAACTTAAGATGACCCATATCAGAAGGAGAAAATGATACGTGGGGCATACCATACGGAAGACACAGTCAAGTGTCACTAGACAAACAGCTGAGTTGAACCGGCAAGGACAATGTGAACACCCTAAACACAACTGGAGACGGGTGTCTTCTTGAGAAACTGAACAAGGACAACGTGAGACACCCTAAACATACCGGGAGACGGGTGTCTTCTTGAGAAACTGAACAAGGACAACGTGACACCTTAAAGATACCTGGAGAAGCTGTACTATTCTGGGAGGCAATAAAAACATTACGAATTACCTGTACAGGAGGAATACAACTGTTGAATCCCTATGCTCGACGATGAGTGGAGAGTAATATATATATATATGTTCTCTTGGTTCACTGCTAAAAATATGTTCTCTTGGTTCACTGCTAACAAGAGATGGACATTATATGAAGGACATTACAAAGAAGAACAAACATAGCATTACAACAAATTAATCAACTTAAAACAGTATAAAATGAAACTGTTAAGGAAATAAAAATCAGAATACTAAGCGCATGTGTATTACCAGATGCCACATACAGAGCCGTGCCGTGCTATGATACAGAGAGACGACCGAATCAGGCGGAACCGTAAGGGGGTGGCATAAGCAGCAAAAGAAAAACTTACAATTCAATGTTATTTTAAGGAAAAAAAAACATTCAAGGGGCGGCATTTCAAAGACTTGCATCATACGGAAAAAATATTCCTCACGGCCCTGGCCACATATGACTGTGAAACACTTACATTTAGCAAGGCAGTAAAAAACAACTATCTAGCTGCTTTTTATTATACATGTTATAGAAGAATCTTCCACATACTATGGACAGAGAAGAAAACAAATAGACCTATCCAGAAAAAACTTGAAATCAAGAAAACTGGTTGATGTTACAAATAAGAATGAAACAAATTGATGTATTTTGGACATAAAAAGACATGAAGAGTTGGAAAAGACCATTATAGAAGGTAGCATCCCGGTAAAGAGAGAAGAGTAAGCCCACGGAGACGATAGGTCCAGGATGTGACTGATGGTTTGAGTATGACAGCAATGGAAGCATGTCCCATCTGGCCTATGAGAGAGAGAGAGAGAGAGAGATTCAGACGGACTGTTCTATTGTGGCAAAGGTCTGCCCAGCATAATCTATTGGATGTTAAGGATATATATGTATGTATGTATGTTTGTATGTATTTATCAACGCATGCAGATAGATAAATAAAAATAGCTGACACTACAATCTTCTTCTTCTTCTTTTGTCGTCACACTGCTACCGGGTTGTTGCCCAGTGTCGTGGTTTTCTGGTTTTGTCTTGCGCTGTTCTGGTGGCTTGTGTGATTGTTATCTTTGCTCTTTCACAGGATGCTGCCACGCCATCTAACCATCTTTTCCGTGGTCTTCCTCTTGCCTTCTTTCCCGATGTTCTGTTGTAGAAGACTCTGTATACTGTGGAGTTTGGATGCATTCTTATTAAGTGGCCAAACCACTTCATTCTTTGTTTATCTATATAATTCAAGCACGGTTTTGTGCCAACTTTCTTTCTTATGCTGATGTTGGTGATTCTGTCTTTTCTTGTGTTGTTGGTAACTTTTCTCAGGCAACGCATTTCACATGTAGTTATTTTTGTGACTGCGCTTTGCTCAATGTCCATGTTTGGCTCTGGTAACACAAAGTAGGTATAAAAATGCTGTTGATCATTTGTTTCTTAGCTGCCTGTGAAATTTTTGGGTGCCTTAACAATGGGGCTAGCTGGTAGGTTACAGCATTTGCTTTTTGTACTCTAGCCTCTATCTCTCTATCTAGTTTTCCGTCTTCTGTGAATATGCTTCCTAAGTATTTGAATTCTTTCACTTGGTTTATTTTAGTGCCATTGACATGGATGTCTAGATTATTATGTTTTCTTCCCATATTCATTATTTCTGTTTTAGTGTTGTTGATTTTCATGTCATGTTTCACACAATTATTGTTCAAAGTGTCAATATGATGTTGTAGATCTTGTTCATTTTGATGTATCAGGCACTGATCATCTGCAAAAAGTAGTTCATTTATTTCATCATTATCTGAATTCGACTCTTGAGTTATTTTATCCATATATGCGATAAGAGTAGTGGTGAAAGGACACAACCTTGTCTAACACCTGATGTAATGGAGAACCAGTCGGTCATTCCTTCTGTAGTTCTTACTGTACTCTGGCTATCTTGATATAAGGCCATGATGTTACCTAATAGTTGTCCTTGGACGCCATATTCTTCAAGGATCTTCCATAGTTTGCACCTGTTTACTCTATCAAATGCCTTTTCTTGGTCTATAAATATAAGCTGTTTACTTAAGACACTACAATAAAAGTGAAAAGAAGGAACTTTTTATATCTCGTTGTATATAGGGTAATACGGTTTTAGGCTCGTATTTTTTTATTGACAGTCTGCAGACGCTGAGTGATGCGGTCAACATCACGCTGTCCGCCTTTTCTTTCCACCGCTTTTTCCTGGTACCCATTTGAGGCTGGGTCGACCGTAGAGTCGCTACGGTCGGAAAAAAATCTATACCCACTGTGGAACTGAACCCGACCCACTAGCTTAAGAAGCGAATTTTTTTCCGATCCAGAAGCACTTGAGCTTTTCAGCTCTTCGGCTCGGTGCCATGGACATCGTAACCCTTCGGTTCGGTGCCACGGACACCGTAAATCTGGGGAATCTGTGGCTTTTTCTGCCATCCCTTGGAATTGAACCCGCACACACAGAGGATAGTCACCCGTAGTCCAACGCGCTACGAACACGCTGGGCAGACGGGCTAGAAGCGAATTTACTAACACCTACTCAACTCTGAATCTATAACACTACACCAGGGGTCTCTGTGGCTGAGTGGTTAAACCCTTTGTCTTGTGAGTCGAAGGTCGTGGGTTCGAATCCGGATCGCGCCGTTCTGTTCACGAGTGCAGATTTTTCCAGAGACCCTAGGATTGTTGCTGGAGCTACGGAGTTCGTGCTTTGTGCAATACTCTCGGTAGGTGGCTTGCCATTTCTGCGGAGAGGGATCGAGCCATATCTGGTAAAACCCGGTGCAATGAAGTCAATCCTTCGGCTTTAAAACCCTTTAAAAAACACTACACCTTCTATTTGTAATATCTGACGATCAAGCAATCTTGGCTAGTCAACCGCTGAAGATACGTTTAATATATTTTTAATTGTTGCTTTTTATTTGGGAAGAGGGAGGTGTAGGAGGAGAGGTATAGACTAGAGAAGGGAGTGTAGTAAATATTAGATTTAATCCATAATTTTAATTTGTGAACTAATTTCGCAACATTCGTCAAATGTAGATGTCGTGTCTAGCTGTAGATCTGAACAATATGTCTTGCCTATATATGGCTGTGGTATTTACCTTAGAATCATGTCTAATTAAATAATGCTATATTTTCACTCCAGACTGTTCATTCTGGTCGATTGCTTTACTTATAGCTTCAGGGATCAACACGAACGAGACGAGAGCCTTTGTAGCGTAGAGGCTAGGTGCTCGTCTGTCGTGCTAAAAGTACCACGTTCGCGCCCTCGTGGAGCAATCTGAATATTTTTCCAGAGATTCCTGATTTTAGTGTATGGTTGAAATCAGAGTTCCTAGTCCTATCTGGAGACGGTGGAAGATAAATGTAATCCCTAGTTCAATATGGGCTCCTTAAAAGAACGAACATTAGGATTCAATATCGAGAAGAGCAAACAGAAGAAGCTGCTGAGGCAAAATGATGAAGAGCAAAAGAAAAGCTGCTGCCCGGAAAATGAGATAGAAGATTGAAACAATAGATTGTAAGAAATATCTTACAATAATATGACATTATTGTAGGACATCAGTTGTAAGTTCGTGAACGTGTGAGATCTTGCAGTAGTTTGTAATGAGTAGGACGGATATATGTTATCGAGCAAGGAGTATGATGTCTATCTGAATCAATAGATAGTAATTATCGAGAACAGTAGGTATGTAATGTTATCTGTAGGAACAAGGTAGGTATGTAATGTTATCTGTAGGAACAAGGTAGGTATGTAATGTTATCTGTAGGAACAAGGTAGGTATGTAATGTTATCTGTAGGAACAAGGTAGGTATGTATGTTATCTGTAGGAACAAGGTAGGTATGTATGTTATCTGTAGGAACAAGGTAGGTATGTAATGTTATCTGTAGGAACAAGGTAGATATGTAATGTTATCTGTAGGAACAAGGTAGGTATGTATGTTATCTGTAGGAACAAGGTAGATATGTAATGTTATCTGTAGGAACAAGGTAGGTATGTAATGTTATCTGTAGGAACAAGGTAGGTATGTATGTTATCTGTAGGAACAAGGTAGGTATGTAATGTTATCTGTAGGAACAAGGTAGGTATGTAATGTTATCTGTAGGAACAAGGTAGATATGTAATGTTATTGAACAGTAGGTAAATGTTATCTGTAGGAACAAGGTAGGTATGTAATGTTATCTGTAGGAACAAGGTAGGTATGTGATGTTATCTGTAGGAACAAGGTAGGTATGTAATGTTATCTGTAGGAACAAGGTAGGTATGTAATGTTATCTGTAGGAACAAGGTAGATATGTAATGTTATCTGTAGGAACAAGGTAGGTATGTAATGTTATCTGTAGGAACATAGGTAGTATGTAATGTTATCTGTAGGAACAAGGTAGATATGTAATGTTATCTGTAGGAACAAGGTAGGTATGTAATGTTATCTGTAGGAACAAGGTAGGTATGTAATGTTATCTGTAGGAACAAGGTAGGTATGTAATGTTATCTGTAGGAACAAGGTAGATATGTAATGTTATCTGTAGGAACAAGGTAGATATGTAATGTTATCTGTAGGAACAAGGTAGTATGTGAATGTTATCTGTAGGAACAAGGTAGGTATGTAATGTTATCTGTAGGAACAAGGTAGGTATGTAATGTTATCTGTAGGAACAAGGTAGGTATGTGATGTTATCTGTAGGAACAAGGTAGGTAGTAATGTTATCGTAGGAACAAGGTAGATATGTATGTTATCTGTAGGAACAAGGTAGATATGTAATGTTATCTGTAGGAACAAGGTAGGTATGTATGTTATCTGTAGGAACAAGGTAGGTATGTAATGTTATCTGTAGGAACAAGGTAGATATGTAATGTTATCTGTAGGAACAAGGTATATGTGAATGTTATCTGTAGGAACAAGGTAGGTATGTAATGTTATCTGTAGGAACAAGGTAGGTATGTAATGTTATCTGTAGGAACAAGGTAGGTATGTGATGTTATCTGTAGGAACAAGGTAGGTATGTGATGTTATCTGTAGGAACAAGGTAGTAGTAATGTTATCGTAGGAACAAGGTAGGTATGTAATGTTATCTGTAGGAACAAGGTAGGTATGTATGTTATCTGTAGGAACAAGGTAGGTATGTAATGTTATCTGTAGGAACAAGGTAGATATGTAATGTTATCTGTAGAAAAAGGTAGATATGTAATGTTATCTGTGGGAACAAGGTAGTATGTAATGTTATCTGTAGAACAAGGTAGATATGAAATGTTATTGTAGGAACAAGTAGATATGTAATGTTATCTGTGAACAAGTAGATATGTAATGTTATCTGTAGGAACAAGGTAGGTATGTAATGTTATCTGTAGGAACAAGGTAGATATGTAATGTTATCTGTAGGAACAAGGTAGATATGTAATGTTATCTGTAGGAACAAGGTAGATATGTAATGTTATCTGTAGGAACAAGGTAGATATGTAATGTTATCTGTAGGAACAAGGTAGATATGTGATGTTATCTGTAGGAACAAGGTAGATATGTGATGCTATCGGTAGGAACAAGGTAGGTATATTATGTTATCGGTAGGAGCAAGCTAGGTATATGATGTTATCGGTAGTGACAAGGTAGATATGTGATGTTATCTGTAGGAACAAGGTAGATATGTGATGTTATCGTAGGAACAAGTAGGTATATTATGTTATCGGTAGGGACAAAATAGGTATGTGATGTTATCTGTAGGAACAAGGTTGGTGTGTGATGTTATCAGTAGTGACAAGGTAGGTATATTATGTTATCTGTAGGAACAAGGTAGGTATATTATGTTATCGGTAGGAGCAAGCTAGGTATATGATGTTATCGGTAGTGACAAGGTAGATATGTGATGTTATCTGTAGAAACAAGGTAGATATGTGATGTTATCGGTAGGAACAAGGTAGGTATATTATGTTATCGGTAGGGACAAAATAGGTATGTGATGTTATCTGTAGGAACAAGGTTGGTGTGTGATGTTATCAGTAGTGACAAGGTAGGTATATTATGTTATCTGTAGGAACAAGGTAGGTATATGATGTTATCGGTAGGAACAAGGTAGGTATGTAATTGTTGTCAGCATTAATCTTGTAGATATGGGATTTTATCAAACGAATATACCAAATATTTATGGTTTTAATCAGTGCAATATTTATTCTGATAAGATAGTTTGCAGCTAAAGTTCGATACCACACACACACACACCCTAAATACTTTTTGACGTTACGCAGTCATGGTAAGTATAAGAATACTAATCAGAGGTAGCCTTACTGCACACATGGTTAATCTCAAATCTACTTTCAACTGCATACAATTTGCTTTCTATAACTTTAGTTATTTTCCAACTCTCGAAGGCATATGTTAAGATTTATCCAACATTGAAATTGAAAATTCGTAATTTATTTTTGAAACTTTATAAGGTGGAGTTACATATGTTTTACTAATTTTCAAAACTGATGTTGCTTTGATAATTTGTGGTATAATTTCTTTTAAAATATCCCTCGTGCAGTCAAAATTGTAAGCCAAATATATGAGCTGCTCTATTTTTAAAAATTCATGTTGGATTCCAGCATGATATCTGCATTACTTGTTATAAGTGTTATATATATATATATGCATGCTATAACATAATTTTGGGTAGACTTATGGGACCGTTCCTGTAACACAGATTTGAACTCGGATATATTGCATGCGGAAAAATACGGTGTCGCTACAAAATTATTAACTGCAAGAAAATAGTTCCAGTCAAATTAGGTTTAAAAAAATATTGATCGATCTGCAGACGTCAAGATATGCGTACACACACACACACAAAATAATAACGAACCGTTATAAGTGCTTACATTGCTAAATCTGATTTGTTTAATATTAACGAATCTCCAGTTACTGCGTTCAGAGTTAACAGTGTTACAACCTTGTTTATTTTTATTACATTTTACAATGACACTTTTATTTTTTAATCCGGTATTTTAATCGGTTGCAACTTCCGACATATTTTGTTACATTACATAAACATTTTTATACTTCTGTTGTTGTAATTTTAGAATTTTCTCATTTTTCAGTGATTGATCAATCATCGGTTTAGCTCTTGTCCATCGGTTCAGTAGTATGCAGGTTTGTCTTCACTTGTTTGTAAACTGCTGCTTTGTTCCGTGGAATTGATAACATAAGATAGATGAGCTCTGATGAAATTATCGGAAATCAAAACACAACATTCATGTGACCCAAGTATTCCAGTGTTTTTAGATTAAGAGAAAATTTAATTAAAACTTCACAACAAGCAACAACAAATTTATATTATGTCACACATTAAATTTAACACTAGGGAATATCAGTAAGTAAAAGTAAAGGAACCCTTTCATACCTCGTGGTATATAGGTCAATACAGTGTTAGGCCTGTATTTTTCATTGACCGTCGGCACACAATGGGTGATGTGGTCAGCATCACGCCGGCTGCCTTTATTTTCCCAGATCATGTCTGGTACTCAGTTGAGGCTGGGTCGACCTGAGAGCCGTCGCGGTCGGGAAAAATTCCACGCAGGGAATATCAGTATTATAACCATTTGTCTTGACTAAATAACCATGAACTCAGAGAATTGAGTCAAATTTCAATAAATTTGACAAAGTGCAATCAAAAATATATAAACGTTTGCCCCCAACAAATAGTAATTTACGATTTCCTGACTGATCTAGACAGTCTTATTTACTTAAGCCACACTTTTATTTCTATTAATGTCTTTCCCATATGTTGAAGTGATTTCACTTTGAAGAAAGAAGTATTTTCTTATGATTATACAGTGGCTCATGGTACATACAGAAGTGATGGGGATACTGCTTCTTGAAGATGTATATATAACTGACATTATAAAGTCTATTATGGTAGTATTCTAATCCTGTAATTATTGACAATAGACCTGCAAGCGAATACGTAGAAAACGTTGGAAATACACCTTGAAGAGAAAAATTAGAAAATACATTTGAAGAAAAAAATTAGAAAATACACTTCGAAAAGAAAAATTAGAACAAAAAATGTTTGAAGTAACGCTAAAAATATATTTTCAGTAAATACTCCGAAAATTCACTTTCGATAAAAATGCAGAGAATACACCATCAATAAAAAATGCAGAAAATATACCTTCAATAAAACAAATTGTAGAAAATACACTTTAAAAAACACCGAAAGTACAATTTCATTTTTTTGGAAAATAATCTTTTAGTCAAAACTTTGAAAATGCCATTTCAAGTGAAAACGTAGAAATAACAAAATAAACTTTCAATTGAAAACGTAGAAATAACATACAATACACTTTCAATTGAGAAACTCGAAAACAAGACACTTACTAGAAGCACTTTCGATTGTCAGAAACTTTGCTCTACTCTTTTTTTAGAGTGCAAATCCACCTTATATAAGAAACTTTATGCACAATTTGTAATCAGTTACATCCCATGTATAATTTGTATGTTCCTGTGAACCTACTCCATATTCTAGACAACTCAATTTGTCTTGAGAAACTTTCGCATGTTCCGGATAAAGTGTGTAAAAGCACCCTCACGTAAAAGTAGACATATAATCATATTACGTTGAGCACCAAAAATTCCTGTTCACACTCCGAGAATTCATTTTCTTATTGATCCGATTTCGACAAGATTCAAGAGTAAAATGTTGTCATTTTTGATAAAAATAGAACATCAAATTCCAATGCTATCATTACATTTGGACATAATAGCATAACATATATCCATTATTGTCATAGTAGACACATCTCTTTGTCCTTTTGTCAAGTGAACTTCACGACACAAGATAAGTATCAATATCTGGAAAGGTTATTGAGAGAATAATTATAAAATAAGTATCGAGCACGAGGAATATACGAACAGGTAGTTCACTTTATAAAATATCAATATCCAACGTTAGTGAGATACCTGAAAGGTAAGTTTCACACCTACGGTAATCTACCTGTGCAATCTACTCAGGTGCAAGAAATAAAGCGTATTTTTAGATCATAATTGTCAAGCGCTAACAGGAACAAGATAGAAATCACGAATCGGAACTGAAATAATTCCATCAATGCCCATGTTCCAAGTTAGCACGTGTTACAAAACTGTTTAATCTGAAGATACGATAAGAATGTATGAGATAATAATTGATCATCAATATAACGTTGCACTAGATTTATGATATAGAGATGTTACCAAAGTCATCATTGAAAGAAAAATCATTCTATAAATAATAGGGCAAGTGGGGTAGTTTTGAAATAGAAAGTTTCTGTATTTGATGAATATTCCAGTCAAATAATACAGGATAGTATATGCTATCAGCTGGTAGAGATTACAATAACAAGAATAAAACATAAGGAATAGTAGTCATAACCAGACACATTCTTATATTTAACAAATGTAACAACTAACAACAGTATGGAATGGAACTGAAAGTCAAACATAGATCAACATAGTAAGAGCATGCATATTCCCAGTGACAAACTATAGAGTAAAAAGTGTATACTAGTGGATATATTAAGGAATGGGGAAAAAGAAATACTTGTAAGATCAACTATAGAAGAGATGCTATTCGTATATATAAATAAACATAGATAAAAAAATATATATTTCCATAAAGAACTCAAATAGTAAAAAGAGAAACAGTACTGGCTACGAACAGATGGAAAATGAAAGTAACATTTGGACGAGATCAATCAGATGAATGACTGAAGTAACGAGAAACTCGTTAAGAGCATGGCTATTCAGTATAAATGGGAGAATTTAAAACTCACTAGAAGAGATGATTCATATGGATGATAATTAGATAGATTAGAGCATGCATTTGTATGGATGGAACGAGAAGATATATCTGAACTTATATATAATATATATTATATGTGTGTGAACAAATAATCTGAGCCTATAGAGAGAGAGCATATTCAGATTGCCTGAACTGCACAATGGTAACATAGATCACATATAATTATGATATTCCCGGGAATGGCTGCTAGATCAACATGTAGCTACGCCATATTCCTATAATGGACGAAAGAAAAAAGATCAACATGATAAGAGTCATTCTTTTCTATGGAATGACTGAACAAAACATGATCACTTGTAGTCTTGTTCCTTTCCCTCGAGACATGTCGCGTTCAACTCAGATCTAACATATAAGAGCATCTGATTCCAGTATGGAATGGAATGAAAGAAACTATCAACATGTAATATGCATATTCCAGTTGAATGACTGAAGTAACATAGACACATAGTAGAAGCAATTCCCAGTATGGTGAACTAAGTAAATAGTCATGTAAGAGCTGCATTCCAGATGGAATGGAAAAATCATAGTCAACATAGTAGGCATGCATATTGTATGAATGGAACTAAAGTAATAACATAGATCACATGTACATCTATTCCAGTTGGATGGACTGAAAGAACCATGATCAACATAGTAGACGAGCAATCCCAGTATGGAAGAACTGAAGTAACTGATAACATTGATCTGATTATTCCGTTGGTGAATGTAATAGATCAACATAGTCATGTATTATAATAATGGAACTGAAAGTAAACAAGATCAACTGTAAGCAGATATTCAGTATGATGGCTGAAAGTAAAACATAGATCAACATGTAGATTCTACTTCCCAGATGGAATGGGAACTGAAAGTGAAACATAGATCAACATAGTAAGAGCATGCATATTCCCAGTATGGAATGGAACTGAAAGTAAAACATAGATCAACATAGTAAGAGCATGCATATTCCCAGTATGGAATGGAACTGAAAGTAAAACATAGATCAACATAGTAAGAGCATGCATATTCCCAGTATGGAATGGAACTGAAAGTAAAACATAGATCAACATAGTAAGAGCATGCATATTCCCAGTATGGAATGGAACTGAAAGTAAAACATAGATCAACATAGTAAGAGCATGCATATTCCCAGTATGGAATGGAACTGAAAGTAAAACATAGATCAACATAGTAAGAGCATGCATATTCCCAGTATGGAATGGAACTGAAAGTAAAACATAGATCAACATAGTAAGAGCATGCATATTCCCAGTATGGAATGGAACTGAAAGTAAAACAGAGATCAACATAGTAAGAGCATGCATATTCCCAGTATGGAATGGAACTGAAAGTAAAACATAGATCAACATAGTAAGAGCATGCATATTCCCAGTATGGAATGGAACTGAAAGTAAAACAGAGATCAACATAGTAAGAGCATGCATATTCCCAGTATGGAATGGAACTGAAAGTAAAACATAGATCAACATAGTAAGAGCATGCATATTCCCAGTATGGAATGGAACTGAAAGTAAAACAGAGATCAACATAGTAAGAGCATGCATATTCCCAGTATGGAATGGAACTGAAAGTAAAACAGAGATCAACATAGTAAGAGCATGCATATTCCCAGTATGGAATGGAACTGAAAGTAAAACATAGATCAACATAGTAAGAGCATGCATATTCCCAGTATGGAATGGAACTGAAAGTAAAACAGAGATCAACATAGTAAGAGCATGCATATTCCCAGTATGGAATGGAACTGAAAGTAAAACATAGATCAACATAGTAAGAGCATGCATATTCCCAGTATGGAATGGAACTGAAAGTAAAACATAGATCAACATAGTAAGAGCATGCATATTCCCAGTATGGAATGGAACTGAAAGTAAAACATAGATCAACATAGTAAGAGCATGCATATTCCCAGTATGGAATGGAACTGAAAGTAAAACAGAGATCAACATAGTAAGAGCATGCATATTCCCAGTATGGAATGGAACTGAAAGTAAAACATAGATCAACATAGTAAGAGCATGCATATTCCCAGTATGGAATGGAACTGAAAGTAAAACATAGATCAACATAGTAAGAGCATGCATATTCCCAGTATGGAATGGAACTGAAAGTAAAACAGAGATCAACATAGTAAGAGCATGCATATTCCCAGTATGGAATGGAACTGAAAGTAAAACATAGATCAACATAGTAAGAGCATGCATATTCCCAGTATGGAATGGAACTGAAAGTAAAACATAGATCAACATAGTAAGAGCATGCATATTCCCAGTATGGAATGGAACTGAAAGTAAAACATAGATCAACATAGTAAGAGCATGCATATTCCCAGTATGGAATGGAACTGAAAGTAAAACATAGATCAACATAGTAAGAGCATGCATATTCCCAGTATGGAATGGAACTGAAAGTAAAACATAGATCAACATAGTAAGAGCATGCATATTCCCAGTATGGAATGGAACTGAAAGTAAAACATAGATCAACATAGTAAGAGCATGCATATTCCCAGTATGGAATGGAACTGAAAGTAAAACATAGATCAACATAGTAAGAGCATGCATATTCCCAGTATGGAATGGAACTGAAAGTAAAACATAGATCAACATAGTAAGAGCATGCATATTCCCAGTATGGAATGGAACTGAAAGTAAAACATAGATCAACATAGTAAGAGCTTGCATATTCCCAGTATGGAATGGAACTGAAAGTAAAACATAGATCAACATAGTAAGAGCATGCATATTCCCAGTATGGAATGGAACTGAAAGTAAAACATAGATCAACATAGTAAGAGCATGCATATTCCCAGTATGGAATGGAACTGAAAGTAAAACATAGATCAACATAGTAAGAGCATGCATATTCCCAGTATGGAATGGAACTGAAAGTAAAACATAGATCAACATAGTAAGAGCATGCATATTCCCAGTATGGAATGGAACTGAAAGTAAAACATAGATCAACATAGTAAGAGCATGCATATTCCCAGTATGGAATGGAACTGAAAGTAAAACATAGATCAACATAGTAAGAGCATGCATATTCCCAGTATGGAATGGAACTGAAAGTAAAACATAGATCAACATAGTAAGAGCATGCATATTCCCAGTATGGAATGGAACTGAAAGTAAAACATAGATCAACATAGTAAGAGCATGCATATTCCCAGTATGGAATGGAACTGAAAGTAAAACATAGATCAACATAGTAAGAGCATGCATATTCCCAGTATGGAATGGAACTGAAAGTAAAACATAGATCAACATAGTAAGAGCATGCATATTCCCAGTATGGAATGGAACTGAAAGTAAAACAGAGATCAACATAGTAAGAGCATGCATATTCCCAGTATGGAATGGAACTGAAAGTAAAACATAGATCAACATAGTAAGAGCATGCATATTCCCAGTATGGAATGGAACTGAAAGTAAAACAGAGATCAACATAGTAAGAGCATGCATATTCCCAGTATGGAATGGAACTGAAAGTAAAACATAGATCAACATAGTAAGAGCATGCATATTCCCAGTATGGAATGGAACTGAAAGTAAAACAGAGATCAACATAGTAAGAGCATGCATATTCCCAGTATGGAATGGAACTGAAAGTAAAACAGAGATCAACATAGTAAGAGCATGCATATTCCCAGTATGGAATGGAACTGAAAGTAAAACATAGATCAACATAGTAAGAGCATGCATATTCCCAGTATGGAATGGAACTGAAAGTAAAACATAGATCAACATAGTAAGAGCATGCATATTCCCAGTATGGAATGGAACTGAAAGTAAAACATAGATCAACATAGTAAGAGCATGCATATTCCCAGTATGGAATGGAACTGAAAGTAAAACATAGATCAACATAGTAAGAGCATGCATATTCCCAGTATGGAATGGAACTGAAAGTAAAACATAGATCAACATAGTAAGAGCATGCATATTCCCAGTATGGAATGGAACTGAAAGTAAAACATAGATCAACATAGTAAGAGCATGCATATTCCCAGTATGGAATGGAACTGAAAGTAAAACATAGATCAACATAGTAAGAGCATGCATATTCCCAGTATGGAATGGAACTGAAAGTAAAACATAGATCAACATAGTAAGAGCATGCATATTCCCAGTATGGAATGGAACTGAAAGTAAAACATAGATCAACATAGTAAGAGCATGCATATTCCCAGTATGGAATGGAACTGAAAGTAAAACATAGATCAACATAGTAAGAGCATGCATATTCCCAGTATGGAATGGAACTGAAAGTAAAACATAGATCAACATAGTAAGAGCATGCATATTCCCAGTATGGAATGGAACTGAAAGTAAAACATAGATCAACATAGTAAGAGCATGCATATTCCCAGTATGGAATGGAACTGAAAGTAAAACATAGATCAACATAGTAAGAGCATGCATATTCCCAGTATGGAATGGAACTGAAAGTAAAACATAGATCAACATAGTAAGAGCATGCATATTCCCAGTGACAACCAATAGGTGTATACCATTGATATTTAACAAGGTGGGGAAAAAGAAAATACTTGGTTTAAGTATAAGAGTTATAGAAGAGTGCTTCGTATATATTAGACAGAGATAAAACAAATATATATTTCCATAAAGAACTCAAATAGTAAAAAAGAAAACTTACTGTGCTACAAGAAAAGTGGAAAATGGAAGAATTTTGGACGAATAAATAGACAAGACTGGTCGCAGAAGACCATTAAGGAATGAGGCATTCTGATAAATGGGAGAATTTGAAACTCACAGAGAAGATAGATTCATGATGTAATTGATGATTGGAGCATGACGGTTGTAGAAACGTGACAGATATATCTGGCCTATATATATATATATATATATATGTGTGTGTGTACATATCATCTGGCCTATGAGAGAGAGAGAGATATTCAGCATTGCCTGACGCTGCATCAATGGTCGCCATGACACATACTTTATATATTCCCGGTGTGCTGCTATTGTGCTACGCCGAATTTAACATTAATCAAAAAAAAAAGTAATCCTGATTTAAGGTTTCATTCTTTTTTCTTTGCAATACTACCAAAACATGGTCTTCCTTTTTGTAGTCTTGTTTTCCTTTTCCCTCGAGACATCGTCGGCTTCTCAACTCAATCCTTTAAATAAATAATACATCTGAACCGCTTATGCGTTGAGAGAGAGCTTTTACCACGTAATTTAGCATTCCAGGAGTGTAGCTGACAGTTTCAAGCTCATAGTAAAACCCAGTGGCGACTAGTGATAATGTTTGTTGGTGGGCGCCAGAGAGATATTTTCGGAAAAATCATAGTTTCGGTTAGGATATATTGTAATGTATAAAATAATAAATACACGTTACACCTTATTTTGGTGGGGCCCGACCCCACTGGCCCCTAATGACGAGCCGCCACTGGTAAGAACCTTGCGCTCTTTATCATTGATCTTATTTATTCTTGTGAATGTATATAATAACGCAGTCTGTATTATAACTACGAAATGTGTAAAAAAGTAAAGGAGCCCTTTTATACAATGTTCTATATATGGTCATATGATGTTAGGCCTTATTTTTCATTGACCTCTCAGCACACGATGGGTGATGTGGTCAACATCACGGCCGGCCGCCTTAACTTTCCAGTGCTTTTCCTGGTACCAAATTGAGGTTACCGTCCTACAGTTGTTACGGTCAGAAATAATTACATACCTACTTGTGGAATTGAACCCGAACCACGAACCTACGAAGCGACTTCACTAACAACTACGCTACTGCGGCTCTCTAGGAAAGGTGTATAACAATTAATATCATCTGTCATTTACGAACATTGCTAAACGACAACAGATCTACAATTTTTTTGTGAATGGGAAGATCAGTAATGTTTTACTGACTGCAACAGCAAAATGTGTAATGAAAGCATCCCTATTTAAAAAAACAAATTATAAAAAAAACATAATGTAAAGCAAAACTCCTTGACTAATCATAAGAATGTGAATATTAAATATTGGGTAAGTTCATAATTTCTATTGAACGTTATAGCTAGAATTTCGTCAACATTCAGCGAGTATGTTGTTTCAAATTTCACAACTAATTATGTTAGTTAAAAAAATAGTAATTGGTCAAATTTGTCAAGATTGTTTTCATCTGTAATTTATTTTATTAATATTACTATAAATATTACTTTCATATTATTGTTTATTATTATTATTAGTATTATAACAATCGCTGCATGACGCTCGCACTTTCACAGCTATCAGCCAGATGCGTCCAATATATACATTCTCTCGACCAGCGGTTCCTAAACTTTGCATTAGTGGAACCCTTTTTAAGTATATTTTCTTGCCACCGACCCCCAAAAATTTCTATACATGAAAATCTTCTAGCGATGGAGCTATTATTACACCACACCAACAGTCAAGCTGGCTTCAATTTCTCAAACTGCGGAAAACTTCAAATAATCTTGCATTTTGTCCTGTCAGACATTTAAACACTGGTATTGTCCGGGTCCTTTTATTTCTCAGCAAAACTAGTTTGTCCCAGTATTTATACATGTTTTTAAAATGTATTTTTTCTGGTTGAAATGTTAAAGTTCCTCATATTTCTTTTAGCTTTTGAGGACCCTCTGTAACTACTGTTTGGGAAGTGCTGCTCCGGGCAGCCCTGATGTAACATATTAAATCTACCAGACAACACTGATGTAACATATTAAATCTACCAGACAGCACTGATGTAACATATTAAATCTACCAGACAACACTGATGTAACATATTAAATCTACCAGACAGCATTGATGTAACATATTAAATCTACCAGACAGCACTGATGTAACATATTAAATCTACCAGACAGCACTGATATAATATATTAAATCTACCAGACAGCACTGATGTAACATATTAAATCTACAAGACAGCCCTGATGTAACATATTAAATCTACCAGACAGCACTGATGTAACATATTAAATCTACCAGACAGCATTGATGTAACATATTAAATCTACCAGACAGCACTGATGTAACATATTAAATCTACCAGACAGCAATGATGTACCATGTTAAATCTACCAGACAGCACTGATGTAACATATTAAATCTACCAGACAGAACTGATGTAACATATTAAATCTACCAGACAGCACTGATGTAACATATTAAATCTACCAGACAGCACTGATGTAACATATTAAATCTACCAGACAGCACTGATGTAACATATTAAATCTACCAGACAGCACTGATGTAACATATTAAATCTACCAGACAGCACTGATGTAACATATTAAATCTACCAGACAGCACTGATGTAACATATTAAATCTACCAGATAACACTGATGTAACATATTAAATCTACCAGACAGCACTGATGTAACATATTAAATCTACCAGACAGCACTGATGTAACATATTAAATCTACCAGACAACACTGATGTAACATATTAAATCTACCAGACAGCACTGATGTAACATATTAAATCTACCAGACAACACTGATATAACATATTAAATCTACCAGACAGCACTGATATAATATATTAAATCTACCAGACAGCACTGATGTAACATATTAAATCTACCAGACAGCCCTGATGTAACATATTAAATCTACCAGACAGCACTGATGTAACATATTACATCTACCAGACAGCACTGATGTAACATATTCAATCTACCAGACAGCATTAATGTAACATATTAAATCTACCAGACAGCATTGATGTAACATATTAAATCTACCAGACAGCATTGATGTAACATATTAAATCTACCAGACAGCACTGATGTAACATATATTTTTTTTCGATCCAGAAGCACGAGATTTTCAGCTCTTCGGTTCGGCGCCATGGACATGGTAACCCTTCGGTTCGGTGCCACGAACACCGTAAATCTGGGGAATCTGTGGCTTTTCTGTCATCCCGCGGAATTGAACCGCACACACAGAGGGATAGTCACCCGTAGTCCAACGCGCTACGAACACCCTGGGCAGACGGGCATGTAACATATTAAATCTACCAGACAGCACTGATGTAACATATTAAATCTACCAGACAGCATTAATGTAACATATTAAATCTACCAGACAGCACTGATGTAACATATTAAATCTACCAGACAGCACTGATGTAACATATTAAATCTACCAGACAGCACTGATGTAACATATTAAATCTACCAGACAGCACTGATGTAACATATTAAATCTACCAGACAGCATTGATGTAACATATTAAATCTACCAGACAGCATTGATGTAACATATTAAATCTACCAGACAGCACATCTACTATAAAAGAAATGTAAAGTTCTTGTCGATAAAATAATTGCAGAGAAGATGTAGCAGGGAAGTAACTAGAACATTCGACTTGCAATTAATAAAAAATGCTTGTTCGATTTCCTTCTTTGGTACGCCCAAATCGTCTGAGCTATCAATATGAGTATCCGGCTCAATTAGTTAGGAAACGGATAAGTATGGAATGACACTTACTGTCAATCGTGTTTTCCTACCCTAGGTCAGAGTGTCGTGATGTTTTGAACCTACTCATCTTAAATGATAAGTCCTAGTACTGTGATATATATATATATATGTAGCTAAGTCCTAGTACTGTGTGATATATATATATATATATATGTAGCTAAGTCCTAGTACTGTGATATATATATATATATGTAGCTAAGTCCTAGTACTGTGATATATATATATATATATATATATGTAGCTAAGTCCTAGTACTGTGATATATATATATATATATATATGTAGCTAAGTCCTAGTAGTGTGATATATATATATATGTAGCTAAGTCCTAGTACTGTGATATATATATATATGTAGCTAAGTCCTAGTACTGTGATATATATATATATATGTAGCTAAGTCCTAGTAGT
Source organism: Arion vulgaris (assembly GCA_020796225.1). NCBI lineage: Eukaryota > Metazoa > Mollusca > Gastropoda > Stylommatophora > Arionidae > Arion > Arion vulgaris. Next base: position 9,521,482 of record CM036753.1, on the reverse strand, counting down.
GTGATATATATATATATGTAGCTAAGTCCTAGTACTGTGATATATATATATATATATATATATATATGTAGCTAAGTCCTAGTACTGTGTGATATATATATATATATGTAGCTAAGTCCTAGTACTGTGATATATATATATATATGTAGCTAAGTCCTAGTACTGTGTGATATATATATATATATGTAGCTAAGTCCTAGTACTGTGTGATATATATATATATGTAGCTAAGTCCTAGTACTGTGTGATATATATATATATATGTAGCTAAGTCCTAGTACTGTGATATATATATATATGTAGCTAAGTCCTAGTACTGTGATATATATATATATATGTAGCTAAGTCCTAGTACTGTGATATATATATATATATGTAGCTAAGTCCTAGTACTGTGATATATATATATATATGTAGCTAAGTCCTAGTACTGTGTGATATATATATATATATGTAGCTAAGTCCTAGTACTGTGATATATATATATATATGTAGCTAAGTCCTAGTACTGTGTGATATATATATATATATATGTAGCTAAGTCCTAGTACTGTGATATATATATATATATGTAGCTAAGTCCTAGTACTGTGTGATATATATATATATATGTAGCTAAGTCCTAGTAGTGTGATATATATATATAAATGTAGCTAAGTCCTAGTACTGTGTGATATATATATATATATGTAGCTAAGTCCTAGTAGTGTGATATATATATATATATATGTAGCTAAGTCCTAGTACTGTGTGATATATATATATATATGTAGCTAAGTCCTAGTACTGTGATATATATATATATATATGTAGCTAAGTCCTAGTAGTGTGATATATATATATATATGTAGCTAAGTCCTAGTACTGTGTGATATATATATATAAATGTAGCTAAGTCCTAGTACTGTGTGATATATATATATATATGTAGCTAAGTCCTAGTACTGTGTGATATATATATATATATATGTAGCTAAGTCCTAGTAGTGTGATATATATATATATATGTAGCTAAGTCCTAGTAGTGTGATATATATATATATATGTAGCTAAGTCCTAGTAGTGTGATATATATATATATATGTAGCTAAGTCCTAGTACTGTGTGATATATATATATATATATGTAGCTAAGTCCTAGTACTGTGATATATATATATATATGTAGCTAAGTCCTAGTACTGTGTGATATATATATATATATATGTAGCTAAGTCCTAGTAGTGTGATATATATATATAAATGTAGCTAAGTCCTAGTACTGTGTGATATATATATATATATATGTAGCTAAGTCCTAGTATGTGTATATATATATATATGTAGCTAAGTCCTAGTAGTGTGATATATATATATATATGTAGCTAAGTCCTAGTACTGTGTGATATATATATATATATATGTAGCTAAGTCCTAGTAGTGTGATATATATATATATATGTAGCTAAGTCCTAGTAGTGTGATATATATATATATATGTAGCTAAGTCCTAGTACTGTGATATATATATATATATGTAGCTAAGTCCTAGTACTGTGTGATATATATATATATATGTAGCTAAGTCCTAGTACTGTGATATATATATATAAATGTAGCTAAGTCCTAGTACTGTGATATATATATATATGTAGCTAAGTCCTAGTAGTGTGATATATATATATAAATGTAGCTAAGTCCTAGTAGTGTGATATATATATATATATGTAGCTAAGTCCTAGAGTGGGGATAATATATATATGTAGCTAAGTCCTATACTGTGATATATATATATATGTAGCTAAATCCTAGTATGTATTATATATATATATGTAGCTAAGTCCTACCTTGCGTTCCGTAAGTCGTGAGTCTCGAATCCGGACTGTGCTGTTCTGTTCATGAGTGTATTTTTTCCAGAAATCCTACGACCGTGCAGTGACATTCAATCCTTTGACTTTGACCCTTTAGCTATGATGTATCTAAACTCTTTATCTCCAAATCCTACAAGCTAGTATTGTTATGCCGTAAGCCTCTTTATCTCCAAATCCTACAAGCTAGTATTGTTATGCCGTAAGCCTCTTTATCTCCAAATCCTACAAGCTAGTATTGTTATGCCGTAAGCCTCTTTATCTCCAAATCCTACAAGCTAGTATTGTTATGCCGTAAGCCTCTTTATCTCCAAATCCTACAAGCTACTATTGTTATGCCGTAAGCCTCTTTATCTCCAAATCCTACAAGCTAGTATTGTTATGCCGTAAGCCTCTTTATCTCCAAATCCTACGTGATAGTATTGTTATGCCGAATCCTCTTTATCTCCAAATGCAAAAAGAGGTACTTGTAATTTAGATGCCTAAGTAAAGGATCAGGGTCTTCTGTAGTCCAACTTCCTTCTGCGTGCACACCAAGAATGTTTGTACCAAACTTGCACCGAACATCGCCAGAGTGGTTACTGGGGCCCAAATTTGGGGTGTAAAGAATAGAACCACTGTTACCTGCCACGCATGTCATAAGAGGCGACTAAGGAGGTTTGGTTGAAATCGGATGTACGTGTCCGCTAGGGAATGCTAACCGGAAACAAATGCTTGCAGAAAACGAATGCACCAGGCCGTAAGGCACATAACATGGTGCAACGACCCCTCACAAGGAGGAATGGGATAACGGATTCTACGGTCGCCAGTCTGCCTCTGAGATTTAACCACGCAGTAAGAATGTCAGACCTACCATCACGAGGGTGGTCAAAATTTACTGCGGGAAGAGATCGGCACAAACGGGGAAACAGAAATCATAGGAATTATATCCTACAGAACTACCCCCAGTATGGAGACGTGAGAAGAAAGAGGTGGCCCACTTACACTAGCGTCCCGGACAAACTGTATGTGGCTGATAATCTGAGGCAGACGGCTGCCTTTATTAGATAATCCTAAATGTCAATCTAGTGAGAACGCAGAAGACAAACTGTATGGCGTGGCTGATAATCTGAGGCAGACGGCTGCCTTTATTAGAGAATCCGAAATGCCAATCTAGTGAGAACGCAGAAGACAAACTGTATGGCGTGGCTGATAATCTGAGACAGACGGCTGCCTTTATTAGAGAATCCGAAATGCTAATCTAGTGAGAATGCAGAAGAAGAAGAAAAAAGCACCGAGCATATGACCTTATGTGTGCACAATAAGAATGTTTGTACCAAACTTGCACCGAACATATACATTTTCATGGCACGTGGTCACTAGCACAACGTGCTATCAATTTCGCTATCATCGACCCCATTGTCTCTATAACCTCATGTTGTCTTACATATACATTTTGTATAATGTCTGACATTTGACATAGTTTTAACGTTCTTTCAACTTCAATTTCACAGACAACATGGGTTGTTCATGAAAGTGAATTGCTTTGATATTTCTGAAATATTACACAATATGTTTACTTTAAATGATTTGCTACAGTACATGGCACCGATAAGTGTGTCAAGTTTCCTTCAGGTAAAATTAAGACAGAAGCAACATACCATACACCCTGAATTCCAAGACAACCAAACCTGAATACATAGCAGGCGAATGCAAGAAGAAGAAATGTGTCAATGTGTTTTAATATAATAATAATTCATCTTGTACCGTTATACATTACATAGGGCCTGCAAGCAATTTCTCCATACCACTCTATCCTGTACAACTCGCTCAATCTTCAATCTCCTCCATGGAACTGAAACCGATATTTCTTGCCTCTCTCAGCAAAGTTCGTTTCAGGGTCTCCTTAGGTCGTCCTCCCTTTCGGGAACCCGTTACATTCCACTTCAATGCCTGCTTTGATATTCGTTGATCATTTCTCCTCAAGGTGTCTCCAACATATCTCCATCTTCTCTTTCTTATAACAGTTGTCACTTGCGGTTGACCAGACATTTTTTTCCTGAATTCGTTCCATTTTATATTCATTATTTTTCGCAGACACCTATTTTCAAATACTTTTCAATGTGTTACATAGGTGTATCTCTACATTATAGAGAAGAGTTGAATTTGCCTTTTTTTCTATTAGATTATACTTTGTAATACACACAATTCTTCATCACCCTTCTCCAATAGGGAGACATAGTTCCACAACCAAGGTTTTCCAAGTCCTTCTTTCTAATGTCACCTTTTATAGATCACTCTTTCCCCATTGTTTTGTATTTCATTTCCAACCCCTGCCTCTAGGTGCTCATGAGTCTTCCTTTATCTCTACTACTCGGGGAAAGGGGTAGGGTCCATCGAAAGGCCTGTCTCGTGAGGCTGTCAGGAAGTCCCTCAGTGTTTGTTCTATCCATCGTAAACTTTTGCCCCTTATATCTTGTTCCACCTGTCGTTGTTCTGCTCTATAGCACAGTTCATTGTTTGTGATCTTGTCATACCATCGTAGATGAAGTATCTTGCGCATGCATCTATTGATGAATGTCTGCAACTTTTGGTGTTCCTTTGGCTGCTCTCCATGTCAACATACAACATGTTAAAAGTGTGTATAAAGAGCATGAGGGAATCCTAACCATGTAAAGGTTTTGTAAATAGAAAAAGGACGGGTGTGTCATAACCAAACATATGCTTATCTTATTTCAAATCTGAAACTCAAAAATGTTATCAACTTTAATCCGCTGGAGAGACATCACTCCCTGTATATTTTAGTACATGTTTTCTTTCTGATACGTTTTCCACACATATCCTCTAGTACTCATTGTCTATTCTCAAGAGATATTGAATTTATCCAGTGATTAAAGGAGCGTAGAATTACCCGTTGTACAAGTAGAACTGTATGCTTAAGGGGTAGAGTAAGGATTGTGTTTAACCAACGAGTCACATGAACCATCAGTATGCATATACTTTGACATATGTTGCGGGAGACTGAGCACCTATAGGACTGACCAGAGTGCTATGACGTAGGTTCAGTAACAAATAACCAAATATTCTTGAAAAAGCATCACGTGTCAATTATTTAGCATCACATATTTTAAACGTGGTATTCCTTACCACGACTTGACTATTTACTTTAGCCCACAAAAGTTCTTGGGGGTTAAGGTGAAATGTTAAGGTGAAATGTTAAGGTGAAATGTTAAGGTGAAATGTTAAGGTGAAATGTTAAGGTAAAAGTCGAAGAGATCTCTGATAGTGTTCTGCAATGATTTTGTCAATATGATACACCTTTGACTTTGTTTGTTAGTCTTACAAGTTAGAATAATTCTGGTTTTACACTAGTGTCGTTAAATATGACATTTTCCTTTGTAAGTCAAACCTTTGATTTGATCTTTTGTTTACGATGAAACGGTGTCTTTCTGCTGTTCAAAAGCGTTATGGTTGGATGCATTTAAATGATCTACACATGAAGGATTGACTTCATTGCTCCGGGTTTTACCATATATTGCTCGGTCACCATCTGCAGAAATGGTACGTCAACTTCCGAGAGTAATGCACAAACCACGATCTCCGTAGCTCTGGCACCATTGTTAGAGTTGTCCAGGAATTAAAGCGCTCGTGAACAGAACGACGTCGTTAAGATTGTAAACCGCGACCTTCAGAACGCAAGTCACTCAAATACTGCTCATATACTACTCAAATACTACTGATATACTACTCAAAAACATTTGATGTCAAGCTTAAGATCTCGCTATACGACAATACGTTTTGTTGAAGTATTTTCTAGAAGCTATCTATTCATATTTATTGTATTCTATTGTATTTCTCTCGTTCCGTTAAATTTTACCTAGGGCCTGCAGGCACTTTCTCCATACCGTTCAATCCTAAGCAACTTTTTCAATCCCTTCTATGGAACTGAGTCCAATATTTCTTGCTTCACTAAGTAAAGTTTGTTTCAGGATTTCTCTAGAGCGTCCTTCTTTCGTGAACAACAAATAAACAGCGTACAAGTATTAAGAGCTTCCGAAAAACAAATAGACAAACACAAGATTCGAACCACTTACCCTCATTTCTTACGACACCCATCGCCTAGCCTAGCAATACGAGCGTTCTTACAAACACAACCTGCGAGCCATTCTTCTCTTCTTTCGTGAACCATTTGCCTCCCACTTTTAATATCTTGTTTAATGTGTCTTTGATTATTTCTTCAAATAATATGCCTAACAATCTGACTCTTCTCATTCGAAAGACACTCAATTAAGAAAGAGAAGATAGAGATATGTTTGACATATTAGTGGTTGACCAGACATTTTTCTGATTTTGTTCGGTTTCCTGAACTCTTTCCTTTTTATGTTCAATAATTCTTCGCGATCATCTATTTTCAAATGCGGTCAAATTACTTTAGTAATTTTTCAACTCTCGCTAACATATGTTAAAATTGAGGCAACATTGAAGAATATATATATATACATATCATCAGGTGCCGTGCCGGTTACCGTAGGCGATCATGGATCTCCACAAAACTCTGTCTCTGGTGTTTGTTATCATCTCAGATGTTGACGCTCTTCCGTACCATGACGTCAGGCTATCCACAATTGTCTTCCTCTTTCTCGTCTCCCCTCGATGGTACCAGTTGTTATAATGTGGTCTAAATATCCCTTTCTCATCACATACCCGAAAAATGATGACTGCCTCTTTTTTTATATCGATGATAAGCTTTCTCTGTGTCTTGATCTCATTCAACACCTCCACATTAGTCATTTTAGCAGTTTATTAGATTTTCATCATTCTTCTGTAAAACCATATCTCTGTGGCCCTCAGACATTTTTCGATATATATATATATTTACGACTTCGTTAAATAATAACCAGACGGATTCAGAAAATATTTGTGCTAACAAGATAACTTCAGTAATATTGATTTATATACAGAGGATTCAGAATATATGTTTTAATAATGAAATATATAAAGTTGCAGTAATATATGTTTATATAAAGTTGCTAGTATATATTTTTATAAAGTTGTAGATATGTTTATAAAGTTGCTAGTAATATATGTTTTATATAAAGTTGCTAGTAATATATGTTTATATAAGTTCTAGTAATATATGTTATATAAGTTGCTAGTGGTAACTAATGTATTGCACAGGACACACATGTCAGTCACTGCTGCATAGTCATCAACATGACGAATTTGAGCAGAAGGAACCCAATTATCTAAAATATAACAGCCATGTCTGATGTCGATAAAACAGCAGTTTCCTAGTTTATTATGTTGACATCTTAGAAGAACACGTAACAGCAACAGAATGTGAGATTCCAAATTTCAAACTAGTTTTTAAGAACAAAGTATTATCGTACACGAATGTCGTTTATATAGGACAACTCATTTTTCAATTTTTCAGATTTGTTATTATTAAAAGGTAGGGTTACAATGAGATCAACAGTAAATTTTTTAAGGTGGGGTTATAATGAGGTAAACAGGGAATGTAAAAGGTGGGATTACTAAATGTAAAAGGTGGGGTAAATGGTAAATGTGAAAGATAGGATTACACTGAGATCAACAGTAAATGTGAAAGATAGGATTACACTGAGATCAACAGTAAATGTGAAAGATAGGATTACACTGAGATCAACAGTAAATGTGAAAGGTATGGTTACTAAATGTGAAAGGTAGGGTTACAATGAGATCAACGGTAAATGTGAAATGTGACATTACTCTGAGACCAATAGTCAATGTTAAAGACGATGTTACACTGAGCAACAGCCGCTAAAGTAGAGAACTGGGAAATTGACACACGTCTGCAAATATTTAACCAAACAGATGATGTACACACAATTTACTCAAGAAGATGACACATAACGTAAAACCGTATTTACCATTAGCAACAGGAGACATCAGAAACTAAACCTAACGAATAACTGATAGACAGTGACCATAAAGTAAACTAAGCTAACAATAAAGATGAAATAATTGACCTCACTACCATAAACCACTATCATTATGGAAGAATACAAAAGAAAACTGAAACTAGTGTGTAAGAATATTATAAGTATACTGTATTCTTGTAACTAGCCAAACAGATGTATAGGAGATATAGTAAAAGGTTTTATCAAGGCTGTTTTGAAAGCAGTCATGACACAAATACATATAGAAGAATAAGAAAATCTTGAAGTTTGAACACAAGAATTACAAGAACTAAAAACAACTAGCAGCAGCTAAAACTAAAGAGGACAAACTAGTAGAAGCAATTGACCCCTTTAAATATATTATAGCAAAGTACAGAAATAGTTTTCAACAAAAGAAATATTTAGCAAAATAATACAATGTATTCAAGATAAAAGTAGCCAGGTCAAGTGAACCAATCTGGCATATGTTTATGAAAATGAGATGGTTCAATTATGATGTAATATAGGTCAAGTGAGCAAGTCTTTTTTTGGCGTGTATAATTATGGTGCGGGAAGGAGCGATGAACAAATGTGACGAAGGACGAGCTAGTCAGAAACGGTTTAAATAGACAGAACGCAATGTGTACCTGGCCACTATAATTTGTCGGTGGGGATGCTTTTATCTTGAACATCGTGTAGAAACACTGCACTGGATAAAAAAAGAGACACAAACTATGTAGGTTAGTCTAAGTGAACTAACAATCAAGGACATAGACACAATGTAATTACAATCCAACTATTTTGAAAGGAAATTAATGACCAAAAAAAACAGTAACAGGTGTCGTAACTTAAACATTTTTACAGGTGAACCAGGTAACTATTCTGTCTGAAACAAAACAAGAAATACTTGAAGTGCATGAATTAGACAGACATAAAACAAATGTTTTAGAAGGTTACATGACAACAAACTTCACTATGAAACAGTTAGAAGCAGCAATATATTTTCTCGAACAACGAAAATCACCCGAGGAAGATGCTCTAACAAATGTCATGCTTAAAAATTAAGATCCATTGTCAAAAAATGTTCTATGACATCATTAACTGCAGTTTGAAACGAGGAATTGTATCGCATGTTTAGAAAGAAGCAGTAATGATCCATATCCACACACACAAAAAAAAAAGAGATTAGATGACACCAGGTCATATTTGCCAATCAGCCAAGTTAACTAACCGTATTAGTAAGCTTATAAAGAACATGATTAACACTAGACCAAGACGACTTCTAGACAAAGAAAGAATCTACCTACAACAGCAAGCATGCTCCAGATAAAACAAGTCCAAGTCGCTCACGTTGCAAAATAAATTAAATATAATTTTCATTAAAGATGAAATACTAGATAGTGTGTGTAAATATAGAAAAGCGTTCGACACAAAGTCAGGAAAGATGGTATCATCCTGTGTTGCTGGGACACGGAAGAAGAGTAAAGAATAGTAACACTGCGATCTACAAGGCATGTCGTAAGAGATGACTACGGTGGCAACATAGGAAGCTACCCTAGTAAACCCTAGGGTGTATGAAAAAAATGCACACGTAAACAGAGCGGCGCAGTCTGGACTCAAACGTTTGAGGACATATGTTAATGAACGGAGAAGCATTTAGCCACGTCATGTCTTCATTCACAAACGCAAGTTATGACAATGTTGGTAACTTATTAATGACTGCTACATTTGACAATGTTGGTAACTTATTAATGACTGCTACATTTGACAATGTTGGTAACTTATTAATGACTGCTACATTTGACAATGTTGGTAACTTATTAATGACTGCTACATATGACAATGTTGGTAACTTATTAATGACTGCTACATTTGACAATGTTGGTAACTTATTAATGACTGCTACATTTGACAATGTTGGTAACTTATTAATTACTGCTACATATGACAATGTTGGTAACTTATTAATTACTGCTACATATGACAATGTTGGTAACTTATTAATGACTGCTACATTTGACAATGTTGGTAACTTATTAATGACTGCTACATTTGACAATGTTGGTAACTTATTAATGACTGCTACATTTGACAATGTTGGTAACTTATTAATTACTGCTACATATGACAATGTTGGTAACTTATTAATGACTGCTACATTTGACAATGTTGGTAACTTATTAATGACTGCTACATTTGACAATGTTGGTAACTTATTAATGACTGCTACATTTGACAATGTTGGTAACTTATTAATGACTGCTACATTTGACAATGTTGGTAACTTATTAATTACTGCTACATATGACAATGTTGGTAACTTATTAATGACTGCTACATTTGACAATGTTGGTAACTTATTAATGACTGCTACATTTGACAATGTTGGTAACTTATTAATGACTGCTACATTTGACAATGTTGGTAACTTATTAATGACTGCTACATTTGACAATGTTGGTAACTTATTAATGACTGCTACATTTGACAATGTTGGTAACTTATTAATGACTGCTACATTTGACAATGTTGGTAACTTATTAATGACTGCTACATTTGACAATGTTGGTAACTTATTAATGACTGCTACATTTGACAATGTTGGTAACTTATTAATGACTGCTACATTTGACAATGTTGGTAACTTATTAATTACTGCTACATATGACAATGTTGGTAACTTATTAATGACTGCTACATTTGACAATGTTGGTAACTTATTAATGACTGCTACATTTGACAATGTTGGTAACTTATTAATGACTGCTACATTTGACAATGTTGGTAACTTATTAATGACTGCAACATTTGACAATGTTGGTAACATTAATTACTGCTACATTTGACAAGATCATTATCATGGAGGTAAAGCTAGCTGTGACGAAGAAGATATCACATACTCGAATACACTATAAAAATATGGTGCTACTTACAGACATCAGTTATCAGTTATATGAGGACTATCATCAAGCACTCGGACATGTCCAAGTGTCGATCTTCGCCTCAGCAAATCAGCGGTCAGCGGCCCAACACGCCAGTTCGATGTTGATTAATCAATCTCTTGCGTATTTAGTATGTCGTTCTTTCGGTTGCACAAGTGACACCCATCTCTCAATTTGGTCAGAGTGATACAGCTGAAACTCTCTTTCAAACTTCATTGCGTAAGAATGTCATTTCGAGCCATGGCAGCTTCTTCTGATATTGTAGCCAAGCCAGCATTCCTTCTCGAATAAATATCAGTTTTCAAATGTTATTTCAAAACAGTTTTTCTATTAACATAAACAACGAATGAAATATTCTTTAGTGCTAAATCGGATAAATCTTCCAGAACATTACAAATATCACTTATTGCTAGAATCGTTTACTGCTTCACATAGACGTTTGTTGCTTGATTTGTTGTCTTATTATCTATTAAGGAAAAAAACATCGAGAAGAAATAACACACAAAACATTAGTAATAAACACAAATAAACATATTACATTAACACACAAAAAAGAATATTAAACCACAACGAAATAATTTAACAATATTTGGACTGAACTTATTTCTGACGTTATAAGGTACAAAATGGACATAAAAACTGAAGTCAAAAGACACAAACGGATAAAGAAACTGAACTTCAAGCACACAAACAAATAAAGCAACTGGACCTGAGACATAAACGGATAAAGAAACTGAACTTCAAAGAACACAAACGGATAGAGAAACTGAACTTCAAAGAACACAAACGGATAAAGAAACTGAACTTCAAATGACACAAACGGATAGAGAAACTGAACTTCAAAGAACACAAACGGATAGAGAAACTGACGCTAAGGACACAAACGGATTAAGAAACTGAACTTCAAATGACACAAACGGATTAAGAAACTGAACTTCAAAGAACACAAACGGATAGAAACTGAACTTCAAAGACACAAATGGATAGAAACTGAACTTCAAAGAACACAAATGGATAAGAAACTGAACTTCAAAGAACACAAATGGATAGAGAAACTGAACTTCAAAGAACACAAATGGATAGAGAAACTGGACCGAAGGACACAAACGGATTAAGAAACTGAACTTCAAAGAACACAAACGGATTAAGAAACTGAACTTCAAAGAACACAAACGGATAGAGAAACTGAACTTCAAAGAACACAAATGGATAGAGAAACTGAACTTCAAAGAACACAAATGGATAAGAAACTGAACTTCAAAGAACACAAATGGATAAGAAACTGAACTTCAAAGAACACAAATGGATAGAGAAACTGAACTTCAAAGAACACAAACGGATAGAGAAACTGAACTTCAAATGACACAAACGGATAGAGAAACTGAACTTCAAAGGATACAAACGGATAGAGAAACTGAACTTCAAAGAACACAAATGGATAAGAAACTGAACTTCAAAGAACACAAACGGATAAAGAAACTGAACTTCAAATGACACAAACGGATAGAGAAACTGAACTTCAAAGAACACAAACGGATAGAGAAACTGAACTTCAAATGACACAAACGGATAGAGAAACTGAACTTCAAATGGCACAAACGGATAGAGAAACTGAACTTCAAATGACACAAACGGATAGAGAAACTGGACTTTAAAGGATACAAACGGATAGAAACTGACTTCAAAGAACACAAATGGATAGAGAAACTGAACTTCAAAGAACACAAATGGATAGAGAAACTGAACTTCAAAGAACACAAACGGATAGAGAAACTGAACTTCAAAGAACACAAATGGATAGAGAAACTGAACTTCAAAGAACACAAACGGATAGAGAAACTGTACTTCAAATGACACAAATGGATAGAGAAACTGAACTTCAAAGAACACAAACGGATAGAGAAACTGTACTTCAAATGACACAAATGGATAGAGAAACTGAACTTCAAAGAACACAAATGGATAAGAAACTGAACTTCAAAGAACACAAACGGATAGAGAAACTGAACTTCAAATGACAAAAACGGATAAGAAACTGAACTTCAAAGAACACAAACGGATAGAGAAACTGGACTTAAAGGATACAAACGGATAAGAAACTGAACTTCAAATGGCACAAACGGATAGAGAAACTGAACTTCAAATGACACAAACGGATAGAGAAACTGAACTTCAAATGACACAAACGGATAGAGAAACTGAACTTCAAATGACACAAACGGATAGAGAAACTGGACTTTAAAGGATACAAACGGATAGAGAAACTGAACTTCAAAGAACACAAACGGATAGAGAAACTAAACTTCAAATGACACAAACGGATAGAGAAACTGGACTTCAAATGACACAAACGGATAAGAAACTAAACTTCAAATGACACAAACAGATAAAGAAACTGGACTTCAAATGACACAAACAGATAAATAAACTAAACTTCAAAGGACACAAACGGATAGAGAAACTGAACTTCAAATGACACAAACGGATAAAGAAACTAAACTTCAAATGACACAAACGAATAGAGAAACTGAACTTCAAATGACAAAAACGGATAAAGAAACTGAACTTCAAAGAACACAAACGGATAAAGAAACTGAACTTCAAAGGACACAAACGGATAAAGAAACTGAACTTCAAAGAACACAAACGGATAAAGAAACTGAACTTCAAAGGACACAAACAGATAAAGAAACTGAACTTCAAAGGACACAAACGGATAGAGAAACTGAACTTCAAATGACAAAAACGGATAAAGAAACTGAACTTCAAAGAACACAAACGGATAAGAAACTGACGCAAGGACACAAACGGATAGAGAAACTGAACTTCAAAGAACACAAACGGATAGAGGAACTGAACTTCAAAGGATACAAACGGATAGAGAAACTGAACTTCAAATGACACAAACGGATAGAGAAACTGAACTTCAAATGACACAAACGGATAGAGAAACTGAACTTCAAATGACACAAACGGATTAAGAAACTGAACTTCAAAGAACACAAACGGATTAAGAAACTGAACTTCAAAGAACACAAACGGATAGAGAAACTTAACTTCAAATGACACAAACGGATAAAGAAACTGAACTTCAAATGACAAAACGGATAAAAACTGAACTTCAAATGACACAAACGGATAGAGAAACTGAACTTCAAATGACACAAACGAATAAAGAAACTGAACTTCAAATGACACAAACGGATAAAGAAACTGAACTTCAAATGACACAAACGGATAAGAAACTGAACTTCAAAGGACACAAACAGATAGAGAAACTGAACTTCAAATGACAAAAACGGATAAAGAAACTGAACTTCAAAGAACACAAACGGATAAAGAAACTGAACTTCAAAGGACACAAACGGATAAAGAAACTGAACTTCAAAGAACACAAACGGATAAAGAAACTGAACTTCAAATGACACAAACAGATAAAGAAACTGAACTTCAAAGGACACAAACGGATAAAGAAACTGAACTTCAAAGGACACAAACGGATAGAGAAACTGAACTTCAAATGACACAAACGGATAAGAAACTGAACTTCAAAGGACACAAACGGATAGAAAACTGAACTTCAAATGACACAAACGGATAAGAAACTGAACTTCAAAGGACACAAACAGATAAGAAACTGAACTTCAAATGACAAAAACGGATAAGAAACTGAACTTCAAAGAACACAAACGGATAAAGAAACTGGACGCTGAAGGACACAAACGGATAGAGAAACTGAACTTCAAAGAACACAAACGGATAGAGAAACTGAACTTCAAAGGATACAAACGGATAGAGAAACTGAACTTCAAATGACACAAACGGATAGAGAAACTGAACTTCAAATGACACAAACGGATAAGAAACTGAACTTCAAATGACACAAACGGATAAGAAACTGAACTTCAAAGAACACAAACGGATAAAGAAACTGAACTTCAAAGAACACAAACGGATAGAGAAACTTAACTTCAAATGACACAAACGGATAAAGAAACTGAACTTCAAATGACAAAAACGGATAAAGAAACTGAACTTCAAATGACACAAACGGATAGAGAAACTGAACTTCAAATGACACAAACGAATAAAGAAACTGAACTTCAAATGACACAAACGGATAAAGAAACTGAACTTCAAATGACACAAACGGATAAAGAAACTGAACTTCAAATGACACAAACGGATAAAGAAACTGAACTTCAAATGACACAAACGGATAAAGAAACTGAACTTCAAATGACACAAACGGATAGAGAAACTGAACTTCAAATGACACAAACGGATAAAGAAACTGAACTTCAAAGGACACAAACGGATAGAGAAACTGAACTTCAAATGACACAAACGGATAAAGAAACTTAACTTCAAATGACACAAACGGATAAAGAAACTGAACTTCAAATGACAAAAACGGATAAAGAAACTGAACTTCAAATGACACAAACGGATGAACAAAATGTGCGTTGGAGGACACAAACGAACAAACCAACTTTACGTATAGAGGAAGAAATGAAACTCATTTTACATGGAATGTCAAACTTATTATTATTTAACATGAACCAGATATTTATAACTTATTATTTAACATGAACCAGATATTTATAACTTATTATTTAACATGAACCAGATATTTATAACTTATTATTTAACATGAACCAGATATTTATAACTTATTATTTAACATGAACCAGATATTTATAACTTATTATTTAACATGAACCAGATATTTATAACTTATTATTTAACATGAACCAGATATTTATAACTTATTATTTAACATGAACCAGATATTTATAACTTATTATTTTAGCCAGAATATATTTAAAACCCATACTTCTAGGAAAATTATATGCATGTCGTGTGTTTTCAGCAAACATATATTTTGTTTTTCACTGACCTGATTCCTATTTGCCAGTTTTCATTAAGTCGCATCACAATTTTTAGTTGTTGGTATTCTTCCCTATTTGTGCCAGTGGTAATTTAATTTCTGTAGCAATATTTGATTTCCAAGTCCAGTTTTAATCTCCAATCACTATCGTTTTTTTTCTCTTGTCTCTGAACATGGAGCGACAAAGTAGTTAGTGGTCTGCACGTATTGTGACGTCTTGTAGGGCAGCAACAAAATCCCTCCATCCTACTCGACCATTGGTCAGACTTCACAACGATACCCATGAATGTCCTACACTGGAAGATGGAAATGGTTGGGGCATACATTAAGAAGGCAGACCAGACTGCCACATATGGCTTTGAAATATAATCTGGGAGGCAGGAGAGGTAGGGGAAGACATTGAGACGAACTGTAGACAGAGAAAGAGAACAAGTAGGAAAGACCTGGAATGAACTAAGCTGGCTTGCTCAAGACAGATCTGATGCGTTGAAATTTGTTGATGCCTTACTCTTCAAGCCCGTTCAGAAAGCAATGACAAACTACTGAACGTATAAGTGGTGCCTAGAAAAAATCCACTACTCGTTTACTGCGGTTGATGGCAGCATCCTGTAAAGGATATCCCCGATGTTCATTTCATAGCTGTAAGTGGAGTTAAGAGAATAAGGGAAGAGAATTCGATTATTGTAACAAAGAATTCGTTCTGATGTAAACAAGTTATGCTAACATGTTATGCTAAGAAAATGAATAGTCATAAATGAAACACACAAAACTGGGTACAAATAAAGTTTACTCAGTTTAAGTATAAAATTATTCTTGATCTATATCTTGATAACAAAACGAACGGATAAAAGATTTGTAAATTTTATAACAAATAAAAGTAACAATGGCGAATATCTTCTTTGATAATTATTGATAGAAGACAGTGGCACTGTAAACTGTTGGAAAACTAACAGGAAGCAACATACGATATATAAGTTTGAATGGCTGACAGGAAACAGCACATTGTTGTCAAGTCTGTCTATGTAAGACGACAACGAAGGGCATAACCGTCGTCAAGTCAAGTTAATGGTCCATTAAAAGTTCCAATTACAGGAGCCATGCTCCTGAAACAATATCGTGTTTTTTGTTGAAATATTTGCAGGTGGTCTGTTGTTGTGAGGAAAATGTAAGACAACGTTGAATAATATAGCAGGTTCTGTATGTTATTACATTGATTTTAATAACTTAGAGTGAGAGAGAGAGTGAGAGAGTGAGAGAGTGAGAGAGAGAGAGTGAGAGAGAGAGAGTGAGAGCGAGAATGAGAGTGAGAGAGAGTGGAGAGAGAGAGAGAGAGAGAGAGAGAGGAGAGAGAGAGAGAGAGAGGAGAGAGAGAGAGAGAGTGAGAGAGAGAGTGAGAGAGAGAGATAGTGATAGAGAGAGAGCGAGAGAGAGAGATAGAGATGAGAGAGAGAGTGAGAGAGTGAGGAGATAGGAGAGGAGAGAGAGAGGAGTGAGAGAGAGTGGAGAGAGAGGGAGTGAGAGAGAGAGGAGAGAGGAGAGAGTGAAGAGAGAGGAGAGGAGAGAGATAGTGAGAGAGAGAGTGAGAGAGAGTGAGAGAGAGTGAGAGAGAGTGAGAGAGAGAGTGAGAGAGAGGGAGGAGAGGAGAGAGTGAGAGGAGAGAGTGAGAGAGAGTGAGAAAGAGAGAGTGAGAAAGAGTGTGAGAGAGAGTGAGAGAGAGTGAGTGAGAGAGAGAGTGAGAGAGAGAGGTGAGAGAGATGAGAAGAGTGAGAGAGATGAGAGAGATGAGAGGGAGTGAGGAGAGATGATATATATATACTAAGACAGCTGAAATAGAGACATTGGTTCAAAACCTTAGAAGGTTACCACCCAATGAGAGAGAAGAGAGATGGAGAGCGATGGAGAGATGAAATGGAGAGAGATGGAGAGAGAGACAAGCATCTAAGCATAACCCAAGACAGCTGTGAATAGAGACATTGGTTTCAACAACCTTAGCTAGGATATCGCAAGAGAGAGAGAGAGAGATGGAGAGAGCGAGGGGAGGAGAAGAGAAGAGAGAGAGAACTTACAAACTAGTCATAACCATGCAGCTTTGGATAGAGAATTGGTGTTCAACAACCTAGTGATACCAGAGGAGTGAGTGAATAGAAGCATATAGAGAAAAACCACAATCTATTCTCTGCATCTAAAGAGTCTTTTCCGATCAGAACACTGAGCTTTCAGCTCTTGAATGCTATGAACATCAATAATCTCTTCAAACACCGTCATCTGGAGAACCTTGGCTTTTTCTGCCCACCACCGAATTAGAACCTGACTCACAGAGGAATTGTCTACATCCCGTAGTCCAACGAGCTACGAACACGTTGGGCAGGCGGGCAAAGATGGTCTAAAAACAAAGGAATGATTTTATTGTAACGCCAGTTTGAGGAAATGGCACGCCACCTACAGCAAATGTTGCACACAGCATGAATCCATAGTTCAGACAACAATAACAGGGATCATAGAATAAAATGCAGTCGTGAACAGAACGGCGCATTTCGGATTCGAACTCACGACCTTCAGAAAGCAAGATAAAGACTTCACAACTTAGTCACAGAAAACACCACCGGGGTGGTGTTGGGTTTTGGGACAGTGGAATACATAGAAAGACCACAAAATTGCCAAATCGGGGAGACCATATTCATAGCAGTACTTAAAAAATGAAACATACTGTTATTTATAAATATTATGTTTCATGAGATCAGGGGCGGCTCGTCATTAAGGGCCAGTGGGGCTCAGCACCACCAATAACCGAAGGGAGAATAACTTCCCAGAATAGATAAATAATAGTAACTACTCAAAACAATCATGATTTTTCAGAAAATTTATGCCTGGCCACACAAAGAAAAATGACCACGTGCCTCCACTGCATGAGAATCTGATTACCGTTAAAGCCAGCAGAGTACAGAGAAGACCATGAATGAATAACACAGTGTCACATGCCCCATGGAGTCATAGAGGACTAGTGCTATTAAAGGGGTTAACCACAAAGGTCAGAGTGTGATATCGTATATCATGTAAATATTGGTAGAAACGTTGACACGTAAAACTATATTCACCAAGAAATGTGTGGTTTTAGGAAATGACAAGGCATGGGTCTGAATGACATGTGCACATGTATTGTATCGCCGACGGCGTTCTGGATAGAGTCAAAGTGACCCAAAACACCACTTTCAGGAGAATGAGCTCTTAGAATTCCATGTCTATAAAAAGTCAATTTTAGAAAGCTGAACAATTCTGAGAATGAGATTGGAGAATTGAAAGATGCTGGAAAATGTTTTTTTTTAAGTTATGGAATTATGATGAAGTGAAGTAAATAAAAGTTGAACCATGTCAAAGAAGAAAGTTATTTGGGTTTTTTTTTGGTATTGTCATACCTGCGAGGTATTTTCTGATCTTGTTGTAGAGATGAGAAGTAAACGGTAGATATTCTTATGTGATATGAAGCTTAGGAAGAAGTCAAGCATCTCTTGGGATCTTTCAAGGTAGTTCTCATCCTTGCTACAGAAGCCACAAAATGCAGAAGTTTAGAAACTATCGTTGTGTTCCGACAAGTTTCAAAGTACCGTTTTGCTGCTAAAGACGTATATATACGTTTTGCCCATTCACTTCTAAAGACGCATTAACACGTCTGTTATTATCTATCTTCTGTGAGCTAAAGACGTGTTAACACACTATACATTGCTACTGTCACTGCTATAGGCGTACATTCACTTTTGTGACCTAGAAACAAAGAGTAGCTATTTTTAGCTCAGCCCTCGAAAAGTATGTAGCAGCGAAAGGGTTAAAGAGTTATTGTGTTCCGACAAGTTTCAAAGTTTAAAGAGTTGTCGTTGAAAAAACTACCAGCATCAGTACATTTATAATGAATTGATCTGATGAGGACTGATGAATGGTGTTACTGATGTTAGATATAGCTCGGAGGACTGATGAATGGTGTTACTGTTGTTGGATATAGCTCGGAGGACTGATGAATGGTGTTACTGTTGTTGGATAGAACCCAAAGGACTGATAAATGGTGTTACGCATATTGGACAGAGCTTAGAGGAATGATGAATGGTGTTACTGTTGTGACTACACAATGGACAGAGAATGGAGCAAATAGATCTATCCAGAAATAACTCAAAATAATAAAAAAACACAACTGACTGATAACACCAAAAAAATATATGAGAAAATGGAAGTATTTTGGACATATAAAAGATACGAAGGGTTGGAGAAGACCATCATGGAAGGAGATATCACGGCAGAGGAAAGGGGAATACTACGGAGACGATGGATTCAACTGGTAACTGATGATTTTGGCTTGACGACTATATAGGTGGAAAATCTAGTGAGAGAGAGAGAGAGAGGGGAGTAAGAGAAATTCCAAAGGACTGTTAGCGTGGCAACATTCAGCTCAGGGCAAGTTATTTCATGACGAGATATTCAGAACGTGTAATATTTCCTCTATTTGTTAAGTATTGGTGCTAATTTTAGGTTAACATTCTGTTTAAACGGGAAACTTAATTTGGTGTGGGACTGTCATGATTTCTTGTTAGTATACGCACAGTAGTTGTCTCAGACGTTCCTGGACGTTTTACAGTTCTTGATGTGCCTTTGAGCCTGACTAGCTTTTACCTTCTGGTCGCTGTTGAATATACAAATCTTATATCTTCTTTGCAGCAACTGTGTCCACTATTTAAGGTGGACCCACAGTGTACTTCCATACCATCACAACAAGCACAATCGAAAAGATGGGCTGAACATTTTAAAGAGGTATTAAATAGACCCAACCCAGTGATAACACCAGTTTTTGAAACAGAAATACAAATGCCATCATTAAATGCACCCATTGAAGACTTCTCAATGGAAGAAATTAAACAAGCCATCAGGAAACTGAAAAACAACAAAGCCAGCGGTAGCGACGATATTTCAGGAGAGATGCTAAAGCAACTGACGAGGAATCAATGGGATTCCTACGTACCTTAATGAACGATGTTTGGCAGAATGAGACCCCTCCAAAAGATTGGAAAGACGGAGTGATATTCAAGTTCCCAAAAAAGGCGATTTGTCAAATTGCAACAACTGGCGCGGAATAACTCTGCTATCAACACCTGGCAAGCTATTTTGCAGTATTTTGATGGAGAGGCTGAAAAAGCCGTCGACGCAAGGCTAAGAGAAGAACAAGCTGGCTTTCGTCCACATCGTTCTTGTACCGATCATATCTTCACGCTGAGATCCATTATAGAAGAATCAATTGAATTCCAGTCACCACTAGTGATAAATTTTATAGACTTTCAGAAAGCATTTGATAGTCTTCATCGTTCTACTCTCTGGGAGATTCTTAAGACCTACGGCTTCCAGGAAAAGTACATCGATATTATAAAAGCCTTCTATTCTGAAGCATCCTGCTGTGTAAGAACAGATGCAGGAAACTCAGACTGGTTCACAGTAAATTCGGGTGTGAAGCAGGGCTGCGTGATGTCACCTATGCTTTTGGGATAGCTATAGACTGGATCATGCGCAAATGCACCCAAGATGATCAACTAGGCATCAAATGGCTTAATAACAGCAGACTATTTGATCTTGACTTTGCCGATGACGTGGCCATATTGAATTCAACTACACAAGCAACCCACAAACTAACGAGCAATCTTTGCACACTTGCAGAACAGGTTGGTCTCCAGATCAATTCTGCCAAGACCAAAATTATGGACCTCACGAACTCGACAGACAACATCGTAATAAATGGCCAAACACTGGAGAAAGTTGAACATTTTACATATTTGGGTAGTAAAGTGTCAAACAACGGAGACACGATGAAAGAAATAAACTCTCGTATTGCTTTAGCAGCTAGTGCCTTCACTAAATTAACGAATATCTGGCAATCTCAAGACCTTAGTATATGCACAAAAGTTAAATTATTTAGGTCATGTGTGATTCCTGTACTGACCTACGGTTGTGAAAGTTGAAATCAACAAAGAAAATTGATAAGAAACTGGACAGCTTTGAGAATAAATGTCTCCGAAAATTATTAAAAGTAAAATGGAGTGATTTCGTTTCTAACAACACAGTGAGAGATAGAACACACCAACAACCCGTATCAAATATTATAAGGAAACGACGGTGGAAATACTTAGGTCATGTTCTTAGATCAGACGAAAAGAGACTAAATCGACAAGTCCTTATGTGGTCACCAGTTGAGAAAAGAAAACATGGAAGACCAAAGACCACTCTTCGAAGAACCATCCAACAAGAAAGTAAACTATTGGGATGTAAAACCATACAAGATCTGCAACTGCTAGCAAAGAACCGTATCACATGGAGATCTAAAACCTCTGCCCTATGTGCCGCCTTTGGCTCGAAAGGAATAAATTAACTAAACTAACACAGTGTACTCACTTAATGTGTTCATTGTAGCCTAGCCAGCCAAACAAAACCGTTGCCTGGGGTATGGGAGGTTAGTGACATGGGACGATAAGTACAATAACACATTTTTGGTACCATAGACGAGATGGATAAGACCTTTGAAACAAGATAGCTTCCGAGCCATCAATAATAAATGTTTCTACTAAGTAAAAGCTAACAAAAATACATAATTTGAGAATACTTTAACTTTGGCTGAACAAAAAAAAAATGTAGTGCTATTGTAACCATGGCACGTAACTGCGTACAAATCACAGGAAAATTAAGATACCAAAATAAAAAATAAATAAAATAAAATCGCCTGAAGGGCAGACAATCTTACAAAAATTTTATAGGTCAAGGAATCTGCCCCTTCCGGGACAATACATAAACGGAAATGCTTCTAGCATATTTTCTGCGCTGTGAAGTGTTCCATTTGTTATAAACAATTAGCTAAACAGATCTGCACTCACGTGACAAATGGCAAGTGATAAGAACAAGTGGGAACAATCCATAAAAGCCAGGCATTGGGCATACAAATTGACCAATCAAAATCTGGTAAATGTGTTAAGGTTATATATGTATCCAGGATACAACTTAAGAATGATGTCAATGTAGTGTCTTCTATTGGAACCAATTCCGTTCTATAGCTACGTTGATTTAACCAGGAATGAAAGGATATCACTGCGCTAATGAATGGAACAGGCGGGTATACAGACGTGAAAGGAATGACGATGTAAACTTATTGTCCTAGCTACTCAGTCAAAGAAAACACACGTGGAATATGTATGTTTTGATCAGTGGCGGCTCGTGGTCACTTTTCCTGGTGGGGCCAAACACAAATTTTCGGAAAATCATGGGTTTTGAAGTATCTACTATTATTTGTCTATTCGGGAATTTATTCCCTTTTCGATTTTTGGAGGGCCGGGCCCCACTGGCCCTTAATGACGAGCCGCCTCTGGTTTGATATATATATATATATATATATATATATATATATATATATATTTTCTAGTACCCTACTGTGCTTTTTAACCACAAATAGGAATGTGAAACACGCATAAATCAATAACATAAATGTATGCTTTTGTGAATTATTCTTGTTCTTTCAATAATTGATTGATTGATAGGACCATCATCATTGCACTTCGGTGAGTAACCATATGTTCTCCGATCTCTTTCTTACACAGTAAGATCTCAGCTGCAGTGCACGAACTCCGTAGCACCGGCGAGGGTCCCCGTTACTTTAAATTTTCGTTGGTTATCTCACAGATTCAAGATATCACGAGTTATCTATATGAGGATCTTGTGTACGTTTAGTACATCGTGTCTTTGACTGCATATGTTATTTCCATGATCATCTTTTGCGTGAACGACCTTTTGTCTTGTATCTATTGCATTTGAATAGCACTGCACGTTGACATGCTCTGTAAGTTAGTGATCCACTTAAGTGACTGAACAATTTAATTTGTTGTTTTTGATGAAGTTCAGTACTTCTTCTTCTTCAAACGTTCCATTTCAACTTCTTGTTAAATAGGCTTTGTGATTTGTATGTGATCTGGGTCTAAGAGCGATTGTACGTTGTGCCAGTTATGCTCAACCGATTTCTGCGACATTGTTTGGATTTACTAGAGTAGCTTACCTAGGCCCCTACTTCAGTCGCCTCTTACGACATGCCGTGTAGGTTGCAGTGTTACTATTCTTTGCTCCTCTTGCTGGCCCCGGCAACTCACGGGAGATAATACACACGGGTGGGTATGCGGATATTAACAAAAATCTTCTCACACGTCCCAGTTATCTTAGATTCTAGCCTTCTACTGCTGAGTATGACGGATGGCAAGTTTGTACTTAATAAACAAGACAATATGTAATGTTCTATCATATTATGTTCTTTGTTCCTAGCTCTACCTACTTGACCATAGGTATCGATTAGTGATTTGTGTTTGAGAGGATTTTTTCCCGATCCAGAAGCACTTGAGCTTTCAGCTCTTCGGCTCGGTGCCATGGATATTGTAACCCTTCGGATCGGTGCCACGAACACTGTAAATCTTGAGAACCTGTAGCTTTTCTGCCAGCCCGCGGAATATAACCACACTCACAGGAGGCTTCTCACCCGTCGTCCAACGCGCTATGAACACGTTGGGTAGGCGGGAATAGAAAGGAATAAAGCCTCTTTAAGCAGAGACATGGTTACTTCAACCTAAGAACGTGCTTGTTTTGATTATATCAAGGCACGTTTGTCATACAAACAAAAGAGAGTAAAAATGAATTTTTCTGGAGAATCTAACGGTCATTTCTATCAGATTTTATCATTTGTTCCTCATCTCTTATGTGAACATATTTCAAGTTCAATTTCATTTTAGAATCGGCTCATTATGTCGGTGGAGTATCTCTGGCAGGATCAAATCACTGGGAATATTTGACATCTGATTGAACCATATCTTTTGTGTGTGCATACCTCTGGTTCAACCACATCACTTACTAGACCACTGGCCAGCCATTTCTGCGATGATGGGCCGAGGCATATGACGTTAAACACAATACAATGAGGTCAATTCTACCGGTTTTTACTCGCAAGAATTGAGACCATTTGAGTTTCTGTAGCGTATAGGTTAAGGGCTTGTCTCGTGTCCAAAGGGTACTTAGTTCGCTCCCTCTTGGAGGTATCGGAATACTTTTTCCCTTATCTGTATGTTGGTGAGATCAATGCTAGTCCTATCGGAGACGTTCAATAAACGCAGGTTCCGTTTTCATGTTGCTCACGCAAAAGAACTATTGGCAGCTCAACATTTATAAAAGCAGACTAGAAAGCTGCAACCAGTGTAAAAATTCATTAGAAAAGATTAACAACAAAACTGACACAAAATATCTTCACTATCTTCAAAGTTACATCGAGGACGCTCGCTGGTGCTACGGAGTTCGTGCACCGCATCTGTGATCATCCTGTTGTCGGAGGTCGGAGCACATACGGCTACTCACCGTAGTGCAATGATGATGGTTCTACCTACCAATCAATCAGTCAATCAATCAATGAACTTACCTGACCATGTCTCTTACTCGTCATTGGCTATTGACTGTCCAATTTACAAGAAATTCCTCATATTCTCACTTTCAAGCAGGCCAATCAACACTGCGTGATACAGACAACCTAATCAAGCCATTAATCTTTGCCTTTGTCATTGATACTAACTAACAAAAACTAACCTTAACACATTATGTTGCCATTATTCTGGCGTGGTGTTTGGACATGCACACTTGTATCACATATTTTTAGCAAGGGACATAATTTATTATTGCTTTCGGCTGTAACCTTTCATTCTTCAAAGCAACGTGTAGAAAATGTAAGCTTATAGAGACCCGGGTTAATCGCCCTTTAAATAGTCACGCAATATGTATAGATGAGAACTTCCGTTATTTCGTTGCCATGGAGATGATATTTATGCGGTTAACTTTGCGGGTTAGTTGATACGTAGAGTGTATATAGTTTTCACCCACAGATTGATCTATTCCTAGACAACTTTGCTTAAGTCTGAGAATGTGTTGGTAATAGCAAGTCCCTTGTGGAACATCGCTTTCATCATAGACCGCCCGAAATACTTTCTGTCTCTAGCAAGTTCTAATGTCTCCTCCAGCATCATGTCAATGTCTATTTGATGTCCTGCTGCCATATTCGTCATGGTTGTCTCCTGCTTCATACTACAGGAACCGTGCCTTCCATTACCGTTCTCTTCAAACCACTGTGACGTTTAATTTGGCCAAAATAGTCCATCTTCCGGGACATTATGTTATTTATGAGCCAATACTCCTCGATATGCAGGGCTTATATGTGTTTTTTTCCTCTTCTCTGCCCAGGATGTTCTAAGAACTTTTTTGTTTCGAAAGCTTCTATTATTTTCTTTCATAATTGTGTTAGGGTCCACGATTCAAATATAAATGGCATACATTTAAGAATATAGTCACATCTTGCATACTTCTGAAATTGTAGTAACAATTTGGTTCTGTTGATTGGTTGGGTCATCCTCATTGAAACTTCGATGATGTGTACAAATGTAGAAGTAAAGTATCCCTTGTTCATATCTAGAGATATACTGGGTAATACGGTCATATCTAGAGATATACTGGGTAATACGGTCATATCTAGAGATATACTGGGTAACACTGTCATATCTAGAGATATACTGGGTAATACGGTCTAAAACATGTCTGTTTTATTGACAGACGCACGATGGGTACTGTTGGTAAATATCTCTCCGGCCGCCTGTACTTTTCAGTGTTTTCCTGGTACCCAATTGAGGCTGGGTCGACCTGAGAGCCTTTACGGTCGGAAATAATTTTACTCCCACTGTGGAATGGAACCCTGACCACTAACTAAAGAAGAGAGTTCATTAACAACTAATCTATCTCTGCTCTCATCGGTAATGTGTACTCCGATTTATTTCTTACATGTCTGAAATCTGTTCTTATTGTATGTTCTTCTCTCATGTAAT
The DNA here is from genome assembly GCA_020796225.1 of Arion vulgaris. NCBI lineage: Eukaryota > Metazoa > Mollusca > Gastropoda > Stylommatophora > Arionidae > Arion > Arion vulgaris. Next base: position 9,494,996 of record CM036753.1, on the reverse strand, counting down.
TACGAGATATGTTCTTCTCTCATGTAATTACGAGATATGTTCTTCTCTCATGTAATTACGAGATCTGTTCTTCTCTCATGTAATTACGAGATCTGTTCTTCTCTCATGTAATTACGAGAACTATTCTTCTCTCATGTAATTACGAGAACTGTTCTTCTATCATGTAATTACGAGATCTGTTCTTCTCTCATGTAATTACGAGATCTGTTCTTCTCTCATGTAATTACGAGAACTGTTCTTCTCTCATGTAATTACGAGAATTGTTCTTCTCTCATGTAATTACGAGATCTGTTCTTCTCTCATGTAATTACGAGAACTGTTCTTCTATCATGTAATTACGAGATCTGTTCTTCTCTCATGTAATTACGAGATCTGTTCTTCTCTCATGTAATTACGAGAACTGTTCTTCTCTCATGTAATTACGAGAATTGTTCTTCTCTCATGTAATTACGAGATCTGTTCTTCTCTCATGTAATTACGAGATCTGTTCTTCTCTCATGTAATTACGAGATCTGTTCTTCTCTCATGTAATTACGAGAACTATTCTTCTCTCATGTAATTACGAGAACTGTTCTTCTATCATGTAATTACGAGAACTGTTCTTCTCTCATGTAATTACGAGATCTGTTCTTCTCTCATGTAATTACGAGATATGTTCTTCTCTCATGTAATTACGAGAACTGTTCTTCTCTCATGTAATTACGAGAATTGTTCTTCTCTCATGTAATTACGAGATCTGTTCTTCTCTCATGTAATTACGAGAACTGTTCTTCTCTCATGTAATTACGAGATCTGTTCTTCTCTCATGTAATTACGAGATCTGTTCTTCTCTCATGTAATTAAGAGAACTGTTCTTCTCTCATGTAATTACGAGAATTGTTCTTCTCTCATGTAATTACGAGATCTGTTCTTCTCTCATGTAATTACGAGAACTGTTCTTCTATCATGTAATTACGAGAACTGTACTTCTCTCATGTAATTACGAGATATGTTCTTCTCTCATGTAATTACGAGAACTATTCTTCTCTCATGTAATTACGAGAACTGTTCTTCTATCATGTAATTACGAGATCTGTTCTTCTCTCATGTAATTACGAGATCTGTTCTTCTCTCATGTAATTACGAGAACTGTTCTTCTATCATGTAATTACGAGAATTGTTCTTCTCTCATGTAATTACGAGATCTGTTCTTCTCTCATGTAATTACGAGATCTGTTCTTCTCTCATGTAATTACGAGATCTGTTCTTCTCTCATGTAATTACGAGAACTGTTCTTCTCTCATGTAATTACGAGATCTGTTCTTCTCTCATGTAATTACGAGAATTGTTCTTCTCTCATGTAATTACGAGAATTGTTCTTCTCTCATGTAATTACGAGAACTATTCTTCTCTCATGTAATTACGAGAATTGTTCTTCTCTCATGTAATTACGAGAACTGTTCTTCTGGTATAATTGGAATGTATGACTAACTAATATTAGAAAACTGTTTTAGATTTATTCATTTTGTTATGTTGTTTTTATAACGCGCTTCTAGTACCATGCTATTGAAATGTCTAATATTTAGATAACATGGACAATTATTGTTAGTTTCATCATGTAACATTCGTTGTGATATCTTGTTGGGAAATATCGAAGCTGATATTTATCTGTAATTATTATATTTTTTTTAAATACAGAGAGACTTTGAGATATGAGATTTCTGGTAATCAAGTACAGTTTTGGAACCTTATTTGTTTTTATCTTTTATCATTACGTGCTTAGTGAAGCAGTCTATTAATAAAGTCCCCACAATAAATATGCAGTAGTGTTTTGGTCAATGACAATGGACAAGCAGTTAGAAGACAGAATTGATGCATTTGAGATGTGGATATATAGAAGAATAAGCAGAGTTTCATGGACAGAAAAACAGACAAATAAACAAGTTTTAGGAAAACTAGGCATGAAGAAACAATTATTAAGAGAAATAAAATTCAGACAAGTAAAGTATTTTGGGCACATAAAAGGCATGACACCATGATAAAACATTTACTAGAGGGGAAAGTTGAGGGAGAAGAGCAAGAGGAAGACCGAGAGATAAGTGGAGGAAACTTTAAGAAATGGACAGGTTACAGTCTGGCAGTGTCCAACACCAAGGCGAAAGACAGAGGATGCTGGAGATTCATTGCAGCCAACCTTCGATGTGGAGACGGCACCTGATGATGATGATGATGAGTGTTTTGGTCAGCTAGTTCGCAGACGCTGACTTCGCCCAATTTTATTTCTACGTGCTAGACCTCTATCCCAAAAGATGGTTAGATAGTATCGCAGAATCCAGACCAAAAAAAAAAGCAAAGATAACTATCGCTTAAACCACTAGAGCAGTGCAAGACAAAAACAGAAACTACGACGCTTTACAACAATCCGGTAGTAGCGTGACGACAGTGTGAAGACAAAAACAGAAACTACGACGCTTTACAACAACCCGGTAGCAGCGTGACGACAGTGTGAAACCAAGAAGAAGACCTCTATTAAAAAACCGTAAGACCTGAAACATTGCACACCTATAAGGCATGATAGAATATTAGAATCAGATTTAACCACCAAGTATAACATTGCTTTGTGAAAGATAAGTTAAAGACTGTACGAAGAAAATTGAACCATATAATGTTTGAAGCAATATAATATTCCTGAACAATAAGTCAAGAACGTCACACACGCTTGTCAAAAATAACATGAGCAGCATGGATAATAATAACTTGAAAAATAACTGATACACATGGACGCAGATAGTGATGTCATTAACACGCTTCGCTAGTACCCATATGCCGTGCTTATAACGGGGTTCGAAGCCAGCCTATGAGAAAAACACTTTTCACTGTGCATAAAGTGGGACTGAAGTTTTCTTTTTTTTTTTAAACACGATCCAGAAGTACTTGAGCTTTTCAGCTCTCCGGCTCGCTGCGATGGACATCGTAACCCTTCGGTTTGGTGCCACAAACACCGTAAATCTGGAGAACCTGTGGCTTTTTCTACCAGCTCGCGGAATTGAGCCCGCACACACATAGACATTTCACCCGTAGTCCAACGCGCTACGAACACGCTGGGCAGGACTAAAGGTTTATGGTTGATTTAAGGCTCGTCTGAATGGCGAGGGACACTAATGAATAGAAAAACAAACCAAAATAAAAAATAAAAAAATATATCATGGGTATTAGAAGCACACATTACACCTATATACACATCGGGTGGAAGTAACATCATGAATAATAAAACGGATATATCTGATTTGGTTTTAGAAGGGATTGAGACATGTAAATTTAATCATCATCATCATCAAATAGCCTGTCCTGAGCTGAACGTTGTCCCCTTTACAGTCCTTCGGAATTTATCTTCTTTTCCAGATGTCCCTCCTCTGCAGCTGTCATGTTCAAACCACCAGTTACATACTGAATCCATCTTCTCCGTGGTCTTCCTCTTCTCTTTGCCTCCTTCCATGATTGTCTTCTCCAGCTATTCGTGTCTTTTTAAATATCCAAAATACCTCAATTTTCTCTTCATTATGTGTTAATATTAGACCATCTTAATCTTATTTTCCCCATGTGTGTTCTGTTAAGTGCATTAACATAGGATGAGACATGAAACAGATCTTAGATCGTACTTCACAAACGTCTCTCTGAGTTACGTCTCTCGTACGTTCAGAACCTAATGGAAACACACGTAAAAACACTCCAGACCATAATACCGCACTTAATTTTACATACAGTAAATGCAGTCATCATATCTTCACAGACAAGTGCATGTTTATAGAACACCAGACACAAACATTCACAATAATAATTATCTAATGAAACATCTGAAGAAACTGAGATATTTACGATGTTTGCGTATATAAAATAGTAGCCGTGATATTTGAAGGAAACAAAAAAAGTGTTGATTTTCTCAGTACAAATATAATTACATATAAACTGAGTGCACTTTTTTGCATTGAGTTACTTAGTTTGTTCTATGTTGAATCCCAATGTTTGCTGTGTAATATATAAATATAAATATATAAATATATAAAGACTTTAAAGTAAAGGTTTACATTATTGCACTTTTTTTCCTATGTGGCTCCGTCTCTCTAAACAGAAACGACCCTCCCCTCCCCTCCTCCCCCAGCCAAGAGTATTAAGCAAAGCACGAAAATACCTATAGTAACAATACTAGGTGTCTCTGGGAAAAATGCACTAATGAGCTGAATGACATTCATCTGGATTCGAACCCTTGGTAGTCAGAATGCAAGACAAAGGGTTTGGCCACTTAGCCACATAAACCTTCATTTATTTAAGCGAACGTGTAATATGAATGTTGAAAATATTACTTCCTGACAAATTATTCTCTGTTGTGTTTTGAAATTAAAGTTACATCTGCGATATTTTTGCCATTTGTAATCTTCTCTGCTTAAAGGGAAACGTGAACATCACAAATCAACAAAATAAAAGCAATAGACAATTGTAATCTTCTCTACTTAAAGAGAAACGTGAACATCAAAAATCAACAAAATAAAAGCAATATACGCTTGTTTTCTTGTGAGAAATAATTAATATTATGTCAAGAATTATCATCATCCAATAATTTGTCTTGAACAGAACTTTGATACTCTAATAGTCTTTCGAAATGTCTTTCTCAGATGTAAGATGTCCTGCTTCGGCAGCCGTCATGCTCAGATTATCAGGTACATCATGAATCTATCTTATCCGTAGTCTTCCTCTTCTCCTCTTTGCCGGGATATATCCTTCCATAATGATTTTTTTGGTTTTGTTTTTCAATAACCTATTTGGGGATCGCAGAGAGAGAGAGAGAGAGAGAGAGAGAGAGAGAGAGAGAGAGAATAACCCATTGTATCAAATGCTTCAATGTCCTCATATTTATTTGTAGCAACATCCAGTTTTCTTCGATTTTGAGTTCTTTCTGCGCAAATCTATTGCTTCTCTTCTTGTTCATGGTACATGGATGACTCTTTTTCAACATTTATATTTGAAAGCGACTCTGGCTAGAGTCACAAAACTACACTCATGCGTGCATTCTAAGTGATTTATTGAGTATGATCCGAAAGATTTGGGCTGGTTCGGTGCGCAGTCAATGGAATGAATCATCGCTCTCACCGACTCTCTTTCTAGTCTTCGTCAATGACATTGCAACATGCCTCCCAGAACGAGTTCACTCTGCCATGATGCCGACGACTTGGCAATATGGGCGAGAGAAGAGTCAATGCCCACAGCAGAAAATCGACTGCAAGCTACATTAAATAACCTTGAAGTGTGGTCAGCAAACTGGAATATGAAAATAAATCCTTCAAAGACCACTTACACTGTGTTCTCCCAGAATAACAAGGATTACAAGATAACGCTTAAAGTCAATGGGCAGAACCTTCCAGAAAATAAAACCCCAACGTACCTAGGAGTCACACTCGACAGAAAGCTGACTTGGTGCACCCAGATCGAGAATGCTACGGCAAAAGCGAGACACAGGCTAACAATGATGCGTAAACTCGCAGGTTCCACATGGGGAGCAAACAGCAGAATTCTCAAGACACTTTACTCTGGTAGAGTGCGACCGGTCCTAGAGTACGGTATGGCAGCGTGGAGCAATGCATCGAACAAGCAATTCGCAAAAGTGAGCAGCAGTCAAAACCGGGCCCTACGCATTATCACTGGAGCCATAAAGTCCACGCCCATCAAGGCGATGGAGACCATCACAGGCATCCAACCAATGACTGACCGAAGGGACAAGAAAGTAGTAGTACTTGCGGAAAAACTCAAACGGCTCAAATCGCATCCAATGCATGAAAGAATGTTTCAATCAGGAAAGTGTAGAATACAGAGATCTAACTTCGTTAGAATCTCTAACGCACTGACCGCAGACCACCCAGTCCTGTCCAAATGCACAGCTAAACCAATCCCGGCAATCGACAAGTGCCCGCCATGGAAAACAAAAATGCCAGAACTAAGGGAATCAATCCCAGGCATAATGAGCAAAAGGGACCAAACGAACCTCGACAGAAAAACTGCAGCAGAAGAGTACATAGAATCAGAGTACCCTGAAAATGAGTGGACGCACGTCTACACGGACGGATCGGCAAATAACGCAATAAGCGATGGCGGAGGAGGAATAGTGCTTAAAATCTCCAAGAAAGTCACGGTCAGAAAGCGATTGCAACTGGCAAATACTCGAATAACTACCGAGCTGAGGCAGAGGCAATCAAAAGGCGGCCGAAATGATCTTGGAGAGAAGAAACACTACACGCAACAAGGTCGTGATATTCACCGATGCTCTATCGGTCATCACGGCACTCAAATGCGTCGGCAAAACTGAGATGAATGAGCTCAAAACGTCCCTCGCTAAACTAACGAGTTCACTCAAACGCACTGTCATCCAGTGGATACCGTCACACTGCAACATTAGGGGAAACGAAGCGGCCGACAAGCTAGCCAAAGAAGGCGGGCGACTACCCCAGACTGATCTCGAGATCAGCTATGAGGAAGTCAAAACAACCATCGGTTCGCACTATCGAAGCAAGTGGGCAAAGACCACCCGCAGTACACAGACAGTGACAGTTACTATGGTCTCTCGCGCAGTGAACAAGTTACCATATTTCGCCTCCGTACCGGCCACAACAAGCTCAGAGCCCACATGTTCCATACATTTAAAATTGGCACAACTAGCCTGTGCCCATGCAATATGGCAGACATGACGGCAGAACACGTCTTGCAAGACTGTCCACGTTTAGCAGGTATACGGAAAGAGTACTGGCCACAACACACAGAGCTTCGCGAAAAGCTGTACGGAGGAACGGAGTCCCAAAAACAACAGTTAAATTCATGATAGAAGTTGGTCCATCAGGCTAGGCCGGAACGCAAAGGAAGGAAGGAATGAATCACTACAAGTTTCAATAATTTGCAGAATTACACTTATCTTCGTTTTGGGACACATGGGCGTCGTTGGCAATGAGAGAGCAGACAGGTAGGCTGGCTATGTCACCATATCAGGGAAACAGCCAATGGATAGAACTGGCATTCTGAATGCCCTCATAGAGTGTGGCCGTAAAGAGAATTTTCATTTAAACCAATCCACACCAACTACTAGACTGTAAATGTTTGGATTGAAGATTAGAGTGGCCAGAAAAAGGCAGCACAAAAGTTATATAAGTACCATCAACAATAAAAATGAATCTGTTACGGTCAGTCGCTGGACGCTGTTTATTTTGAAGGAGATTGGATCACCTATGGAGATGTCGGGAGTGCAGATTCTCTAACAAAATATATCATACATGTCTTATGGTAAGTACCATATTTCATGATTATTTTATATTAGAATATGCTTCTTCTTCTTTGAACGCTCCATAACGACCACTTGTTTACCACTCTGTGCAATTTGTATGTGATCTGAGCCTAATATCGATTGTACGTTGTGCCAGTTATGCATCTACAAGTAGGATAGCACATCCGATTTCTGCGATGCTTTTTATTTACTATGGTAGCTTCTGTAGGTCCCTACCCCAGTGGCCTCTTACAACATGCCTTGTAAGTCGCAGTGTTACTATTCCTTGCTCCCCTTTCGAGCCCGGCAGCACACATATATCAGAATGTACATAGTTGAAAGCTATAGTTGATACATGTTACTGCTGTATTATACACAAATAACATCAAATAGATATTGTGATTGTTAATTGCAATCATCGCACACCGAACATGTCCATAATGTTTCCTATCATCTCCTAAGCATGTCTTTCAGTGTGTTGAGACTAACAACTCCCGTTCGGTGTTGCTCCATGTTTCCACTGGGGTTTCTCGCATGCTCTTCCTGTTTTGTCGCCCCTATCGGTAGTAAATCTTGTAAACAAATCGATTTACATTGAACCCTTTGCTTTGTCATATAACTTGACGGAAAAATGGTACTGCCAGAACGGTTTTCCAAGTGACATCAAATTATAAGAGTTAGTTTTGTCCTCTCGTTTGTTTATCTAATTATCATACATTTTTATTTGAAAAAAAGTTGACATCTAATCCATGTTTATTACTTCTGCTATTTTTCTGTTTCATCTTTTTATTTGTATTTGAACCTGGTCTATAGATTAGACTTATGTTTGGATTACCGATTTGTAAATAGCAATGCGTTCTGATATGTACACATGCACGCACCTGTTCACTTTACCTGGGCACCGTTTTCTATGTTCTTAATTTAAAGGACACGAAACGTAAACATATGTGTGGGTATCCAATGGCAGACAAGACATATGGAATTCCTAACATAAATGTCAAGAACTGGTTATGGTGTGTTAATATGGTAGTTTCATCATTGGCAAATGTTAGCAATGAAGATAGGAAAGAAACAAGAAAGGAAGGAATGAAGGGATTCTTGTGTATACAAAAGGGATTGACCAGTATTATGTGAGCTGTTACTGATGCGCTGTGCAAGATGTAAACAAGATATATTGACCTGCCTATACATAGATTCGTGATGGGACTACTTGTCTTCTTCTTCTTCTTCTTCTTAACCTTTCAACTCCCAACGGAGCATATGTCTTCAACAAACTTCGTCCAGCTCTTCGTCTCTCTTGCCATCCCTTCCAATTTGTTTCATGTTTTACCTATCCTTTTAATATCAACCTCCATCTCTCTTCTCCAGGTCTGTCTAGGCCTTCCCCTACTTCTCTTTCTCGGCTGGTTCCAAAACAGTGCCTGTCTTACAATGCTTCCGGTCATTCTTCTCAATGTGTTTCGTATCCATCACCAGGGTCTCTTCCTTGGCTCTCTTCGCCAGCATCTCTTCCTTGGCTCTCTTCGCCAGCATCTCTTCCTTGGCTCTACTCGACAGCGTCTCTTCCTTGGCTCTCTTCGCCAGCATCTCTTCCTTGGCTCTCTTCGACAGCGTCTCTTCCTTGGCTCTCTTCGCCAGCGTCTCTTCCTTGGCTCTCTTCGCCAGCATCTCTTCCTTGGCTCTCTTCGCCAGCATCTCTTCCTTGGCTCTCTTCGACAGCGTCTCTTCCTTGGCTCTCTTCGACAGCGTCTCTTCCTTGGCTCTCTTCGACAGCGTCTCTTCCTTGGCTCTCTTCGCCAGCATCTCTTCCTTGGCTCTCTTCGCCAGCATCTCTTCCTTGGCTCTCTTCGACAGCGTCTCTTCCTTGGCTCTCTTCGACAGCGTCTCTTCCTTGGCTCTCTTCGCCAGCGTCTCTTCATTGGCTCTCTTCGTCAGCGTCTCTTCCTTGGCTCTCTTCGCCAGCGTCTCTTCCTTGGCTCTCTTCGACAGCGTCTCTTCCTTGGCTCTCTTCGCCAGCGTCTCTTCCTTGGCTCTCTTCGCCAGCGTCTCTTCCTTGGCTCTCTTCACCAGCGTCTCTTCCTTCGCTCTCTTCGCCAGCGTCTCTTCATTGGCTCTCTTTGCCAGCGTCTCTTCCTTGGCTCTCTTCACTAGCGTCTCTTTCTTGGCTCTCCCCAGCGTCTCTTCCTTGGGATTACTAGTACACAGCTATAATTAACGAAGAGACTAGCATCCTGCATATCTGACACAGAAGACAAGCACGAGCTAGGCTAACCGGTTGTGGTCTGATAAAGCTCGTCTTCATGGCTAGGTGATGTCTGTTGAGAGCAATAAAGGTTTGTGGTTCAATTTCAGTGTGTGGTAATGGCGTTTTATTCACAGAAAATACCAGTTTTCTATCTATTTATTGACCATATTCATTGACCATATTCATTGACCATATTCATTGACCATATTCATTGACCATATTCATTGATTATATTCATTGACTCCGGTGATTCATGCGGAGTTCTAAGAACGTCTTGTGCGGCTTCCATGTTGGAGACCTGGGCTCAATCCACGGTAAGGCCAATGAGTTTTTTTCTGTCGAGGGCATTAAAAAAACATCCTAACCTGAACAGTTGGACGGCGACTGCACTAGCCATGCGGTTATTAAATTCCACAGGATTATGTCCCTTCATTCCTACACCGCCCAAAAAGCGGTATTACAGGCAGTAACGACAGTTTGGTGACGTCTGTGGTTTAGAGGTTAGTGAATCGGTCTATTAACCCCGACGTTCTGAGTTCGAATCACGCTGCGGACAGTTTGGTTGCAAATTGTGTGCGTGGATTTTAACAAAAGGACGATGTCACCACCCGTTCAGAAAGCAATGGCAAACTACTGAACGTAATAATGCCTAGAAAAATCACAAACAGCTTTAAAAGCTGGAGTTGATTCGCAAAGTCCTGTAAAGGATATGCAATTAACAAAAACAAAAACGACAGTTTAAAAAAAAAAAGCTAGGTTACATCAGGGCTGGTTGAACATTATTCAAGATTGTTTTTGCTTTACATGCTTAAGATGGGGAGGAAGATGATTATGTCAAAGTTCTACCAGCTAAAAACCTAGCTACCTGCCTGGGTTCAGATGCTAATGGGAGAGGGAGGGTTTAAGAGCTGTGTTTCTCTGCTACACAGCTTGCAAAGAATGCAAAACACACTCTGCAATCAATATACCTTTACCGCTCACAATGTTGTATTCAACATCTGTGACAATATAGTATTCCTTTCCCCAGTAGAAGTTTTATCTTTCTCCACTATTTGATCACGCAGCGTAGTGTGATACATATTGTGTTACGCTTAAAACACATAGGCACGACGTTGAAGACTAACATTGGCTGACTTAACACCTACTGTGCGATTACCTTGAATTATGTTTCTGAATATAAAGTTACGAACATGAGTGTTGAGGTATAGATTTGTTGTGCAACGAAATGTTGGTAGTTGATCATGTACCAGATAAAGAAAGAGTTAAGTATGCACAGACATTCATGCAAACGTATTGGTATCCTAGGTACACATCCCAGATATATATATATGAAGCACGAGCAAGATAGATAAACTGTAAGAGAGGAGAGAGGAGAGAAAGAAGAAATAGAGAGACAGACAGTGCAGTGCAGAAGCAGAGAATACTTATTTACCGTCACGGTCTAGAATTTAATCTATCTATCTATTCTCTAATCCTGCTTTGCCTTCTCAAGTCTTCTTCACAGAGGAATACTTTATTTACCGTCACGGTTTAGAATTTAATCTATCTATCTATTCTCTAATCCTGCTTTGCCTTCTCAAGTCTTCTTCTTCTTCTACTAACGCTTCATATCGACCACTTGTTAACCACTCCATGTGATTTGTTTGTTATCCGAGCCTAAGAGCGATTGTACGTTGTGCTAGTTATTCGCCTGCAAGTATGCCAGCACATCCCATTTTTGCGATGCTTTTTATTTACTAGGGTAGCTTCCTAGGTCCTACATCAGTCACCTCTTACGACATGCCTTGTAGGTAGCAGTGGTACTATTCTTTGCTTCCCTTGCGGGCCCCGGCCCCACATGGACGATGTAGGTATGCTAGATAAATATCCTAGATCTCTCTCTCTCTCTCTCTCTCTTATATATATATATATATATATATATGTATATTTACGCAAGGTTGGCAAGAAACAGCTGAAGAAGATGAAAAGATAAAAGGTCTTTTCAGTATAGGACAACGAAACAAAAGAGGCACAAAACTAATTGAATTCTGCCTAGAAAATAATCTCTCCATTACGAACACCCTAAGCAGACAACATCCAAGAAGACTATACACCTGGACCTCACCAGATGGCAACACCAGAAACCAAATAGATTACATCGTGGTCCAAAGAAGATGGATAACAGGTATTCTATCAGTAAAGACACTACCCGGAGCAGACTGTGACTCGACCATGAACTGTTGGTGGCAGAGTTTAAATTAAGACTGAAGACAATAAATAAAGCAGCTGGCCCTATACGTTTTGATACAAATGCCATTCCACTAGAATACAATATAGAAATACAAAACAAATTTGACATACTAATGGCGGCTCAAGAGGACATGACACCTGACGAACTGGCAACACAGGCAAGAGATATATTACTCTCCACTGCACAAAACATCATACCCAGGAAAGTATACAAGAAACAGGTCTACATAACTGAAAAAACACTGAAGTTAATTGAAGAAAGAAGAAAGCTAAAACAGACGGTTAAAACGAAACAGCACTGAATATAAAAACTGCTCAAGGGAAGACAAGAAAGAAATTCGAAAAGACAAGAAACAACACATAGTCACCTCATGCAATAAAACTGATGAATTAAGAAAACAAGGGAAAGAGAGAGAAATGTACAACAACATTAATATAATGACACGTGACTTCAGTCCATCAATACAAGCCATAAACGATAATAATGGCAAAACATTAACAGAAAAGAAAGATGTACTAGAAAGATGGCTTGAGTACTGCAGAAACATGTATGAAGACACATCTAAAAATCCACATAAGATAATAACAGAAAGCGAAGAGACAGAACCAGAGCACATGTTGGATGAAGTGCGCCTGGCCAATTAAAAGCCTGAAGAGAGGGAAGTCACCAGGGTGCGATGATATTGCTGATGCAGCGGAATTGATTCAAGCAGGCGGGAGGCCAGTGTTCGGGTATATCATAAATTGTGCACAAAGATATGGAATAGCTCCTCCTGGCCAAAGGAATTGAAAAGATCAGTATTTATATCTATTCCAAAGAAGGAAACATGAAACTATGCACCAACTACAGAACTATTGCCCCTATAAGTCACGCCAGCAAAATCCTACTAAAAATCATAATGAAGAGGATGGAACAAAATTAGAAGATGAAATACACGAAACACAAGCAGGTTTCAGAAGAGGTAGAGGCACTAGAGATCATATTTGTAGCATGAGACTCATTATCGAGAAATGCAGAGAATACAACATAGACCTGCATGCATGTTTCATAGACTATAGCAAGACTTTCGACCATATATAACATCAGAAAATGTGGAACATCATGAAAGACATGCACTTTCCAACACACATAATATAACTCATAGAATCTCTATACCACGAACAACAGGCAACCATTGAAATAGCAGGTGAAATAGCTGAATGGTTCGAGATTCAAAAGAAGGTACGACAGGGGTGTATTTTGTCACCATACTTATTCAGCATATATGCGGAGAACATCATGAGGAATGTAAAAGACGATGCCAACTATGTGAATTACGACCCTCTCACTATAGGCGGCAAATGCATACCAGAGCTTAGATACGCAGACGATACAGTATTATTATACACCAGCAAAGAAGGTTTGGAAAACCTAATCATGACGACCAAGAAACATAGTGAAGACCAACATCTATATTTGAATACACAAAAACAAAAATCATGTCAACTGACAAAGCAAAGGCTCACCTAACATCCAAGTAAACAATGAAGAACTCCAATGTGTAGAGAGCTACAAATATCTGGGCTCAATAATTAACAATAACGGTGACTGCTCCAAAGAGATCTCAAGAAGATTTGGCAATAGCAATCAAGAAGTTAAACACAATGAAGAACATGTGGCAAAGCACCAGCAAAATACTAAAATTAAAAATATTGAGAGCATGCATTTTCCCAGTGGCTACTTATGGTTGTGAATCATGGACTATTACACAAAAATTAAGAACGAAAATCCAGTCCTTCGAAACTAAATGCTACAGAAAGATTCTACAAATACCATGGACAGAAAAAGAAAGAACACTGATGTCCTGAAAGAACTAAATGTTAAAGAGAATTGGCTGATAAACAACATACTATACAGAAAAATTACATACTTTGGTCACATCAAGCGTCACGATGACCTGGAAAGAACAATACTAGAGGGCAGGGTCCCAGAACGCAGAGGCAGAGGTAGACCAAGAAGAAAATGACTACAAGATATTAAAGAAACCATGAACATGACCATCGATGAAGTGGGTGAACTGGCAAGAGACAGATTGAATTTCAGGTGTGCTGCAAAGAGAGCAACGTAATATAAAGGATACGCACCTTGATGATGATGATGGTATATATGTATGTGAAGCACGAGACAGATAGATAAACTGTAAAAAGGAGAGAGAGAGAGAGATAGAGAGAGAGAGAGAGAGAGAGAAAGAGACAGGCAGTGCTGAAGAAGAGGTAAACTTTATTTATCCGTTATGACTTAGAATTTAATAATATAGTGCGTTTCAAATCTCATGCCCACAAACTTCTTCGAATATCTCAATAATTCTTTGCATGAAATACAACGTAATTTTGCATGTGGTGTTCGATTTCCAATAACATTACGAATATATAATTTAAATGTATGTAGGTACAGCCGTTTTACTGAAGCGGCAATTTTCTTTGATCTTTGACTACCTAATAATTATTTTGGTAGCACAAAATAGAATTTACAGCAATATAACAAATTTACAACTTTTGATAAGTCATAGGTGTATCCACATTTTTCGCGAGAGTGGAATTCATACAAAAGAAATGGCTTTACTTCAACTTGTACCTTCATTTTGATACAGTTGTCATGTTAAGAGGTCAGGATGATTGTGGTGGTCTTGAAAAGGACCAGATGTGTACATTGATGACAATCTCATGCAAACATCTGTATTGTATATTTTTGTTACTAGACGACGTCGGGCTTTGTCTTCTTGTGTGCCACTACATTGTGGTATGATGCATAGTCCATTATCAGACAAGAGGGCCTATCTAATGTCGAAAGTATATGTCTTGTCTTCTTGTGCCAGTACATTGTGGAATGATGCATTGTCCATTATCAGACAAGAGGGCCTATCTAATGTCGGAAGTATATGTCTTGTCTTCTTGTGCCACTAGATTGTGGAATGATGCATTGTCCATTATCAGACAAGAGGGTCTATCTAATGTCGGAAGTATAGTTTTCTCAACCCACTCTCTAAATATATGACAGCTCTTTTCTGTGTGGCAGTCCCGATTATCTGCCGATTTCGAAACAAGGGGAGTTGAGCATTCAACAACATCCCATTTTGTTTACTGCCTGCATGAACAATTATAAAACGCTGCCCTTTGCCACTTGGTAGGTCTACTAATTTCTTAATCGTTCCATCTGATGACTGCTATTCTTTTCCATTGGTGTGGTGAGCATTAATCCATGTTTCGTCTAAATACACAATGTCATAGCTATGTCGACGCAGATCTCTGACTTCACGCCAATATTTGCTTCTCATCACAACTAGATGCGGTTTCTCACAGATAATGTTTCTTCCACCGGCTTATTTTCGAAATTTGAAGCCTGCCCCACCCCCAGCCCTCCATAATGTAGATTTTGACACATCGATATCGTTGTTCCTTATAAGCCCCATCTTTAATTTCCTTAATGTCACTATTTTTTTAAATTCAAACATTCGACACAATTCTCTTCGAATAAGCTCTTTATCAAAACTATCTGCGACTTTCATTCTATCTTGCGTTCTTGGTTGCATTGTACATGTACGTGAAAAGTCTTGGATTCAGCGATTGAATGTACGTCGATTTACTCGCCCAAACCGCACATTGTCCTCTGCTCAGGTGAAAGTATCATCTTGCTTCTTACCAAAATTTGATACATCTGCCATTATGACGCTTTTGCAAGTAGTCTCAAATTCTCTAATATATGCACTCTCTGTGTGGCAGTCCTCATATCTGCCTTTGAAAAGAAGAGTGTATTAAAATATGACTTCGCATGAAAAAAACGCTTGTCCGTTCCACTTGTTCAATTTCTTAATCTTCCGGTGATACTGCATTCTTACCATTGTGGATTTGAGTTAATCCAGTTCGTCAAAACAAAATTTAAGCTATGTCGACGCTCTTTGACCTTCACGCTTTTCCCCTCATCATCTAACTGAGATCGGTTTCCAGATAATTTATTTCACTCGGTTTTTTCGATGCAGTGTGGTAATGAGACTTGAAGATGACCTTCAACTCAACGTAACATCCTTTTCTTGTAACACTTTGTCTTGATGATTCCATTTTAGGTTTAATACGCATCCAAACAAAATAAAGCATTCTGTAAGCGTTTCAAATGTATGTCTAGTTTATGTTTGATATTTTTTGTATACCGCATATAAGCAAAAGTGAAAACCAGCTGTTTGTTTTCATTGCAATTATTTCCTTGCAATGTCATGACGATTAGTAGAGCACATGCAAAATATCACATCTTTTCGTTAAAGGACTCCAGACTTACAGAATTTCAAACATGGGCATGAGTTTTGAAAGGCACTATAACTATTGTCTACTATCTGTTCCCATGTGGATGATGGAATTGGTTGTCCATTCTTGCCATTAAGCGTAGGGGTGGGAGCTTTAATTTATATTAACTCTAAATTGTGTAAATTGTTGGCGTCTGTGACTGAACAGTAGCGAGCTCCATCACAACACAAGAGAACCTGGCCCAAAATACGTGGCGGGCAGTTTGGAAGCTAATTAATCCAGAGAATTTTTACGAACGATAAAAATAGACCTTACCGTTCAGAAAGCAATAGCAAACTACTGAATGTATAAGTATGGCCTAGAAAATCGACGACTCGATTTACTTGTGAGTTTACAGGCTCGTTTACTGTGGTTGAGGCTCGTTTACTGTGGTTGAGGCTCGTTTGCTGTGGTTGATGACTACGTTCTGTAAAGTGTTTGCCTCGATTTTTAAATAGTATAAAACTAATGAGTCTTATTGTCAATGCGCTGGTTCTCTTCAGAATATGTCGTTAATGCATTTACAAAATTACTAATTATAAAATAAAATAAATTTTCCCGTAATCTGTTCAAAACTTAGAGTACGAAATGCCTGTCTCATTACATTTCTAGCCCCATATCAACAGAGTCGTGGCGACTGCACTAGCCATTCAGTTCCTCAGGCCCATGTTACTCCTCCCTCCAATCCTGTAATGAAAATCGTGGCATATCCTTTACAAGACGTAGGCATCAACCACAGTAAACGAGTCGTTGATTTTCTATGTACCACTTATACGTTCAGTAGTTTACCATTCATTTCTGAACGGTAAGGTCTATTTTTACCGTTTTTGTAAAAATCACACAGAAACGAATTTACTTCCAAATTTGCACACCGTAGGGTTTGAACCAGGTATGCTTGGGTTTGTGATCGAGCTCACTACCGCTTGAGCTACAGACGCTCACATGCATTATTACATGCAATAACGACTGTGTAGAAGAGGTAGGAGAGCCAATTCCTGCCCTCACGTATGAAACATCGAGTGTGTGATTGAGTTCCCAATCCTCCTATTTCTGAGTCTATAAGTGAACGCTTACGTATTACGCTAATCCGTCCGATACCTGTGATATATCTTGTCAATTATATATCACAGAAGAAATGGAAGAAAATCAAAGTGAAGAGAAAAAATAAGACATCAAAGGATAACTAAGACTGTGCAGTTATACATAAACCAATTGGGTTAGAAAAGTAATAGCAAAAAGTGAACAGATAAGAACATGGTACGGTTCAGAGATATGTAGGTTACAGCGTACAACTGTACAAGGGGGGCACTTTATCTAAGAGTGTTTTCTGTACAAGGGTGGTGCTGGTCACGAGCACCTAAGTTACAACATAGTGTGAGTGTGATTTCTGGAAGCCTACAGTTGTGACGTGCTCAGAACGAATTAAATCAGATCTGGAGGAAACTGGGATAAGGTTGCGGGTAAAACTGAAGAAAAAATGACGGCATTGACAAAAGCAGGTTAATGCTAGTTTTACATGAGCAATAAAAAAAAACAACTTCAAATACAAAAAATAACAATCGATGTTTCTACCAAGTCTTTGTCAAGACAAAACGTAAACAAAATCGAAATACTAAAATAAAAGTGAACCATAGATATTAATTTAAAGTGTTATAGGAACAGAAAGTTAATAATATGGACAGTAACAGAGTCCTGGTCTCCTGTGTCAGATATGGCAGGATGATAGTGGCATCGTTAATTATAGCTGTGTACTAGTGGTTTCAGCATGTATCTAGGTATAGCCTGGTTAATATCTCTTGTTTATATCTTGCGTAGGCAGCAGTCACAGCTTATACAATAATAGGCAAACTTTCTTTCATAGACAAGAAACTCTTCCTTCATTTCTTCTTTTCTTCAATATTTTCCTCATGCCTTCTTTTTTCCATCCATACATCCATAGATCCATCCATCTATCCACCCATTATTCCAACCATCCATCCATCCATCCATCCATCCATCCATCCATCCATCCATCCATCTATCATGCTTTCTTTGTTCCTTCCTTACTTCCATCCCTCCTTTAACTTCCTTCCTTTAACTTCGTTTAACTTCCTTCCTTCCTCCCTTTCTCCTTCCTCCTTCCTCCCTTTCTCCTCCCTTCCACCCCCACCCCCTTCCCTACTTCCCTTCCTTCCATCCTCCTTTGCTTAATTCAAATTGAGCACATTACAACAACACAACACGCAATTTCGATGTTAATTAATTAACATTTTTGCATATTTAGCATGACGTTCTTTTGGGACTGTGCCAATATCGACACCCATCTCTCTCATTCTGGTCAGCGACTGGAATTCACAGCACTGAAATATCTCTGTTCGGAAAACCTTTCTCAATGGTGACTTTCAACGCATTGAGAGGCACTATATTATGCCTGAATGCATACTGGACAAATGGGAAAACCATTCTAATTATCATCTGTTCTAATTATGAAAAAACTACTTGAATGTTGAGTTTCCCTCTTATCAAATTTTCAATTTATTCTAGAATATGTCTATATATATCTAAATCATGTACAACGACTCAAACGCCCACCAAGAGCACCATGACAACGCCCTTGTTGAAATTAGAAATGGTTATATCAAACTTAAAATATCTAGCGCCTGTTGAAAATTAAGTCCAACAGCTTCCACAAGTCAAACGTGTAGAGTGAACGAGCTCAATGCACAATAAAACATTAAAATCTATTTTTCAATCTATCTTGCTCTGCTCCATAGTGAAGAGATATATTTTACTATAGAGCATAGTGAATAGATATATTTTACTATAGAGCATACTGAATAGATATATTTGATTATAGAGCATACTGAATAGATATATTTTACTATAGAGCATACTGAATAGATATATTTTACTATAGAGCATACTGAATAGATATATTTGATTATAGAGCATATTGAATAGATATATTTTACTATAGAGCATATTGAATAGATATATTTGATTATAGAGCATAGTAAAGAGACATCTCAGCTGATAACTGTAGAATATTGATAAATGTCCGAGAAAAAGATAATGTGTACGTGGAGAGGATACAATGGAGGATTGTTCCAGAATACAAGACAAATAGATATTTCCGATAACAAGATACAATGGAGAGACAAGTCCAACTACATGGTACAGGGAAGAGAGGTATACGCATACTATAGTGGCATATGTTCGAGAGAAGGTAAAGTTTAGTGATATGTCAGATTACAGGGTACAACGGAGAAGCATGTCCACCAAGGACAGAGGACAATGGAGAGACGTGCCCTGGGAATGGGTACACTGTAGATATATATATATATATATATATATATATATATATATATATATATATATATATATATATATATATATACTTACATCATACAGTAGTGACATATGCTCGACGGCACGGTAGAGTATAAGGATTTGTTCGATTATAAGGTGCAGTAGAGAAACACGTCGTCCAAGGGCGGAGTTCTATGGAGAGACATGCTCGAAGACAGGGTACAGTGGACAATCATGTTGAGACGCCTTAAAAGTCTAAGAATTGTCTAACCTGTTGGTACCAATAAGAATATAGAAAAATATATAAACAAAACAGTCCTCAATATGTTCACTAACATATAGTAATAGTTTACTGTGGTATTTCATAATTAAACAGGCAAACAGATTGAAAAATGTGTGATCGCGTATTGGTTATGAGAAGGAAGATTACACCGCGCGATAAAACAACATTAGTAGTGTGAACCGGGCGCAAGGATTAACGACTTATTTTACAAAATATGTCATCATGAGGTGATTAACGTCCAACGCGCAGAGAGCCTAACTCCACTTTATGTGTTCGATGCACGTTTTTATGTGTTCCATGCACGTAATATCTCACTAGATTTATCTTTCCAATATGGCATCTAACATAATGTATGTCGTTCAACCTCATTTTGAGTATGATCCTTGCAGTCACTATTAAGTTTACTTGTTCAGACATTCTTCTTCTTCTTTTTCGTACGCTCCATATCGACCACTTGTTAACCAGTCTTTGTGATTTTGTATGTTATCTGAGCCCAAGAGCGATTGTACGTTGAGCCAGTTATGCGATGCTGTTTCGATTTCTACGACGCTTTTTATTTACTAGAGTAGCTTCCCTAAGCCCCTAACTCAGTCGACTCTTACGACATGCACTGTTGGTGGCAGTGTTACTATTATTTGCTTCCCCCGTGGGTTCCGACAACACAAGGGCGTTTCTTCAGATATATAAACATCCGTTTTTTCTTTTTATGTCACGATTATCATCATCATCATCATCAAATAGCTTGTCTTCAGAAGAACTGACACTCTAACCATCCTTCGGAATTTCTCTCTCTCTCTCAAAGGCCAGATATACGGTCTCTCCAGTCGTCATGTTCAAATCATCAGTTACACTATGAATCCATTTTTTCCGTGGTCTTCTTTTCCTCTCTTAGAGGATGTCTTCTTCAAAATAGTCTTCTCGAACCGTTCGTATCATTTTATATGTCAATATACTTCAATGTTGTACTTTATATTTGTAGCATCAGCCATTTTTCATTCATTTTTAGTTCTTCAATATATTTATTTGTTCAATTCTCTGTCCGTGATATACAGAAAACTCATCTGTAGCACTAATATTCAACAACATATACAGAAAACTCATCTGTAACACTAATATTCAACAACATATACAGAAAATTCTTCAGTAACACTAATATTCAACAACATATACAGAAAACTCTTCTGTAGCACTAATATTCAACAACATATACAGAAAACTCATCTGTAGCAATAATATTCAACAACATATACAGAAAACTCTTCTGTAGCACTAATATTCAACAACATATACAGAAAACTCATCTGTAGCACTAATATTCAACAACATATATTAATGTTTACCTACTATTCTCTAATGCTTATTACTAATATCTATTTCTTAGCAGTTCGTTAATAAATAATTTTATAGTAAGGGGTTTTCTCTTGACTAACTATTTCTCAGTAATTATTATTTTCTTGAATGATTATTTTTTTACCAGTTCATAATGATTTTCTTTGAATAGCTGTTTTGTATGTATTTCTTGAGAGTTCACGAAAATCGATGTGGCATAGAGCCAGTGCACTACATTCCATCACTAACGCTTACGGTAAAATTCGCATTGTGGTCGATTTTGAAATATACCCAGTAAGACGAAGATGCCAAAATTTTCAGTTTATAATGAATTCAAAGTTGTCGCCAGAACTACTGCTAACGTGCTCCGTTGTTGCTGCTATTAGATAACTGAAAGGGACTGAATGAACTTAACACACGCTGAGATCAGATACTTGAATTCTAAAAAAAAAGGTTATCACCTTTGTATCTTGCAAGTTGACATGATCACAACAACGACAACCACTATTCCTTGCCAGTTTACCAGAACCTCACAATCATTATTTCATGCCAGTTTACTAGAGCCTCACAACCACTAGTTCTTGACAATTTACAAGAGCCTCACAACCACTATTTCTTGACAATTTACTAGAGCCTCACAACCACTATTTCTTGACAATTTACTAGAGCCTCACAACCACTATTTCTTGACAATTTACTAGAGCCTCACAACCACTATTTCTTGACAATTTACTAGAGCCTCACAACCACTATTTCTTGACAATTTACTAGAGCCTCACAACCACTATTTCTTGACAATTTACTAGAGCCTCACAACCACTATTTCTTGACAATTTACTAGAGCCTCACAACCACTATTTCTTGACAATTTACTAGAGCCTCACAACCACTATTTTTTTCCAGTTTACCGGAGCCCCTCAACCATATTTATTGCCAGTTTACTAGAGCCTCACAACCACAGCCACTATTTCTTTCCAGTTTACCAGAGCCCCCACAACCACACCACAACCATTATTACTTGCCAGTTTACCAGAGCCCCCACAACCACACCACAACCATTATTACTTGCCAGTTTACCAGAGCCCCCACAACCACACCACAACCATTATTACTTGCCAGTTTACCAGAGCCCCCACAACCACACCACAACCATTATTACTTGCCAGTTTACCAGAGCCCCCACAACCACCATTGTCTCCAGTATAGGAGACAGAAGCATTAAATATCTCTAGTTTCTAGTCTTATTACGATTCCCGCCCCCTTGTACTCCCACTACCACCAAAGTTTCATGCTAGTTTACCCAACATGCCCTTCCCTACTCCCACCACCATTACAGTATCCTTCTAGTTAACCAGACATTCCCTTCCCTACTCTCACCATCACCACAGTATCCTTCTAGTTTACTAGACATATCCTTCCCTACTCTCACCATCACCACAGTTTCATACTAGTTTACCAGACATCCCCTTCCCTACTCTCACCATCACCACAGTTTCTTACTAGTTTACCAGACATCCCTTCCCTATTCCTACTACCACCACCGCCACAGTTTCTTACTAGTTTACCAGACATCCCTTCCCTATTCCTACTACCACCACCGCCACAGTTTCTTACTAGTTTACCAGACATCCCTTCCCTATTCCTACTACCACCACCATCACAGTGTCTTGTTTTACAGACATCCCCTTTCCTACTCTCACTACCACCACTGCCACAGTTTCTTACTAGTTTACCAGAACCCCTCCCCTCCCTACACCCACTATCGCCACAATTTCTTACCAGTTTTCAAGACAACCTTCGTCCCTACTCCCACCACCGCCTCTGCTTCTTACTAGTTTAAGAGAATCCCAATTAGGATCCGCGAGTCATGTGACTGCTTAATCTTCTACACAAACCGTGAAACATCAAAATCTTGCTCTCAATCTATTTTCACAGCATTTGTTGCGCAAAGACGGATTGAGCTAGCTGTCAACAAAATACTGGCGCTTTCATCGATTCTTGCATTCCTTTAATTTAAAAAAAAATATTTCTCCCGTTCCTAATTCTAATCCACCCGTCTGTCGTTCCAAGTGTTGATCTGGCCTTTTCAAACGTTTGGAATCTTCAACGTGTCTGGAACTCAAGTTAATCTTGTGCAGCCAATATTCTCGGAAATGCAAAAGAGAAAAGTTCCACCTGACCCTAAGGGTTGAAACACAGAGCATCTATCCCGGGCCCATTCACCAACCTTTCTGAATGTTTATACAGCTCACGAAGATTTATATTCTTGCGTGCATTCTACTTTTACTTGTGTTTTTTTCTATTTTGGTTTGCATCTGTCCGCACGTGTTTCTGCATTCTTGACAACAGTTTCGCATTTATTCTTTGTTTTCTCCTGCACATTTTCTCTGACGAAACATTCTTTGTTTCTTTTCTCTTATACAATCAAACGTGTTCTATGTTTTACTATCTATGTCGCTCGTGTGGTACCGGGACCCACAAGAACAGCAAATAATAGTACCACTGCGCCCTACCAGGCATGTCGTAGGGAACGACTGATGTAGGGGCCTAGGGAAGCTATCCTAGTAAATAAAAGTATCGCGTTAATCGGATGTGCTGACCTACTTGTAGGCGCATAACTGACAGAAATTACAATCGCTCTTAGGCTCAGATTACAAACAAACCATAAAGAGTGATTTAACAAGTGGTCAATATGGAATGTTCGAAGAAGCAGAAGACATATCTATGTTTAGATTGTATCAGTGACGGCTCGTCATTAAGGGCCAATGGGGCCGGGCCCCACCAAAAGTAATATAAAACGTGTATTTATTATTTTATGAATTAAAATATAGCAACCAAAAACCATGATTTATCCGGAAAAAAATGTCCAGCCCCACCAACAAAACTGAGCACGGGCCGCCACTGGATTGTATATATAAGATTTCTGCTTTGTTGTTGGAGCTACTAGTTTATCTCTCTATATCGCGTTTGATTCATGCCTCCACAAAAGACTTCAGCTGTTGTCGTTCTGCCGACAAATTACCATACGCCGGATTCAAATCATAAATCTTTATTTCGTACAGCACCCACTGCCTAGCTCTGCAAACGAGCGTGTTTAACCCACTGCCTAGCTCTGCAGACGAGCGTGTTTAACCCACTGCCTAGCTCTGCAAACGAGCATGTTTAAAGCGCAATCAGCAAGCTCTAAAAATAAAATTGCATAAACGTGTCTGTTTAACAGCGTCGAATAC
Organism: Arion vulgaris; assembly: GCA_020796225.1. Lineage (NCBI taxonomy): Eukaryota > Metazoa > Mollusca > Gastropoda > Stylommatophora > Arionidae > Arion > Arion vulgaris. Next base: position 9,470,799 of record CM036753.1, on the reverse strand, counting down.
AGAACACAGATAAATCCGGTCAGAATTGATCAAACAGTGCTTACCCGACACTCGTGTTTTTATTCTTTCTCACACAGAAATATCTCAGCGACGGTGCATGAACTCCGTAGCACTGGCGAGGGTCCCTTTGTAATTTAGAAGATGGTGACAGTATTTTTTGGGTGTTTTATAAAAAAAGTTTATAATGAATTTTGCACGGGTAGTGGTTTTTTAGCCTGCACCTCTCGATTTTAAACTGCCAAGGGTTCTTTTACTTGCTCAAATTTAACACGGGACCTACGTTTTATTGTCCGTCTACCGTAGGACTAGAAACCTTCGAAATTTAATATGGTGTAACTCCAGATCTCTATACCGAGATCGGGGATCTCTGGAAAACATCTCGATGACTCCACGAGGGAGTCAACCAAGTACCTCTATCACAGGAGGCCAGTACTTTAACTTACCACAAAGAGACACAGATCTTCATATATGCAGATGGAAATATGAAGATGGGTACGCAAAATTTAGAGGAAAAGCAGCAATTCTGGTACTATTCAATAATAATAATAATAATAATAATTTCTCTCGTACCGTTATACATTACATTGAGCCTGCAAGCAATTTCTTCATACCGCTCTATGCTGGGCAACTCGCGCAATCTCCTCCATGGAATTGAGACCGATATTTCTTGCCTCTCTCAGCAAAGTTCGTTTCAGGGTCTTCATATGTCGTCCTTTCTTTCTTGAATCCTTTGCATCACACTTCAATTCCTGCTGTGATATTCGTTAATCATTTCTTCTCAAGGTGTGTCCAACCACAGCCAACTCTTAATTGTGCCACATAATTGACCGAGGAAACCTTGAACTAATTTTGAGTTGGAGGCTGGATTTTGTATATGTTTGATAGAACACTGCAAGCTTTTCTGCTATTTTACTCAATTATATGAGTCTATGGTTATTTATTGATGAAAAATATGAATAATACTGATATTCCTTATTGTTAAACTGAATTTGTAACATAATATAACCTTGATTTAGCATGTTGTGTGGTTGATATTCCTTATTGTTAAACTGAATTTGTAACATAATATAACCTTGATTTAGCATGTTGTGTGGTTGATATTCCTTATTGTTAAACTTAATTTGTAACATAATATAACTTTGATATAACATGTTATGTTGTTTTTCAAATGAATTCGTCTATATACAGTAATACTGGAATGCGAGGTCACGCTTGTGGTTATATTTCCTATAATTTTTAACTGAGTCCGCTGGCCGTATGGTTATCGGGGGCTACGGTCCAACATATCTCTATCTAATAATACTAGCCAATACCTAAACTATCAGATCGATTTGAAAATCAGACATGGCTATTGTTCAGAATGAATGCATGGAGGGGTTATTGATTATATCATTAAATTACATCGTTAGAACTGTCTCTGTCGTCACTGTTATTGGTATCGACTACGTCATTTACCACAGACAAGTACTGAGTTTACCATTCGACTAATCATCATCATCATCATCGTCATAGCTACTACAACCATTGCTACTTTCACGGTTACTATCGGCACTATAATTACAAATGCGCTATCATTACCCCCATCTCATTTCAATCGTTGTTATAAGCAACTAGTATCTACAACAACACAAAAGGCAGCAACCATCATCATTATCATCATCACAATGATCATCACCATCATCATCACACTCATCATCACCATCATCATGCAAATCTTATGATCCTCATTACCACTCTCATCATCCTCTTCGTCAGTGACATTAAAGCACCGTCGCCGCAATTACCACCATCACCATCCTTCTCATCGACTTTAGCATTCATAATAATCATCAATAACGTGGTAGTCATAATTATTGACCTCATTATTACCATCAACATCAGCAACATCAACAACATCAACAACATCAACAACATCAACAACATCAACAACATCAACAACATCAACAACATCAACAACATCAACAACATCAATAACATCAATATCTTTATAACTATTATCATATTCATACTTTTTGTCATTACAATCATCGCCCTTGTCAATAATGTAGTCATCATCATCACCAATATCATCTAGATCAATATCCTCTTCAACATCAATATCATAATCAATAAAATTCTCATCATCATCAATATCATCGCAATTATCAGCTTTATCATCACGATAACTTTCATCGTCATCATCACCATCATCAACATCATTATCATCTGCACCATAGTACTTTTCGTCATCGCCACTGTCATTAACATTAGTTACATTATCATCCCGTTCATCGTAACTGTCATCATCATCATATTCATTACCATCATCATTGTCATCATCATTATCATTGTTATTAACATCTTTAGTAACGTGGTCATCAGAAACATCCTCATCCTCATAGTTATCCTTATCTTTAAAGTCATCAATTGTATCATCACCGTCATCGCCATCATCATCATCAGAATCATCATGAATAATATCGCCATCAACGTTATTGTATTTATCCTCTCCGTCATCATCAATAACATCACTATCATCATCATGCGAATCATCATCATGATCATCATTGTCATCACCATCCTCGTTAGCATGGTAATTAGATACATCATATCATCATCATAGTCTTCATCATCTTTGAAGTCACAACAACTATCATCAGTTACATCAACATTGTCATCATCACCATCCTCATCATCACCATCAGCATCATCATTATCGACATCAACTATATACACCATTTTCACGTTCAACGCTTGTTCGCTATACAACATCTTTAACGCACATGAATGATTTCACACACACAACGTATAACATCGTCTACATGTGTGTGCTATAAACTTTTGCTAGCAGAGTCTGCAAAATCCCAGAGAGAAGGTCATATCATTTACTGGCACAGAGGTCGTTTACTTGTACTGCTGGTGCATAGCTATAGTCTATTCTCTTATTTATTACACTGAAGTATTTGCTGGAGTTTTGATAAATAGAGTGAGATGTAATAATAGAGTTATTGTTGGATTAGTGATAAGTCAATAGAAGGGATAAGACCAGTGGCGGCTCGTCATTAACGGTCAGTGGGGCCGAGCACCACCAAAAATAACGTGTAACGTGTATTTATTATTTTCTAAATTATTTGCTCATTATTATTACTTTTAACATGATACTGATTAGCTTCGAAAGTTGAATATCTTCACGGAATAGTCAAATAATAGTAAATACTGAAATATAAACTAACCCAAAACCATGGTTTTTGAAGACATTTTTGTGATGCCCTACCAACAAAAATGATCACAAGCCATCACTGGATAAGACATATAATAGTTGATTGAATAATGCTATTGGGGGTATCTGTGGTGTAGTAGTTATGTTCTTGCCTCTCGTTCCGAGGTCTCTGTGACGTAGTGGTTATGTTCTTGCCTCTCGTTCCGAGGTCTCTGTGGTGTAGTGGTTTGTTCTTGCCTCTCGCCGAAGGTACTCAGTTCGCTTCCTCGTGGAGCCATCGGGATATTTTTTCAGAGATCCATGATCTCTATGTAGGTGAGATCGAGTTGATAGTCCTATCAAAGACGGATGATCAAACGTAGGTTTCGTGTTTAATTTGAGCACGTAAAAGAGACCTTTTCAGCTCAAAATTGAGAAAAACAGGCTGGAAAACCGCTGTCTGGGCAAACAATTCATTAAACAAAATAAAAATAAAATACAATTCCTACAACACATCTTCACTATTTTTAAAATTACATCGGGACTCTCGCCGGTGCTACGAGGTTTGTGCACTGTAGCAGAGATTTTCCTATGTAAGAAAGAAATCGAATCACACATGGTTACTCACTGAAGTGCAATGATGATAGTTATATTAATCAATCACTCAATCAATCAATTGAATAATGATAAGTGTAAGTAACAGATAGAGACATTCTGTGATTGTTTGAATCTTGATAAATATTGATGAGATTGTACACTTTATTGATTTACAGAATTATAATAAATAGATGTGAGCATTGGATACATCCAAAGGTCAGTTACTGAGAGTATGAGTTCCTATTTCTGAAATATAAACTTTACAGAACACGGACTAAAGGTGGATAGAAAACGTAGTTGAATTCTGTCGGGGAACTAAGAAACCATCACACAAGTCACAAGAGAAGAGCAAGACAAATACATATAACTACGAGACTGGGTTAACAACCTGGTAACAGTGTGCTGACAAAAGAAAAGAAGAAGGACAATAGTTCAATCAGAGTGACATTACCCGTCTGTTACCGGGGCTCGCAAGAGGAGCAAAGAAAAGTTACCCTACTACCTACAAGGCATGTCGTAGGAGGTGACCGATGTAGGGACCTAGGTAAGATACTTTAATAAATAAAAATCGTGACATAAATAGAATGTTCTGTGATGAATAACTGAGACAACGTACACTAGCTCTAAGGCTTAGATCACATACATCTCACAACGACTGGTTTGACAAGTGGTTGATATTGGAGAGTTCAAAGAAAAAGAAAATACAGAAGAATGACACGAAATTGGGATTGTCGAATGTTTTGTTTCTCCTTATATTCTATTTTTAATTGTGTGCGGCAAATTAGAAGAGAGGTATGCAATTTTATAACTGCCTTAGTAATTTAATGGAAATTTGTGCCTAGAGCAGCTGAAATTGAACACATGAAGCCGCATGATGGTCGGAATCTGTGAGTTCAGGGCTGCGGCTCAGCGAGTCTGAAAAGCTTTCATTATTTCCATCCCTTTGCTCTGAAGCTATTTATAGACCGCAGTTGTATTATCGATCGGAGCTGCCAGGATTCCATTTTTTTTTCACTTGGTGAGTTAAAAATCAAAAGATGACAAGGCAAGATGGCAGCATTGTGTGTTTTTGTTGAATATAGGAATGAAGCATGACAGAGAAAATACTGCAAGATTAATTCGTTTCTGTTACAGACGAGTTATTTCTGTTTTACATCAGTAGAGCAATCTAGATTTATGCTGTACCTTGCATTTCTGTGAGCATAAGGAAAAGTAAGGGAACAGAAGACAAATAAAATTATGGAACTAAACAGCCAAACTTGCCAAAAATAAAGGCATAAAAAGTAGAAATATTTTGTATTGAAGTAGTGTTCTTCATTGTAGTATATTTTATAAGTGTTACAAAAATGATAATGTTCTGAATATCATGATGTAAAATATGATAATGAAATAATCTATTAGTTTCAATATGTCAAGGAATTTAAATCATCATTTGAGATTTTGTTCTCAGCAGAACTTGTGTGTTGGTTCACGAGAATTTAATGATAGAAATAAATTAACAGTTTGAGAGAGAAACTAAAAAAAGCTTGTAAAGTTTAGATAAACATCTTATGTCAATAATATGCCAAGCATTCCTGACATTAATCTAATAAAATATGTCAGGTTCTCATATAAGTACTCCTAGCATTAATATCCTAAACTATAACAGGTTCTTATAATATCGCCCACTATGACAAGTCCTTCTATTGTTATCAAATAACTTGAGAAGTGGTAAGTAACATGAACATCAGTGAAGATTCAAGGACTGAGGTTTTCAACCAAGCAAGAAAGCACTATTTTGCCATTTCAAGTACGTCATAAAAGGCATGAGAAGTCAATCTCTCAAACATTCTGCTACACAACTCTGAAGAATTGTTGGAAATATGTTAATTCACGATTTAATGGATAATGTCAGCTACAATTGTAGCCCTACAGGACGTATTGCAAGATATAAGAACACTACATGGCGTATTGACTGATATCAGAACACAAACTGCATGTATGCGTATCATCGGGTTTATAATAGACAAAACGAGATAACAAGACACAAGACAAGATTAAGAATGAACAGAGACGCAGATTCACAATTACATTGATTCACATATAATTGAATCGAACTTTGATATATAAAGCGAGTTGATATGGCAGAGTATTACAACTGAATATAACTTTGATAAGCTACACGAGTTGATATTACAGAACATTGTAATTGAAATAAACTTCAAAATGTTAAACGAGTTGATATGACATAGTGTAACATATTCAGATCTGGTAAACTTCTTCTTCTTCTTCTACATTTTGTCATCACACTGTTACCGGATTGTTGCCGAGTGTAGTCATTTTCTGTTTGTGTCTTGCGTTGTTCTAGTGGCTTGGGTGATAGTTATGTTTGTTTGTTGACAGGAATTGCTATGCTACCTATCCATTTCATTTTGTGATATTTCTTTCGCCTTCTTTCCTGATTGTCTGTTGTAAAAGACTCTGTATACAGTGGGAGTTTAGTTGCATTCTTATTAAATGGCTGAACCATTTCATTTTTCATTTCTCAATGTAATTCAAACAAGGCTCTGTCTCAACTTATTTTTTATTATTCTAATATATGCGGCTTGTATTTTCTGGTGTTATTGGTAACTTTTCGAAAGCAGCATATTTCAGATGTAGTTATTCTTGTCGACTGTTCTTTGCTCATTGTCCATGTTTGGCTATTACTTAGAGCTAACAACCCAAATCGATAAAAAAAACAAATTTGTTGTAGAAATTTCAATTAAAAAACTGAGGTAGTGAAAACAATTTCAACTCTATGTCCATTGGGAAAAGAGAAAAATAATATTTAGACGAATAATGTAAGAGCTATACTGCAAAGTAAAAATAGCAAGAGAGGAGAGAGATAGGAGAGAGAGAGACAGAGATAAGAAGACATAAATAAAGATAGATGACATGGACTAATCTAAGCTAAAGTAGAAACATAATATTTCAGGAAAACATGTTTTGCAACGCTTGACTTCAATTCTAAACAGCTTTACAATCATTAGTCGTGAACAAGTACTTGGAGATTGATGTCACTGATAGCAGGTAGGAGGCTGAGTTAAACTGATAAGCTTTTCTATTGTTTTCTTGTTCCTGCTTTGACGTGTTGCTGATTTCTATCTCTGTCTGTGTTGATCTATTTACATGTCTTCTGTTGTCTGATAGTTATCTCTGCTGCATACACGATCTGCTTCTCCGTGGTACTTATCCGCAGTCTTAATGCATTCCTGATCATTAGCGCTATTTTCTAATCATGATTTGTTTGGGTAATAATAATAATAATATGGATTGCCATTCCAGAATATGCCATTACAGTCACAAGAAACGTGATTCAGCGCAGAACAAATTACAGGACGCAAAACCTATTGTCTCCTGAGACAAAGAGGCCATTGATAATAATGGTGAATAATAATAATTCCTCTTGTACCGTTATACGTTACATAGGGCCTGCAAGCAATTTTGCCATACCATTCTATCCTGGACAACTTGCTCAATCTCCTCCATGGAACTGAGACCGATATTACTTGCCTCTCTCAGCAAACTTCGTTTCAGGGTCTCCCTAGGGCGTCATCTTTTTCTTGAACCATTTGTATCCCAATTCAATGCCTGATTTGGTATTCTGTAATCATTTGTTCTCAATGTATGCCCAACATATCCCCATCTTCTCTCTCTTATAACAGTTAATTGTATGGATATATTTGTGAGAATAATCTATACTATAAAAGAACTGGATATGGTTTGAAGCTGTGATGTCTCACTTTTTTTTATATATTGGGGCGCATATGATTGAGGTGCGGGCTCCATGGAACGATTTCAGTGCTCATCATATAACTTGTCCTGAGTGGAATTTTGTCACTATAGCAGTCCTTCGGAATTTCTCACTCTCTCTCTCTCTCTCTCTCATAGGCCAGATGTTTCGATTCTGCAGCCGTCATGCTCAAATCGCCAGTTACATCCTAAATTCATCTTCTATGTGATCTTCCTCTTCTTCTCTTTGCCGGGATGCATCCTTCCAGTGGCGGCTCGTGATCCTTTTTGTTGGTGGGCAAGACACAAATTTTCAGAAAAATCATGATTTTGGGTTACGTTATATTTTAATTTATTACAAAATAAATACACGTTACACATTATTTTTTTGGGAGCCGGCCCCACTAGCCCTTAATGACGAGCCGTCACTGCCTCCTTCTATAATGGTCTTCTCCAACCCTTTGTGTCTCTTTATATGTGAAAAAATGTAAACTGAGGTTTGATCGATTCCTAATTCCAGCAGACACGGAAATGGTAACTCAACTTTCTGAATGAAGAAGAGAATTGTCAGAATAGCTACAGTAACAATTGTGTAAATACTCTAATGATGTCATTAAGTGATTTATCACCAATAGAAGAAGCGATGTAAACACAGAGAAGAAAATTTTAACCAGCTCTACAGATTATCTTTCTAGTTTAAGTCTAAGAAAAAAAAAAAAGATGGCCTCTTCTCTCGTCTGCGTGACAACGTCTTGTTTGTTTGCTGCTGTCGCTTGTCAATGAAAGCGTATGCGAATAGAACCTGTGATTGTATGTCAGCTAAACTGCTTGTCAGCTTACAGAACATACATCTGCCAACTGCTTCATAGCTCTTCCCTGTCAAATCCTTTGAAGATATTCCAACACAAAATCTTTTAATAGAATTTTCCTATCTCTTGGGAATATTCCTCAAATACTTTCAATTTTCTCCGGCTCGCTATCTCAAGAGCAGTTTAAGCTCTTCTTTACAATAATAATAAGTTAGGAAAGGAAAAAAAGGTGCCTTATACATACTGATGGGGGAGTTAAGAATAGAGATACAGAAGTCACAATTGCAGGTTAATGTAACAGCGTCTGTTTATATAATGTGATAGTTTCTGTTTATATAAAGTGACAGCGTCTGTTTATATAATGTGACAGTTTCTGTTTATATAAAGTGACAGCGTCTGTTTATATAATGTGATAGTTTCTGTTTATATAAAGTGACAGTTTCTGTTTATATAATGTGACAGTTTCTGTTTATATAATGTGACAGTTTCTGTTTATATAATGTGATAGTTTCTGTTTATATAATGTGATAGTTTCTGTTTATATAATGTGACAGTTTCTGTTTATATAATGTGATAGTTTCTGTTTATATAATGTGGCAGTTTCTGTTTATATAATGTGATAGTTTCTGTTTATATAATGTGACAGTTTCTGTTTATATAAAGTGACAGCTTCTGTTTATATAATGTGCCAGTTTCTATTTATATAATGTGATAGTTTCTGTTTATATAAAGTGATAGCTTCTGTTTATATAATGTGACCAGTGTCAATGGAGTGGAGTCTCAATATGGGGTCTCAATGGCGAAGTGGTCAAGTCGTTTGCATGTCGTACTGAAGGTTGTGGCTCAAATCCAGACCGAAACACATTTGCAATATTTTCATGAGATCGTTAGGATTGTTGCTGGAGCAACGAAGTTCGTGCTTTGTGTAATACTCTCGGTAGATGGCATGCCATATCTGCAGACAGGGGCGGAACAATATGTGGAAACCCTGTGCAATGTTAATCCATCGTCTTTGGGCCCTTTGCATAATGTGGCAGTTAATATTAAACACAAAGTCGCATCAGATAACTGGTATGAGTCAACTCTGAGAGTCTATCTCTCTCTCTCTTATATATATATATATATATATATATATATATATATATATATATTAATGTCCACATATAGAAATAGATTTCCATTCAGTTCAGTCATGTATCTTTATCTATATCTCAAAGTTATGTTATGTTATGCGATCGACGTCACGGCACATTGGGCATTCCCATGCATGCTCTGTCCTCCGCAGCAGCAGCCATCCTAAAGTCCATTTGCTCACCGAACCCATGAGAAGTTGATTACTATATCGTCTCTCTCTACCACGAAGACAACACTGTCTGGCATGTCCACACTTAACGTCTAATTCTCGAACTCGTTCCAGTGTCTGAGGCGTGCCCATGTCACATAATTGAGAGCGTACCGCATTGATGAAATCGGCTCTGTCCATACTTCTGCCCGTTTGAGCCGGGGCATTGTTTGCAAGAAAGTTTGCACGCAAACTCAAAGTTAGTTTATTGCATGATTTTCAGATCTAGTTTGACTTTACGATGTACTTCGTCATGTGACAGTCGTTCCTGTTCATACCGCTAGGGTAAACGGATCATCATGAGGAGCAACGTGTAGTTTCTCTGTTTCTGTATCTGTTTTGTCCATGTGGTGCCTGGACCTGCAAGGAAAGCAACGAATAGTACCACTGCAACCTACAAGGCAAGTCGTAAGAGACGACTGATGTAGACTCTAGGAAGCTCCCCTAGTAAATAAAAGCATAGCAGAAACCGGATGTGCTGGTCTACCTATAGGCGCATAACTGACACAACGTACAATCACTGTTAGGCTGAGATCACATACAAATCACACAGAGTGGTTAACAAGTGGTTGATATGGAGCGATCGAAGAAGAAGAAGAATAAATATATGTTTTTATTTACAATGTAGAGCCGTGCAATGATCAACCTCTCTCAGTCATATCTCCCGACTTAAGATAGAAGACAGTTGCTGTATTCTTCACTACACAGAAACCCACACTGGATCTAAAAAGAAACTAACGGAGATGTATACACTTCAGTAAACGGGTTTCCTCATATGTCTCCGTCTGTGTCTGCTGAAATGCCGAGAGTGTCGCACTAATCACAAACTCCGTAACTCCAGCAACAATTCAAGGGATCTTATGAAAAAATTGCACATGTGACTTGGTCCGGATTCGTTCTCACAACCTTCAGAACGACAGGCAAACTTCTGAGCCACTTCGCAATAGAGATCCCAAAATATATATATCACGAAATCGTAGAACGACAGGCAAACTTCTGAGTCACTTGCTATATGATCCCAAACATATATATGTATATATATATATATAAAGTGTATGTATAAAACTAGACATACCCATACATTGACAAATATGTACACAATGGAACAGCTGACATATAGATAAAGAGAAACATAGAGCTATCTAGTAGTGAGGTGTTACAAGATATGCCCAATACAAGATATGCCCGTCTGCCCAGCGTGTTCGTAGCGCGTTGGACTACGGGTGACTATCCCTCTGTGTGTGCGGGTTCAATTCCGCGAGATGGCAGAAAAAGCCACAGATTCCCAAGATTTACGGTGTTCGTGGAACCGAACCGAAGGGTTACGATGTCCGTGGCACCGAGCCGAGGAGCTGAAAAGCTCAAGTGCTTCTGGATCGGAGAAATAAAAAAAAAAAGTACAAGATATGCTATACAAATCTGTGCCATATAAGATAGTGAAAAAAAAAGATATGAATGTTGTGTTTACATTTTAAAAAAAACCAAGTGAACAAAGGATGTTTTTGTTTGATTGTAGCAAATATTTACTGAACAACCCACGCAGCTGATATCAACTAGTGCGTGAAAAAAAACAACCTTTGTGATGGTAAGTCGAGCAGTAAGTGTAAACAGTTATTGGTTGAATCGCTCAGATGATAATAAACATTGCTATCTCTGTTATAGATATTGTTTCATATTACAAAACAGTAGCAATACTACAGTAAAAATTGAGAATACTCGTTTTTTGATGTCTGATTTTCAAATATGCATTTGAAAATATATGTCTGGGAAAAATAATGAACATAAAATAAGTGATGAAATTTGAGAGGGAAAAGACATGCTGAACATATCTTTAGAAGAAATTATCAAATATTACCAAAGCAGGCAGGACTGTGCGATATATTTTCTCAGGATGATGCAAGTCTTCGTAATGCCGCACATTAAATGATTTTTTTTTTAAAAACCATTGATTGTGGTAACCATTGGTGATGTACCATTTAGACAAAGAAGTAAAAACAGATCTATATGTGATCTTTAACAATCACACCAAGAGACTTGACAAAGTAAACACAAGGTAGTTTTTCAACTTGCCAGACAGTATTCAACTACCAAATGCCGTTTGTCTTTCACGTTTGGTTTTGACGAACACTTAAACAACGAAATAATGTAGTTTTACCAATTACAAAAACAAGATTTAGCGACGTTTCGACCAAAAATGCCTTTATCAAGCAAAGGAGACAAAATAAGCGACACTATTGCGACTATTCTTATACAATAGACATCACATATACAGTTCGTTGATTTAAGACGAGAAACTTAGAACTATTATAAATGATTTCCTTATCGGCTGACTCAACTAACTGTATATGTGATATCTATTGCATATAAATAATTGTCACTGTTCTGTATCCTTTTCTGGATAAGGACATTTTGATCGAAACATCGTTGTCTTGATTTCGTACATTGTAAAATAACTAAAAAGTACTTCGTTTTGACGAGGTTCGTCTTTACTACATAGTTTTACTTGTGTCGTTTCCTGACATCATTCAGTTACATGACACTTACAGTACCATGTTTTGTTTCAATTGGGAAATTAGCTGTAAATTTACGCTAACGAATTCTAATGTGTACTTGATCTTAATTTATGATTGCACAATCCGTTAGCAAGAGATAAAAGTACATTTATCCAACATTAAAAGTGCATATCATTTCATATCGTTTGTTAGGAAATCTCAACACAGTTTGCACACACACACACACACACACACATTTGTAGAAGGATAAAGTGAGCAAATAATGAATTCTGCAACATTTTGTTTTTCATTGTTGTAGTTAATGAAGTTGAGCGTCTGTAGCTCAAGCGGTAGTGAGCTCGATCGCAAACCCAAGCGTACCTGGTTCAAACCACACGATGGGAAAGTTTGGAAGCAATTCGTTTCCGTGGGATGTTTACAAAAAGATAAAAATGGACCTCACCGTTCAGAAAGCAATGGCAAACTACTGAACGTATAAGGGTGCCTAGAAAATCAACGACTCGTTTACTGTGGTTGATGGCCTCATCCAGTAAAGGATATGCCACCATTTTCATTTCGAAGTTAATCGGAGTTGTGGGATCGGATTCTGAGTGAGATGCTTATACGACTTTCCTTCGCCTACATATTTGAAGACAAGATTGTTGGAGGTTGAATACCACATTCGACGTTAGTTACACAAGTGTTGGAAGGAAGGAATTGGTATTTCTACCTCCTTCACACCAGACTCTAGAAATTATAAATGGCTTACATTAAGTTCTGAAAAGGCTACACGACAAGACACATGAAATGAAAATTGGGCATATCCTTTACAGGACGTCACCATAAACCACAGTAAACTAGTCATCGATAGTTGAGGCACTACTTATACGTTTAGTAGTTTGCCATTGCTTTCTGAGCGGTGAGGTCTAGTTTTACCGTTCGTAAAGATCCAAGAAAACTAATTTACTTGCAACTACCCGCCGCGGTGTTTGAACCAGGTACAATTGGGCTAGGATTGAGCTTAAACTACAGACACATACTCATCACAATTACTTTGTAGTATTTGATAGTTCATGTGTTAAATATAGATCTCAAAGATGTCATAATAATAATAATAATCAGGTAAATGTATCGATAGTAAACAATTGAAGCAGGTAGTAGCAATCAAATATAATATTTGAATCAGATAAAATAAGTAGTTATCCTAGGACGTTTGTTATAGTGTAATCTCTTCTCTCCCCACAGTTTTCCTTTTAAGATCTTTAGAAGATGTACCCACAAGATTGGGATTGGGAAGGGAGGGAGCTGATGACACATACAACATATACAACTATCATTATTGATATAAGGAAGACTGCAGTAAAACTATGTAGCAATGGCGAAACATGTAAAAACAAAGTACTGTAGTTTTATAAAGTACAAAAACAATAACAATACACATTGACGTTTCAAAAAAAAAGCTTTATCAAGCAAAGGACTCACTAAAAGTGAAGAAATTCACTTCCTACACGGCACACAAGATATAGAATCAGCAATAAATCCCTAAGAATATACAACTAGAAACATGATGATGAAACTATATTTAATAAAATGTGAGAAATGTCTCCAAAAAGCTCTGCATAATGTAGACGACACAATTCTCAAAGTAAACAGTAACAGCCAAAATACGGAAATTGTAATCTTGTCTAGAAACTATAACTTTAAATTGTGGTCTTGTCTAGAAAACATAACTTTAAATTGTGATCTTGTCTAGACAACATAACTTTAAATTGTGGTCTTGTCTAGAAACTATAACTCTAAATTGTGGTCTTGTCTAGAAACTATAACTTTAAATTGTGATCTTGTCTAGACAACATAACTTTAAATTGTGATCTTGTCTAGAAACTATAACTTTAAATTGTGGTCTTGTCTAGAAACATAACTTTAAATGTGATCTGTCTAGACAACATAACTTTAAATTGTGGTCTTGTCTAGAAAACATAACTTTAAATTGTGGTCTTGTCTAGAAACTATAACTTTAAATTGTGATCTTGTCTAGAAACATAACTTTAAATTGTGATCTTGTCTAGAAACATAACTTAAATTGTGATCTTGTCTAGAAAACATAACTTTAAATTGTGATCTTGTCTAGACAACATAACTTTAAATTGTGATCTTGTCTAGACAACATAACTTTAAATTGTGATCTTGTCTAGAAAACATAACTTTAAATTGTGATCTTGTCTAGAAAACATAACTTTAAATTGTGATCTTGTCTAGAAAACATAACTCTAAATTGTGATCTTGTCTAGAAACTATAACTTAAATTGTGATCTTGTCTAGAAAACATAACTTAAATTGTGTCTTGTCTAGAAACTATAACTTTAAATTGTGATCTTGTCTAGAAACTATAACTTTAAATTGTGGTCTTGTCTAGACAACATAACTTTAAATTGTGATCTTGTCTAGAAAACATAACTTTAAATTGTGGTCTTGTCTAGAAAACATAACTTTAAATTGTAATCTTGTCTAGACAACATAACTTTAAATTGTGGTCTTGTCTAGAAAACATAACTTTAAATTGTGGTCTTGTCTAGAAAACATAACTTTAAATTGTAATCTTGTCTAGACAACATAACTTTAAATTGTGGTCTTGTCTAGAAACATAACTTAAATTGTAATCTTGTCTAGACAACATAACTTTAAATTGTGGTCTTGTCTAGAAAACATAACTTTAAATTGTGATCTTGTCTAGACAACATAACTTTAAATTGTGGTCTTGTCTAGAAAACATAACTTTAAATTGTGGTCTTGTCTAGAAAACATAACTTTAAATTGTGGTCTTGTCTAGACAACATAACTTTAAATTGTGGTCTTGTCTAGACAACATAACTCTAAATTGTGGTCTTGTCTAGAAAACATAACTTTAAATTGTGGTCTTGTCTAGACAACATAACTCTAAATTGTGGTCTTGTCTAGACAACATAACTTTAAATTGTGGTCTTGTCTAGACAACATAACTTTAAATTGTGGTCTTGTCTAGACAACATAACTCTAAATTGTGGTCTTGTCTAGAAAACATAACTTTAAATTGTGGTCTTGTCTAGACAACATAACTCTAAATTGTGCTCTTGTCTAGACAACATAACTCTAAATTGTGGTCTTGTCTAGACAACATAACTCTAAATTGTGGTCTTGTCTAGACAACATAACTTTAAGGGGATTCTGTGGTGGGGGCATCAGAAGCTATTTCGTTGTTTTCATATTAATGTAAAATTTGTATAACCATTTTGAAAGATTATGACTTAGATGAGTAGAAAAAAGTTATAAAAATATAAAATCGTTGCCATGGAAACAATACAAAATGGCCGTCAGAAACAAAATTTCAAATCCTCATGGTTCTGGATCTAATGAATTAAATGAATTCTGTTTTCACTTAAGTGCAATTGTAATATCTAAAATATTACACATGCTTTTGGGATATATTAAATATTACATTTTTAAAATAAATTTGTGGGTAAAAATGCTCTCCAAATTCGGTCAATAATATCTGTTTTGGGAGCGTGTGTTTACAAAAATTTATAAAAATGTAATATTTAATATATCCTAAGAACAATGTGTAATAGTTTAGATATTACAATTGCTCACCTTAGAGTCAAAACAGAATTCATTTATATTCATTACATTCAGAGTCTTATGGTTTTAAAATTTTGTGTTTGGCGGCCATTTTCTATTGTTTCCATGGCAATGGGTTGACATATTTTTGAAAACTAAACTTTTTCTACTCTTTAAGTCATAATATCTCAAAATTGTAATACAAATTCTACATTAATATGAAAGCAACGAATAAAATTTCCAGACCAGAGTTGCCCCATTGTGGTCTTGTCTAGAATGCATAACTCTAAATTGTGGTCTTGTCTAGAAAGCATAACTTTAAGGTGGGTCTTGAAAATCAGAATCTATTTCGTTGTTTTCACATTAATAAAATTTGTATAATATTTTGAAAGAGTATGACTTAGAATAGTAGAAACAAATTAGTTTAAAAAAATGTCAAAGTGTTGCCATGGAAACAATACAAAATGGCCACCAAAAACAAAATTTCAAATCCTAAGGCTCTGAATCTAATGAATGTAAATGAATTCTGTTTTCACTCTAAAGTGCGCAATTGTAATATCTAAAATATTACACATGATTTTTAGGATATATTAAATATTTAATTTTTATAAATTTTTGGGTAAAATTCCTCAAAATTTGGTCAAAAAGCTGTTTTTGGAGGGTGTGTTTACACAAAAATTCATAAAAATGTAATATTTAATATATCCTAAAAAGAATGTTTAATTTTGTAGATATTACAATTGCTCACCTTAGAGTGAAAAAGAATTCATTTATATTCATTAACTTCAGAGCCTTAGGATTTGAAAATTTTGTGCTTGGCGGCCATTTTGTATTGTTTCCATGGCAACGTTGACTTTTTTATTTTTACTAATTTTTTCTACTATTCTAAGTCATAATCTTTCAAAATTGTTATACAAATTCTACATTAATACCAAAGCAACGAAAAAGTTTCAAGACCAGAGTCCCCCTTAAATTGTGGTCTTGTCTAGAAAGCATAACTTTAAATTGTGGTCTTGTCTAGAACGTATAACTCTAAAAGCGACATCATGATGTAGTGAACAGTATTAAAACAAACAGGACGATTAAAATTTCTAGATGTTTTGATATCGTTATTTGAAAGATGAGTGGAGAGATATAATAGGCCAGGCAAAGTTATATTGCAGAAACTGAAGAGCTTACTATTCAAATAAAATCTTCAAAACTACATTTATCTCTCACACACATTTCTCTTGCACACATTTCTCTTTCATACATGGTTCTCTCTCACACATTCCTCTCTCTAACATAAATTTCTCATGCACACATTTATCTTTTATACATGGCTCTCTCTCACATATTTCTCTCCCTAACACACATTTTTCTTACCTAAATGTTTCTCACACATGTCCATTTATCTTACAAACATTTATTTCTCACACACAAGTCTCTCACACACACGTTTTTTTATCCATCACGCACATTTCTCTTTACACACCCACACAAGCACACACACATATCTCAGTATATAACTAGCTAGATATGTGCTTCCATGTTGTTAATTGTTTCTATACGTGTCACGTAAATTTACTCCGGTTCACTGGAGCTTAGATAAAGTGCTGTCTAACTTTGATTCCAACATTTTTAAAGCGTGTTTTTCAAACAGCTTAGAGACCAGAAACTGTAATAGACGCAGCGGCACGATAGCGCACAGGGCTAATTTATCGGAAGAATGTTTTGTTCAAATCCTAGGGGGCTAAAACTTGCAAGCACTTGAATTCATTTTTTTAATTCCTAATGACAAAGCTTCCGCTGAGATTAAAGAAAAAAAGAAAATGGTAATTATTCTGTGCAGGCTTCGTGATTATCATCTTTCTTTTGAATTGTCTCCAACAGGAAATGACCTGCCCCAGAAACATGTCAGTGCTTATAAATAAAATACAGAAATAAGAATTAATCTATAAATTTAAAAACATATTCCCTAACTTTTTCAGGCATTAGTGCAGTGGCGGCTCTTCATTAATGGGCCAGGGTCCCACTAAAAAAAATGTGTAACGTGTATTTATTATTTTATAAATTAAAATATAGCTACCAAAACCATGATTTATCAGGAAAATTTGTCTGGCCTCACTCAACAAAAATGATGACGAGCCACCACTGCATTAGTGTATACAGTGTATGTCACTTCACATTTCTATGACATATAATTCAGAAGGTAGGTGCCAAATTCCTTTCCTCGCATGTTGAAAGTTGAGTGTAGAATTGAACCCACACCACTCTTGTGTCCGAATCATTATGCGAACACTTATGTACTACACTAACCCGTCCACATCTGTTTACACATCTTCTTCTTTTCCACCATTTACTTCTTTATAGAAATGTTGTGGGGGAGAAGATGCAGTAGTATTGTGTGTGCTTGTTCTGATGCACTTAGTAAGCTGTTATTTATTTTCGTAATACTGTTATTGATGATGTCGCTCTATGTTTTGCATGGTTTTGTTCTTGCTATGTTACGCGTTTCTCCGCATTGCTGCATATTCTCTATACTTGAGCATGTTTGTGTGTAGCTTCGTGCGATTATATACTTATATTTGATTGTTTGTGTTGTTGGTAATTGTATTGTTGTCGTTTCAACTCCCTTTCTGATATTTTCTATGGGTTATCTTTCTGTTTGTATATCTTTCTATGTCAAGTACACTCAATTGTCATTCAATTCTTTCGTATGTCAATTTATGCTTTTATATACATACACACATACACACAGACATGTATATACATACTAATATCAATATGCACATTCATGCACACACCAGTATAGTAGTATATATATATATATATATATATATATATATATATCGGTAACATGTGTTTTAAGAAAGAAAAGATGGAGATATGTTAGGCATATTCTGAGAAAATATTATCAAAGAACCACAAAGCAGGCATTGAAGTTGGAGACAAATGGTTTCTAAAGAAAGGTCGTACTAAGGAAACTATGAAAACGATTTTTATAGAGAAAGACGAGAACAATCTGACTCAGTTCCATATAGGAAATTGTACGAGTTTCCCAGGATATATCGGAATGGATAAATTGCTTTTAGGACCTTTATTACGTAGAAAGTTATCATAGTAGTAGAAAGTTATCATAGTAATACATATTTATGAGAGAGTTTCAAAAGTAACAACAAATTGGTAATATTTTACATATCGAGTACCGTAGCGACGTCTTACTACAACACTTGAAATATAAGCTGATAGAGATATTATTGTCCATGCTCAGTAGATAGAGTGGAAGGTGCGAAACATTGCTGCGTAGTTACCGGTTTGTACTATAGAAGAGCAGAGAGCAACCATGACGATTTTGTTGTCGGAGGTGTGGGATCCTCGTGAAAGTCATATGATAATATTTCAGCAGTATATGTATGGCTACATTGCTGAGAGAAGTGTGTAGCAGTGGATAGAGATGTCTAACATGTCAACTACTAACGGATGCAATCTGCGCCAGTGTGCAGACACATTTGGCCATGTGCTGCTTAGTGCGACATAATTTCTAATTATCTCTAAATTTACATTCACGTATTTTGAACATTACCAGTTTTTAATTAATTTTTCCACCATCTGTTTATTTATTTAATAATATATTGCATGTCGTTCATCCCATTTTGTAAAAATAAATAATGGGAAAACTGCTTTTAATTTGTACTTACACCCGTGGAGTGAAAAAAATGAGCAAAATTAATTCTGCCACAGCTTGTTTATAAATGTGATAATTAACGTGTTAGAAATGTGCCAACATTTATTCGCCAGGACCAACTCTCCAGTTATCCCAGCACGGCCGTCATTGATGAGAAGGTGTGTAGCAATGATGTGATTATTTGTTAAACCAGGCTCATTTTATTAGAGATTGTTGCAGGAAATTGACAGTCAGTATCAGATCTGCACTTAAAGTAATCCCAGAGGTTCACAAGTATCACAGTTTAATGCTCTGTGGGTGCACATGATGCGTACTCACATGCAAAAATATGAATCGTGTTAGCACTTTCACAATCTTTGCACACACACACTCACAAGCACACCCGAATGCACGCATGCATTCACGCGCAAACCCACACACGTGCGCATACAAATAATATGACACGCACGCAAGCTCGCATGCAGGCATACCAACACCACACACACACACAATATATATATATATATATATATATATATATATATATATATATATAAACTGTATACATACAGTCATAGAGAATTGAATCCTGATAGGCTTAACTCCTGGGACACTTCTAAACTTTTGAAAACAGCACCATCAACACGTCAAGTATGCCAACAATGACCTTATTTCACGCGCTTGACTTTTCTCCAGGACGTAACTAAATCAGAACAGAATTGCTTAGCACCTGGACGGGTACTTCTCTGATTCTCCTCTGTCTATTTCCGTTCTGACAGCCTTTCAACCGCACCAACTTTCTCCTTCAGATCAGGTACCGTGAAACCATCAACAAAATGGTTTCTCGAAAAATTGATTTGTTCAAAGCGTCTGTTCTAACTAATTAATGTGCAATAGCTAAACGTTGTTGTGTTTTTACTTTAGTTTCGGATTAGTAAACTAAGTATCCTTATATATATGATATGATATTTATTTCTTTTAAACACGTTCACAGTTCTTGTCACAAAAGCTGCCAATATGAATTGTGAAATTACTAACACATATAACTTGACATTGTGACGATGTGAAGATTTTTCTCTTCCTTTCTTCACTTCCCTTGAAGCATAAGGCATCAACAAATTTGCTCTAATCAGATCTTTCTTAAGCATTCCAGCTTAGTTCATTCCTTGTCTTTCTCAACCTCTTCTCTTTTCTCACTCTCGTGAACACTACCATGTTCTTTTCTAGACTGTTATTATATTTATTCTCCACTGTTGTTTTATTATTCGAAAATCTTTCTGAAACACATTGATAGCTAAACAAAATAACTTTAGTAATTTATTCATATAGTATGTCTTTTGCAGAATATCACTCTCATCACATCCATCATTTTAGACTATCAGTATTTAGCCAATTCCCTCTCCTTCTCCGACGCAATGTTCATGGTTTCCTTAATGTCGTGTTGCCACAGTCGTCTTAGTAATCCTCTTCCTTGTCTTTCATGAACAATATACATATATTCCCCTCGTACTTTTTATGTTACATAGGGCATGCAAATAATTAATCCATACCGCTTTGTCCTGGGCAACTCGTTCAATCTCTTCCGTGAAAATGAGTCCCATATTTCTCCCCTATCTCAGCAAAGTTCGTTTCAGGGTTTCTCTATGTAGTCCTCTATATCTTGAGCCTTTGCCTCCAACTTCAATGCCTGCTTTGGTATTTTTCAATCATTTCTTCTCAAGGTATTCTCACCATCGGAGCCATAATAATCCTTATAGCTCTTTAAACCCCTTTTTCTTTCTAATGCTACCAACATATTTCAGTTCCCATGACATCATATTGTTTACGAAGAAATATTTATCGTTATAACTTTCATAAATAAATGCAATAAAAAATTGAAATATACTAAGATTAATTCTCATAAAATTGCAAGCAAATAAAGACCATCTCGGTAACAGGGAATCTGGAAGCAAAGATTTTATGATAATTTCTCTTCTTTCCATAAATGTTAATTGCATGTCTTATTAGAGAGTCAGGTTAATGTCGCTTTGAATGTCATTAGGTTTGCTATTCCTGTACGTTTTTCACTGACGATGTAATTTCTATGTCTAAAGTCTACTGCATTGATAATGTGTTATGATAAAACTCACTTGCATATGTTCATATTGAAAATTATACTTGCTATTTTCAGTTCACCAGCGTGATGATGATCACATCACCCATCCTAGATCATTGGTCATCAAGAAATAAGTATATAATTTCATATTCATCAATGTTTCACATTTTTCACTAAGTGTAATCACTTATTTTTTAACTAGAAAAATACAGCAGCAATGATGATCGAAAACAGCAGAGACAGGGAAAGATAAGAGAGAACATAATAATTGTCAGGTTTTAATAAACGCATACACACAGATACATCCGCAAACAAACACATATATTTATATCTATGACGAGTAATTGGAGCCATAAAACATGTAGCTTCAGGCACGTGATGATCGTTAACCTTGGTAGGTAACCCATCTAGGTGAAGGTGAACTTTGATTTCCAACCTCCAATGTCGTGCTGCTATACTCATTCATAAACCTGGAGAACAAATCTTGAGCATGTTTAACTAAGGTAATAATTTGTCCTTTATCATCGTTATATATCTATATCCCTCTCCTACCGTTATGTTACATAGTGCTTACAAGTAATTAATTTCTCCATACCGCTCTGTAATGGATAACCCGCTCAATCTCCTCCATGGAATTGAGTCCGATATGTTTTGCCTCTCTCAGCAAAGTTCGTTTCAGGGTTTCCCTAAGGCGTCCTCTCTTTCTTGAACCATTTGTCTCGCACTACAATGCCTGCTTTGGTATTCTTTGATCATTTATTCTCAAGGTATGTCCAACTTATAGTCTTTATAGACGGTCAATTGGCAAGTGTTTTACTTATCGTATCTTATCTTAACCACACTTGCCGTGAACCGCCGTGGGGAGATTTAGTTTTCTATTTTGGGTCAGGTGCGTTGCCCTTGACGTTGTCAGTCCATGCTTTTCCAGGGACTCTGAGATGTTATCTATCCATCGTGTTCTTGGCCTGCTTCGTGCTCTGAGTCCTGAGTGTCGATTATTGTAGGCACGTGATGGAAATAAATGTGGTTCCATTCTCATTAGATGACAGAACCACTTGATTCTTTGCTTCTCAATGTACTGTATGCATGGTATAGTACCAACGATGCTTCTGATATTCTCACTCTATCACTCCTTGTAACGTTGACAGCTTTTCGTAGACATCTCATTTCGCATGTTGTAATCTTTCTTTCTTGTGTTTTAGTCCGGGGCTATGTTTTACTTGGACAGCTTTTGTATTTGTGCTTGTCTGTCTTGTCTTTCAGCCCATCCATGTTTCTTTTTGAAAAAATATTCTGCAATATTACGTAATGTTGTTCTTGACATAACTCAGTCGTCAGCAAGTTTTTCCAATTTGTTCTGACGGATATTAAAGTTACTGTATTTATTGGTATTCTGACAACTCATGCGACGTTGTTGGCGACAAGCTATATCAACCTTGACGATCCCTTGGATGTGTCAGCAGTGTGGAGAGGGGGAACTGTTGCATGGGCAACATGGATCCTTCGTATGTGCATGTCGTAAGTAGTGCTATAGAGAGGATACTACAGCTTCGGTTCACGATGTGGATACAACACAGAAAGAAATGTATACATATATATGTACATACACGCATGCATAATACATACATACATACATACATACATACATCAATACATACACACACACATACATACATACACACACAGATACATACATACATACAAATACACACATATGCCAAGACATACACACCTTAATCACATCTTGAAAAAACGAATACACAAACTCTGACAGACATACACATCGTCATACTAACACATACACGCCTACACATTCACTTGCATTGTTTATATCGACCGTGTACTACATAAATGTGTGTTTATCTCGGACGTAAATTTAAGTACAGCTTCACTGTGTAATTATGTATTCTAACAATACTAACGTAAAAATAGATTTCTGAAATTTCATAATATAGAGGAGGCCCAAAACGATTGAATGGGCGGTCGGCACTTAAGTAACATTTCAAATTGGGTAATGCAAGATTTAGCGAGTAAATACTGCAAGATTTCAGATAAACTGAAGATTTGAGCGAGTAATATTCAAGATTTGGGGAAATACGATTTATAGATGAAATTTGGTTATCTTGTTAGATTTCGAAATGAAATCATACAAGAAGGACGATTATAATATATTTTAGATCCTATCAGGGAATGAAAGGACAGAGCAAGTATAAACATGTGTATCAAAACACGTCTACTTCAGTACTTTGTCTTAGTCAGATGTAACACATCTTCTCTCTCTTCTCTCTCTCTTCTCACTCTTTTCTCTCTCATGCCTTTTTAACTCCAATTGGGTCATAGGCCCTCAACAAACTCAAGGCAAGTCTTCCTATCTTTAGCTATCTCCTGCAGCTTCCTCCAGCTCTTCTGTATATTGTTAATCTCTGCCTCTAAATCTTTTATCCGTGTATGTATATGACTCCTTTCCTTTCGGTTTCCCTGTGGGTTCGAGGAAATGACCCTTCGTATTAAGTTTCCTAGGATTTTATCAAGGTGCGTCCTATCCAGCGCAATCGTCTTTTTTCACCTCTTGGTTCACTAGAATTTGTACTGTTCTTTTTATAAGCTCCTCATTTGTGACCCTATCATACTATCTCGGCCCCTCTATTCTGCGCAGACACAGTTCAATAATGTTTGCAATTGATGTTTTATTATTTTATACTTTCTCATGTTTCTGACCCATACAGCAGAAGTTTTAACATTGTTCTTGAATATTCTAATTTTGGTTCCAGATTTGACTTCTTTAAACTTCCATATGCCTGTTATTTAACTCCTTGTGGACGAAACACCACACTAGGTGACGTTTTTTATAGTAAAAACAAATGCGCTGGTCCACTAAGAGTTAATATATGGTCCGCAGTGTGGTTTCGGGGTGAAATGTACAACCGTTTCTCCTCACATTTCGTAAAAGACAACTAGGTGGTGCTCGGAGCGGAACTGACGACGATGACACAATATTAAAAAAACAATCAAACAACTATAAACACAGTGACAGGATAAACTCAAAAATTGCTCATGATTGTGTGCAAAGTGTTTTGTGAATGTCATATGTACTCTTGGGAGCAACGCGGAAGAATAATGCTGATGGAATAAATGCTGTACAGTTTTTCTTTCTATAATAGCTTGTAACAGACGTTTCTGAATTTACAATAGACTTGCAACTAACACCACTAGACCAACGTTTTATTTATGTCGTTGCAGATGACAGATGACTCGCATCATTCTTCTGTTTACAGCGAATGTTGACCATAGGAAATTACTTCTTTACAACGGAACTATAACAATTAATATAAGATGTGTACATCATACAAGATATGACAAATATTGCACGTTTTGCACATACAAAAACTAGGACAAGTAATGCACGTTTTATAAATTACAAAAACTATGAAAAGTAATGTCAGTTTTGTACAATTCAGAAACTATGACATAATGCAACTTCTATACATCTCCATAATTTATGACAACTAATGCACGTTTTGTGCATCACATAAATTATGACAAGTAATGCACGCTGTGTACACGAGAGAAACTATGACACTTAATGCAATTTTTGTAGAAGTGTTTTTTTGTCGAGAATTGATTGAATAATCTGCTAACTAGCTTACTGCAAGTCATTTAACTATTACATATAAGGCAATTTAGAATATCACTACACCTTATCTTATCGTATCTTATCTTAACCACATTTGCGGTGAAGCGGCGTGGGGAGAGTTAGTTTTTCTATCTTGTGCCATGTGTGTTGCGCTTGACGTTGTCAGTCCATGCTTTCGCAGGGACTCTGAGATGTTATCTATCCATCGTGTTCTTGGCCTGCCTCGTGCTCTGCGCCCTGAGTATCGATTATTGTAGGCACGTGATGGTAGTAAACTACACCAAACTCTTGATTTTGCAAATTTTTCCCAATATCCCATTCTTGCTCTTCTTCAGACTTTCTTTGCTTCCATTCTAATATTTATCTACAACCCTTATTTAGCAACAAGCAGAACTGTCATGTATATTAAATTATTCTTGAGTATCGCCTGTCTGAAAATATCGAGCTGGCTTCAGAATGACATATCGAATATTTATTTGTTAAGACATCGGCTTGGACGGGTATTTTCGGACAAGAACAACCGTTACAATTCGGTAAACTGATTTCTTTTTAAAGGTCAATAAAAGTAGAAATCAAACTGATTGTAAGAAATAAAATGTATGTCGATCGTGGTCGCACAAAAATGAATAAAGTGAAGTTGGTCGAGAGAAACAAGTTAACAGACATATGAAGTAAACATTAAGAGCATTTAACAAATAAAATAGAATAATTAAAAAATGGAAAAATAGTTATTGTAGACGTACGCTTGTAGATTGGTTCAGTGATTATATAAACTCGAAAATAATTGTAATATTCAATTTCAGTAGGAAACAAAAATAATGGCAGGAAATAGACAAACAATATGTGAAAAATAAGGCAAAAAGATGTCCAGCTGAAAAAACTCC
Source organism: Arion vulgaris (assembly GCA_020796225.1). NCBI lineage: Eukaryota > Metazoa > Mollusca > Gastropoda > Stylommatophora > Arionidae > Arion > Arion vulgaris. The sequence goes on along the minus strand of CM036753.1, from coordinate 9,444,775 downwards.
ACATATAAATATAAGGAAAAAATAAATTTGGAAAAGACAATTATTAAAAAAATGTATTATGTTTTTTCGTTTTACTAAATCTTGACTCTTAGGCGTGTTTTGGCAAGAACTGTCTCTAACCAAGAACTGTCTCTAGCCAAGAACTGTCTCTAACCAAGAACTGTCTCTAACCAAGAACTGTCTCTGGCCAAGAACTGTCTCTAACAAAGAACAGTCTCTAACCAAGAACTGTCTCTAGCCAAGAACTGTCTCTAGCCAAGAACTGTCTCTAACCAAGAACTGTCTCTGGCCAAGAACTGTCTCTAACAAAGAACTGTCTCTAACCAAGAACTGTCTCTAGCCAAGAACAGTCTCTAACCAAGAACAGTCTCTAACCAAGAACTGTCTCTAGCCAAGAACAGTCTCTAACCAAGAACAGTCTCTAGCCAAGAACAGTCTCTAACCAAGAACAGTCTCTAACCAAGAACAGTCTCTAACCAAGAACTGTCTCTAACCAAGAACTGTCTCTAACCAAGAACAGTCTCTAACCAAGAACTGTCTCTAGCCAAGAACAGTCTCTAACCAAGAACAGTCTCTAACCAAGAACAGTCTCTAACCAAGAACAGTCTCTAACCAAGAACAGTCTCTAACCAAGAACTGTCTCTAGCCAAGAACAGTCTCTAACCAAGAACAGTCTCTAACCAAGAACTGTCTCTAACCAAGAACAGTCTCTAACCAAGAACAGTCTCTAACCAAGAACAGTCTCTAACCAAGAACTGTCTCTAACCAAGAACAGTCTCTAACCAAGAACAGTCTCGAACCAAGAACTGTCTCTAACCAAGAACAGTCTCTAACCAAGAAATTTAACCAAAACAGTCTCAAAAGAATGTTTCCAGACTGAAAAAACTCTCTAAAAGAACAGCAAAAGAACATTTAAAAAGACAGTTATTACAAGAACAGTTCTAACAGACTGTCTCTAACAGAACTTCTCTAACCTAGACTGTCTCTAACCAAGAACTGTCTCTAACCAAGAACTTCCTACCAAGAACTGTCTCTAACCAAGAACTGTCTCTAACCAAGAACTGTCTCTAGCCAAGAACAGTCTCTAACCAAGAACAGTCTCTAACCAAGAACAGTCTCTAGCCAAGAACTGTCTCTAACCAAGAACTAGTCTAACAGTTTTAAGACTAGTTTCAAGAGAATATGAAGACCATTATCTAAAATAGACGCTAGAGATTGATGGGACATGTTTTAAGCATGTAGAATAACTCTGAAACGAAAACTGCATTGAGATGGACATCAGAAGGTAAACGAAAATGTGGAAGACTCAAAACGACATGAGAAGAACAATAGAACAAGAACTGAAATGAATTAAAAACAACTGTATCACAATACAGAGAATATTCAAGAAAAGTGAAAAACCACATGCGCTTGTTTCTGCTGTACACACCAACGATGACACTTGAAATGGAGAAAGATTGTCCTTGAGTTCTGTTGTATTTTCTTTGAAAATCTTAAAAGAATACTCTCATTATACAACGCTTGTGGTTATAAATCGAAGAATCGTGAGTAAATATTTGGATCTTCTAACCATATCATACTTCTTACGTCCTTACTGTTGTCATTCATATAACCGGACCATCTATCAAAATTCTTTACTAGTGTTTGAGAATTAGATCTTCTCAGATTGTCTATTCTATCGTCTTGCAACCATGTATCTAAAGCAAGTATTCACTCGTTTTGTTAACCGGTATTATCTACTATATGTAACGTTACGTGTGACGACCACTAAAGTTTAAGTAATAAACACAAAATATGAACTCGTCTAGAAAACATCCCTCTCCAATCTCTTCAATGAAAGTGAATCCGATATCGCTCTCCACTCTCTCTAAAGTTCATTTTAGGGTTTCCTGGGGCGTATTTTCTTTCTTGAACCATTTGCTTTCCACTTCAATGCCTGCTTTGTGAGATTCTTTGATCATTTCTTTTCGGTGTATGATCAACATACTTCCGTCTACGTTTTTAAATAACAATTCAAAGTAATACGTACACTGGTCACATTTCAAGATGCATAAAGAAGTTGAGAATCATGTGAACATATGAACAGAATAACACTGCTTTCTCACATGAAGAGGTTGAGAATCATGTGAACAACATATGAACAGAAATACATTGATGTCTCACATAAAGGTTATGTCTAGAAATAAGATATGAGAAAGTACATCACAAATATGCGTGCACTTTACTTGGTATTGTTTATTGCAGGTAAGAAAGTATCATTAAAGAAAACATGCTGAACAGCATGATGAAATCAGTAATGCTGTAGAAGACAAGAACATATAAGCTAAAACAATCTGTACACTTTTCACATCAGAAACAGAAGTATCGTTGCAGATACTGCTTGTTTTCAATAATGTTTTATATACGGACAACATAATGTTTTACACGGAAATCGAATATGGGTTTTATAGCAGTAAAGCTGTATACAAAATATGGAAGAACAAAACACACAATTTAGTAAGTTGCAACATATCAAAGTACACATGGCATGAGATAATAATAGATATGCTCAAACAATCTAGTGGTGTGAAACAAATAAAAGTAATTTGAATGCTTCTGAATATTGATGACTGCGAGAAATAATGAAATACTGACATAATGACATATAATAGAATGAATTCATGAGATGTGATTAAATCAGATAAATTGGTCAACAACTAGTAACAACTGTTATACGAAAGAGAAGATGGAGATATGTTTGGTATACTCTGAGAAGAAATAATCAAAGAATCACAAAAAGGGTTTTGAAGTGAAAGGGTTCAAGAAAGAAAGGACGCGCTTAGGAAACTAGGAAATGAACTATAATCAGCGCACAAGTCTGAGCACACAACGTTTTGTGAGTCCTCTGAAATACGCTGGAGAGCACATCATCAAATGCAAATCTCTTTATATTCTGTACAAGCATCAAAGTATTTTTTAATGCTTTCTTCTTCTTCGTCTTCTACCTATTCCAGCGGAATTATCATTCGAAAACTGGAGAATCATTAATGGAACATTCACACTAAATCTTCTTCTTCTTCTCTTTCCTACATATTCAAACTGGTAATTACTTTCGGAATTCAGAAAACTGGGAACATTTCACACACAATCTTCTTCGTCTTCTACATATTCCAGCAGTATCATCATTTAAAAACTGGAGAACATTTCACACTAAATCAAAACTATTGCTTCTTCAGAAAATAAAATTAAATATAGAAAAATAAAGTTAACTCTATTGCGAAATTCAAATACAAATAAGTGACCTTTACAGCGGAACTCACATGCCCATAAAAAAGACCCAGGAGAAACTTAATCTTCGCCAGAAGAGATGACAGAAATTACAGAAAACAGATAGTATTTATTTTAAGAATTGATTTGGCATCTGGTAATCTAGATTTGGCTTCTGGTAATCTAGAGTTGGCTTCTCTTCTCAGAAGGAGACCAGTTTCAGCTAAAACGTGCGCTTCCATTAATTATAACTATGGCATTACAACCATTCAACAAATTTGTATAATGTCTACAAAAGTTAGAATTTTACGATGACCAATTACATGTGGCAGCAACAAATGGCACAATGCTCTTGTAATGTGAAATGAAACATTTGAAATGACCCATATACAAGCAAATTACTATTTGGATATGATGCACTGTTTACGAGCCCATAACATAACTCACTAATACCACTTTCTGAGGAAAATATTTTATTGGCAGGTTGTGGTATGAGTGGATGTTGTCTATAGAGGTTTGCAACCTCCAGAGACGCACGTGGATCTACTGTCCTAGGCATGTGTGTGTTCTCGGCAACAAGAGAGCGACAGGCTTGCTTCGAAGGAATAGATTGTTGCGGAGTTTAGGATGGATAATGGGGATGTTCTTCAGTCTCATGGTGACCTACTGTTGGATGATGCCACTAAAATAGACATTGAATCAATAGAGTGATGTAGAGAGTTTGGACTTATTGTACAAGTAGAACTGGATGCTTGAGGGGTAGATAAAGAAGTGTGTTTAACCAGCGAGCAACAGGAACCATCAGTATGTATACACATCGACATCTATTGGGTGAGATTAAGCACCTATGGGTCTGCCCGGAGTGCCGTGAGATCAGTTCAGTCACCATTAACCAATCACGGACTTCAGGAGCTAGCGACCTCACATTAAGCTACATATTTTATCAGAAGAAACATTCAAAAAATATAGACAAAGATTTCATCGATCATTTCAGTCACAGTGATGGTCCTACTGCTGATTAATAATTCCTCTCGTACCGTTATACGTTACATAGGGTCTGCAGGATACCGCTCTATCCTGGGCAACTCGTTCAGCCATGAAACTGAGACAGAAATATCTTGCCTCTCTCAGCAAAGTTCGTTTCAGGGTCTCTTTAGGTCGTCTTCTATTTCTTGAACCATTTGCATCCGACTTCAATGCCTGCTTTAGTATTCTTTGATCATTTCTTCTCAAGGTCTACTGTTGATTGCCGTCTTAAATAAATATCAGCTTTTAGTGACAGTAAGGCCAGATGATATTTTCAATCTTGAAACATCATGACATATTTATAGTTGTAATTTAATTCAATAAATTGTCAATAAAGTATTTGTCTTTGGGTAGTTTTTGGTTACTAGCTGCTGAACTGACGTCACAGCACTATGGTAGAGCCATAGGTACTCAGTCTTCCCCAACAGATGTTGAAGCTTATGTATACTGATGGTTCCCATGGCTCGCTGGTTAAACACACACCCGTCTCTGCCCCTCGCCCCTTTCCGCCTCTAAAGCATCCAGCTCAACTTGCACAACGTGTAATTCTAAACTCATGAAATCGCTGTATTGATTCAACATTAATTTGAGTGTCCTCATTCAATACTAGGTCGCCAAGAGACCGAAGAACACCCCCTTATCCCTTCTTTGGACAGGAAATTATAACTTTCTTAGACAGTGCTGTTTCCGGACAAACTTAACTATAGTTATCAAATAATTGAAGAATGGAACACAGGAAACTATACAGTAACACAAAAACATGGCGTGAGATAGGATAAATCGTAATATCGAAGGACAATAGAAACTAGTAACAGATTAAAAAAATAAATGATCACACCTATTCTACTCAGTACTATATTTATAAAGGGATACTAATGTGACAGCATACTAAGCTATAATAAACATTCCTGTGTCTCCCTACAGGTGAAAATTGTACATCACTAATTATCACTTTCCTACTGTGTAACCTTACCATAAATCGAGCTTTTTGTGAAGTTTTCGAGATATTTTACCACTGTTATCAAATGAAAGGTTACGCCTATGATATTAGAAACACTCACAATTATTACATTCGATCAGTTTTGTAACAAGTCATTTTATGACTGAAATAAATGTGTTGAAATGTCAAATTCTGAGATCAAATTATATTTTAGTTGTTTATAGGAGGTTTGTCTATTTTCAGTTGCAGACAAAAAATAATCAATACTGAACATTGGTAGCAAGCGATAAACGCAGATTAATTTGAACAGTTTAGTAGTAATATATCAAGATTACGGGGGAAGAAACTATAGAAAATAAGAAGAGTCCTGATTCAAGAAAGGTAGAAACGAGAGATGCAATAATGTGTAGATTATTGCTAGGGTTTAAGAAGAGAGAGGGGGAGACGAGACAGAGTAAGACAGAGAGAGAAAATTTAGGATAGCTTGACTTCTTGGCACGAAAGAGAGTCAACATCTGAGATGACAGCAAGAACCAGAAAACAATTTGTGGAGATCCGCGCTTACGCCAGCCGGCACGGCACCAGATGATGATGATGATGAAGAGCATCAATGGCATCATGTACCATGCCGACAGGCGTAGGAGGTCATGTATCTTCACAAACGTCTGTCGTTAGTAATTTCATTTATCAGTTATTAGAGGACTATCATAATAGCACTCCGGACGTGTCCATAGTTGAACCGATCTCAGCCTCAACAAATACAGCAGCGTCCAGCGACCCAACATACCAGTTCGATGTCTATATATTTGCATATTTGATATGTCCTTCTTTTCTGGCTGTACCAATATCGACATCCATCTCTCTCAATCTAATCAGCGACTGAGATTCACAACTCTGAAACTTCTCCGTTCGGAAAGACTTTCTCAGTGCGTTAAGAATATCCTTTCACTCCATGGCAACTCCCTCTGATATCATAGCCATGCCAGCCAAGCTATCAGCTCGTTGATTACCTTTGACTTCTTCGTGCCTAGTGACACACATGAAGGTGATTTCTCTGAACCAGTAATGATGTCAGTTCTGATGATAACTTCCGTGTCATGAAACACAGATATTTGGAATTATTTTCTCGCTGAAGGGAACCCTTCAACTGCACCTTCCCGTGTTATGGTACAGATAACGTACTTGTGCGGCAATTGCAGTTCTAATAACCGAGTATCAGCCGGTATAAGTGGGCAAATCTGCTATGTGCCAGAGAGGGACATTCATTCAGAGAGGGACATTCATTCAGAGAGGGACATTCATTTGTAGAAAATGTAACTCCAAGACTATGTCTCTCTCAGGTGGATATGAAAGGCCAGGAGAAACCTCCTCATTACTCTCTCAAATAAATACCGTAAGAAGATTTTATGTAAAAATATAACATTAAAAAAAAAAAATGTCCATGATGATGTATCCAAGAATTGTGCATACTATGTATAGGATGTTGCATTCATTACTTGCACATTATATGATGACGATGTTGTATCCAACACTTGTAAATAAAATGGCTATAATGTTGTATCCATTACTTGTACATAATATGGCTAGAATGTTGTATCCATTACTTGTACATAATATGGCTAGAATGTTATATCCATTACTTGCATATACTATGTCCGCGAGGTTGTATTCAATAAGTGTACATAATATTGCATCGAGACTGGGTCCAATGTTTATACAATAAATATCTGCAGATTGTACACAATGTATTCTTAAAAAAATCAGTATATATTGAACCTCTGAAGTCGGAGACGGCACGCTTGTATGACGAGGAACAATGCTAATAAGGAAAGCAAGTCTTCACCCAAAAATCAATCAGAAGCGTCATACAATAAGCCCTGACTACGCTTATATTCATAGCAGGCAAACAAATGAAGAAAGAAGAAGTATATCTGGTTACATTCAGTATTGACTGATAGGCAAAGACTATTGTCACAATTATTATTCTCTATATAATCAAGTATGACTGACTCTACTTACCTTGTATAGATGTCTCAAACTGATTATGTAATATCAATGTCAAATGTAAACTTGTATAATCACCAAATCCCAGCCTCTATATCTGACATAAATTACATAAATGTAAAGCATGAATTAAAAGCATAATTGTTGTGTCAATGTACAGTCTAGGTTGTAACTAGGGCTAACACATAAATGTAAACATGAATTGGTTGTGTCAATGTACAGTCTATGTTGTAACTAGGGCTAACACATAAATGTAAACATGAATTGGTTGTGTCAATGTACAGTCTAGGTTGTAACTAGGGCTAACACATTATTTAAATATGAATATAATGAACATTAACTTCTTCTTGTGTCGTCCCTCTGTTACCAGATTGCTGCCCAGTGCCGAGGTTTTCTGTTTTTGTCGTTCTTCTGTTACCAGATTGCTGCCCAGTGTCGAGGTTTTCTGTTTTTGTCGTTCTTCTGTTACCAGATTGCTGCCCAGTGTCGAGGTTTTCTGTTTTTGTCGTTCTTCTGTTACCAGATTGCTGCCCAGTGTCGAGGTTTTCTGTTTTTGTCGTTCTTCTGTTACCAGATTGCTGCCCAGTGTCGAGGTTTTCTGTTTTTGTCGTTCTTCTGTTACCGGATTGCTGCCCAGCGTCGAAGTTTTCTGTTTTTGTTTATAAACACTATACTGCGATTCAGCACAGTCGGAGTGCATGGGCCTCTATAGCTAAAACTAAAGGAAAGGTTATCAAAGAGGTAAGTGGTACACATGCGACAACTACTAACAACGTGACCATGGAGGTCATGACTGTGACAAAATGCTTGAAGTGGTACTGACGAAAACATTGACTCATTTATGCATAAGCGACTCTATGAGCATGATACAGAAGATCAAGGCCGGTTATGTGCGAAGGCAGTGGATGCAATTAATACAAAACGCCACAATCGAGACACTTACTTTCATCTTTGTCCTTAGTCCTTCTGGGATGAAAGGCAATGAGGGAGCGGATGCACTGGCGAGTAATGCTATGATCGAGAATGGATCTTCTATGAACAAAAGCGACATCATCAACTCTCTCAGAAAACATACGCTCTGAAGATTTCAACGAAGAAGATAAAATATATTCTCTATCTAGTTTGCGTAAGTTATGCATACCGACAGGTGCGACAAGACGGGAAAACCATAAGTGAAACCTCTGTAGATACATAAACCAATACAGAAAGGGAGGTGTTATTCTAAGCCATTATTCTAAGCTATTCTGGAGTCCCAAAGTGGGCGGTATCGCCTCCCAGTGGGCACTGAAGCCTTATAGTGGTGGGTTCAGTGCCATCTGGTGGCGTTCAGGCGATTAGGGGTCGATGGCTCTTTAAAGAAGAAATTAATAATATACGAGTATATTTTAAATAAATTATTTGTTGATTTTGCGATTGAATAATCATTTAAAATTTGAATTCTGCATTTTAATTCATCTTATGCTCGTCTTACACGATACATTTAAAAAAATCTATTTTATATTTCATGCATATAATTATTTGAAAATTGACTATGTATGAAAGAAATATATATGAACTTTCTATGTCAAGAGAAAATAGAACATGTATATATGGGGAAAAGGGGGCGTTGGTAAACTGTTATAATGGGGCGATGGCGATACAAAGTTTATGTCGTGCAAAGTTTATGTCGTGCAAAGTTTATGTCGTGCAAAGTTTATGTCGTGCAAAGTGGGAGGTTGGCAGAACAAGTTTGGGAATCTGGGGTCTAAACACACTGAAATACATGCTTGGGAGGAAATCGGAGCAATTATGAACCTGTCTGATTTTCCATGAAGATGATCTTCAAATGAACAATGAACGATCTACTTGAGACGCAGTAGTGTAGTTGCTAGTGAACTCGCTTCTTACGCTAGGAGTCTGGGTTCAATTCCACAGTGGACATGGAATATGTTTTAGACCATAACCGCTCTCAGGTCAACCCAGTCTCAATTTGGTACCAGGAAAAGCTACAAAGTAAAGGCGGCCGATTGTGTGCCAACGGTTAATAACAAATACCTGGCTAACACCGTTTTACCTACAAAACCTCGATGTATAACAAAGTTTCTTTACTTTTACATCCATATATTAAGCAGAGATCATCCCTTCCATTCTATCGACAAATCTTTAAACAAAATTCGCTTGGCAATGACATGAGAATGGCATGTATACATCCCCAATATTTCAAATATAACAGTAGAATACATGATATGAGAACACATGATAAGGAAGACAACGTGTTAGACAGACAGACAACAAGAAAGAAATAACACGACAATATGAGACCACATAAACGTCTGCCTGACCTTCGAAACAAGAGCTTAGACTTCAAATGTCACATTACCACATAATTGAGTTGGCAAGATAAGACACACAATATCATAATTGGATTATACAAGTAATGTAATTATTCGATAAGTTTCACAATCAATGAAATGCTTCGTTTAAACACACATCCTCATCTGTCTTTCCATCACATCTCTGTCGATTAAACACACATCCATCACATCTGTCATCACATCTCTATCCCACATCTCTGTCGATTAAGCACACATCCTCATCTGTCTATCCACCACATCTCTGTCGATTAAGCACACATCCTCATCTGTCTATCCACCACATCTCTGTCGATTAAACACACATCCTCATCTGTCTATCCACCACATCTCTGTCGATTAAACACACATCCGCATCTGTCTATCCACCACATCTCTGTCGATTAAACACACATCCGCATCTGTCTATCCACCACATCTCTGTCGATTAAACACACATCTCTTCTCTGTCTTTCCACCCCATCTCTGTCGATTAAACAACATTTTGAGACAGAGTATGATATGTGCCTGGTTGTGAACATTGAGAAAATATAATGTTAATGAGAAACATAACAAGATGGTTAGATGGCATAGCAGAATCCTGTCAAAGAGCAAAAATAACAATCACCCAAGTCACCAGAACAGTGCAAGACGAAAACAGAAAACCACAACACTGAGCAACAACCAGGTAGCAGTGTGACGGCAAAAGAAGAAGTATACATACTATTTATTTAGCAAATGAATGATGCTAAAAGGATAGCGTCTGGCAGAATGAATTAGAGCGTGGCTCCCATACGGAAGACCCGTGTTCAATTCACGCGGCGACTGCACTAACCATGCTGCCATTGACTTCCTCAGGTTCTCGTCCTACCTGTCCTCCACAACGCTAAAAAGTGGTACCACAGGCAGTACCGATTGTGGTTTTTTTTATGATGACAAACTTGTATGTAGTATTCAACAGATGTTTAACAAAACAATAAGTTAGTTATTTACAATTCTAAATCAGGACAACTGTTCAGAGAAACAGGTTACATGAATCAAAGTTCACTCTAACTCTTGGTTTGACACCTCCGTAAACAGCATAAGTATGTATCATCGGAGCACAGTTGACATTGGTGAAATAAACGTATTATCAGTGTCAGATTAACTGATGGTATCGATAGTTTGACATTGTGCGACCATGAACTATCACCTCCAATTAATTCACTGAATGGAATTTGGTTTATTATAGAATGGATATCAGCGTTGACAAGACCAACGTTAGGGCAAACCCACCCTTATCCACATTACGCACATTACACATGATCCATTGAACTCTTACTTGTGAACTAAGACATTCAATTGCAGTGGATTCCATCTCACTGGTATGTCAGACAATTAGAGTGCCGATGTCTTAGCTAAGGAGGGCAGTGTCAAAGTGTAAATTTACCAACCCCTGTCTTTTCAAGAGGTCAAAACCCTCATACAGAGATAATCTGCAGTAGACTGGAAGACAAACACTGAATATGATTATGGAAAAGACTTCCTCAAAGACCTAAGCAGAACAGACTAGGTCATTATATTTCGACTATGTACCGGACACTGCAGACTCAACAAACACTTTTATAGATTAGGAATGACGGGCAATGAGAGAGCGGATGCACTAGTGGGCAATGCTACGGTCGAGAATGGGTCTTCTATGAACAAAAGCGACATCATCAACGCTATAAGAGAATACATACCTTCTGAGGATTTCAAAGAAGAACATTTGGGGTATTCTCTATCTCGGTTGATAGGTGAGGCAAGAAGGGTCAGCCACGAGAGAAAACCTAGTATATACATCAATCAACACACAACTGGAGTTGTTAGTCTAAACACACTGAAATACATGCTTGGGAGGAAATCGGAGCAATTATGGACATGTCCGATGTGCGATGAAGATTATCCTCAAAAAAGAACAAGACTAGAAATAGGTCAAACAGCTCTCTGCCAGTGTCAGCAGGCGGAACAGACACCGGAGCATGTCCTGCAAGACCGTCCTTTCCTGGGTGAGCTGAGAAGCAACTTGTTCGATGGTCAATGAAAAATGTAAGTTGACCACATCTCCTATTATTTGTTCGATGGTCAATGAAAAATACAAATCTAACACCGTATTCCACAATTCTTCCTATGTTAGGAAAAAGAGTTGGTGGGGTTGCTATGGCTAAGTGAGGGGTTGCTATGGCTAAGTGAGGGGTTGCTATGGCTAAGTGAGGGGTTGCTATTGCTGAGGGGTTGCTATGGCTAAGTAGGGGTTCTATGGCTAAGTGAGGGGTTGCTATGGCTAAGTGAGGTGCTATGGCAAGGGTTGCTATGGCTAAGTGAGGGGTTGCTATGGCTAAGTGAGGGGTTGCTATGGCTAAGTGAGGGGTTGCTATGGCTAAGTGAGGGGTTGCTATGCTAAGTGAGGGGTTGCTATGGCTAAGTGAGGGGTTGCTATGGCTAAGTGAGGGGTTGCTTGGCTAAGTGAGGGGTTGCTATAGCTAAGTGAGGGGTTGCTACATGCTAAGTGAGGGTTGCTATGGCTAAGTGAGGGGTTGCTATGGCTAAGTGAGGGGGTTGCTAGTGGCTAAGTGAGGGGTTGCTATGGCTAAGTGAGGGGTTGCTATGGCTAAGTGAGGGGTTGCTATGGCTAAGTGAGGGGTTGCTATGGCTAAGTGAGGGGTTGCTGTGCATGGCTAAGTGAGGGGTTGCTATGGCTAGTGAGGTTGCTATGGCTGTAGGGTTATATGGCTAAGTGAGGGGGTTGCTATGGCTAAATAGCTACGCCCTAGTCTTGCGCTCCGAAGGTCGAGAGTTCGAATTCAAACAACGACTTTCTGTTCCAAGAATATTTTTTTTCCAGATAAACCACTAGGATTGTTGATGGAGCTACCGTGTTCGTGCTTTCTTTAATACTCTCGACCGGTGGCGTACCTTTTCTGCAATAGGGACCGAGCCATATGGGGTCAAAACCGGTGCAATAATGCCACTCCTCAGTCTGTAGATCCTTTTACCAAACAAAAGTTGCTGTTTATACATTATTATTATCAGGTAACTTGTCCTGAGCAGAACTGTGCTACTATAGCAGCCCTTCTTAATTTCTTTCTCTCATAGACAACATGCCCCATCTCTGTATCCAATTTTATACTTCAGTCAATTTATAAACACAGAACTTGAGAAGATTACCTGTTGAAAGATATCGATCATATTCAGAAACTATGTTATATAATAAAAAATATACGGTATTAGACACTTGTCAAAACCTTAAAATCTTGTTAAAACCTTAAAATCTTGTCAAAACCTTAAAATCTTGTTAAAACCTTAAAATCTTGTCAAAACCTTAAAATCTTGTTAAAACCTTAAAATCTTGTAAAACCTTAAAATCTTGTAAACCTTAAAATCTTGTCAAAACCTTAAAATCTTTTAAAACCTTAAAATCTTGTCAAAACTTAAAATCTTGTTAAAACTTAAACTTGTAAAACCTTAAAATCTTGTTAAAACCTTAAAATCTTGTCAAAACCTTAAAATCTTGTTAAAACCTTAAAATCTTGTTAAAACCTTAAAATCTTGTTAAAACCTTAAAATCTTGTTAAAACCTTAAAATCTTGTTAAAACCTTAAAATCTTGTTAAAACCTCTTCCGAAACCGTGTAAAGAAAACAACAAAGAGGTAGACAGGAAAAAAATTGAACAGAAATTAAAATATTGGACAGAAGTCAGAGTAAATGATATTGTGAAGGAAGTCGAGAAATTGAAAATCTTTCAGAAACTTAGAGTAAGATTATAATTGTCAGTGTTATCATGACATCTATATGAAGAGATAACAGAGAAACAAGTGAAAGGGAACTATTTCATAGTCTGTAACAATATAATAATTGTAGCAATGACTGGTAATAATACCGACTACAGTAATATTATTATTATTGGGAAACTTAAATACCGAGAGAAAACAAGCCTTATTTGTTATTACTTTCATACGCATACGCAGACACACTTTGAAACCAGAAGGAAACAGACAAACGCCTCCCAGAAAATTGTTGAACAGAGCAATTCAAAAGAAAAATTCATATATTGATTTATCCACAACCAACAAATAAAATAAAAGGAGTTCTATTTTTATGAGAAAATAACATGAAAGGAATTCGACGATGTGTTTTTTGGGTGATTATTTTGTTACAGTATCGTCTAGTCTAGACAAATGTATAATTATTTCATTCGATTTCCTAGGATATGTTTTCATAGTTTTCTTCTCTATGACTATTATCTTTGTTTGTTCTCTAATTTTTATCTCATTTTTTATCTTCAAATCTTTCGTTGTTAAAATGTTTCTCTCTCCCTCTCTTTGCCTTTTTAACCTCGATTGGAGCATACACCTTCAACCAACTCATGCCAAGTCTTCTAACTCTATTTGGAAAACTCTACTAAAAGGATTGGTTGCACAATCGGACAAGAGGAATAAATTAGGGGGAATAAATATTGCCCTTTTTCTTCTTCTTCAAACGTTCCATATCGACCACTTGTCAACCGCTATGTGTGATTTGTATGTGATCTGAGCCTAAAAACGATTGTACGCTGTGACAGTTATGCGCCTACAAGTAGACCAGCATATCCAATTTCTGCGATAATTTTTATTTACTTGGGTAGTTTCTTCCATAGGTCCTAAATAATATCGTCACTTGCGACATGTCATGTAGGTCGCCGGGGTACTATTCTTTGATTCCCTTACACTTGCGACATGTCATGTAGGTCGCCGGGGTACTATTCTTTGCTTCCCTTACACTTGCGACATGTCATGTAGGTCGCCGAGGTACTATTCTTTGATTCCCTTACACTTGCGACATGTCATGTTGGTCGCCGGGGTACTATTCTTTGATTCCCTTACACTTGCGACATGTCATGTTGGTCGCCGGGGTACTATTCTTTGCTTCCCTTACACTTGCGACATGTCATGTAGGTCGCCGGGGTACTATTCTTTGCTTCCCTTACACTTGCGACATGTCATGTAGGTCGCCGGGGTACTATTCTTTGATTCCCTTACACTTGCGACATGTCATGTAGGTCGCCGGGGTACTATTCTTTGCTTCCCTTACACTTGCGACATGTCATGTTGGTCGCCGGGGTACTATTCTTTGCTTCCCTTACACTTGCGACATGTCATGTAGGTCGCCGAGGTACTATTCTTTGATTCCCTTACACTTGCGACATGTCATGTAGGTCGCCGGGGTACTATTCTTTGCTTCCCTTACACTTGCGACATGTCATGTAGGTCGCCGGGGTACTATTCTTTGCTTCCCTTACACTTGCGACATGTCATGTTGGTCGCCGGGGTACTATTCTTTGCTTCCTTACACTTGCGACATGTCATGTAGGTCGCCGAGTACTATTCTTTGATTCCTTACACTTGCACATGTCATGTAGGTCGCCGGTACTATTTTTTCCTTACACTTGCGACATGTCATGTTGGTCGCCGGGTCTATTCTTTGCTTCCCTTACACTTGCGACATGTCATGTAGGTCGCCGAGGTACTATTCTTTGATTCCCTTACACTTGCGACATGTCATGTAGGTCGCCGGGGTACTATTCTTTGATTCCCTTACACTTGCGACATGTCATGTAGGTCGCCGGGGTACTATTCTTTGATTCCCTTACACTTGCGACATGTCATGTAGGTCGCCGGGGTACTATTCTTTGATTCCCTTACACTTGCGACATGTCATGTTGGTCGCCGGGGTACTATTCTTTGCTTCCCTTACGGTCCCCGGCTCCAGACGGGAGAAAACAATATTGCTCAAGGAATAGTTTCTGAGAATGTACAAGAAATTCTAGGAATTTGAAGTGGTGGAGATACAGTAGTCAATCTTCAATGTGGGAATGTCTCTAAATAAATCAATAAATCAATCAATTATAAATACAAGCAAATTACATATCGCACGCTGTGATTACATATATTATGAATTGAACTATTGTTTACAATCAATGAATCTGATCTTAGATTTCCGTTATGTGCAATGTTTCTGTGAACTTTTTACTGGTTATTTGCACTTAATCCTATCTTAAAGCATTTCGGAAACACCCACTGGGGATCACTCACTACCAGCATATGTTAACTCAATGAGATGTATGCTGATGGTTCATCTAACTCCCCGGTTTAAAAAAATGTTTTCATTTATCTCTCATATTCCCAATCCTACTTGAGTAACAATCCATTTATAAATCTTGTAATCCTAGTACAGAAACATCATTAGTTACACATGTTCTAATTCAACTATTTATTCCGTTTATGTCGGTTAATGAATATTATTTTTAAAACAAAATGTTGTAAAAAAGCCCCAAAAAACCCAAAGAAACAAAAAGTGGCACAGCGAAAGGCTAAAATCAAGAAAGCGGTACAGAATACAAGTAAACTATATAAGGGATGGGTAAAATCAAATACATTATATTTGTATAATAAATATCGATCAAAAAGAAGATATCCTAAACGAGTAAGAGAGAGAGAGGGAAAGAGAGAGAGAGAGAAACTGTAGATTCATTGTGAAAATGTGCCTAGTGTGTAGACTTCTTCTGATATCTGTGATATCATCTTTTCTAGCGCTCATTGTGCAGACTTCTCCAGATATATCATCTTTTCTAGTTCCCGTTGTGTAGACTTTCCCGGATATACCATCTTTTCTAGCGCCATTCTGTAAACTTTTCCTGACATAACTTTTGTTCAAGTGTCCACAGTATTTGCTGATAATAACTGTTAAATCTAACAGTGAACACGTATCTAACACATACGATTAGATAGATCAGATGATGCGTCATCTTCACATCAAAAGTCAGCTGTAATAAAACTTCAACATTTCTAATCTCATGCCAAGATGGTACATTCGGAAAAAAAATTGGTTTTGTCCATCATATAATGTTTCCCTCTAACTTCAATTATTGTATTGTACCTGTCAGTGGCGGCTCGTTGTCATTTTTCTTGGTAGGGTCAGACAGAAATTTTCGGAAACATGTTTTTTTAGCATTTACTATTCCGGGAAGTTATTCCCCCTTTTTATTAATGGTGCGGCCGGGCCCCACTGGCTCTTAATGACGAACCGGCCTGGTACCTGTTCTGTTTTGTCCCCCATTATGTCCCGATAGAGTCATCACTTGGGTCTATTAAGTGCTTTGTTAAAAACAAATATCGAAAAAGAAAATCTATATTAATCCTCGACATATACTTGTCTAGTGTACATATGCTAAAAATAGACTAATCTACACATAGTTCAAGCAGAACAGTCTATTTTGATACGTGACAAGAACAGGCTTCTTTGTTCATTCATGTTTTGACCCGGCTTCCAGGTACTATGTTTCAAGACTTTTGTGTTCTACATTGAATTGTTTCTAAAAATAGTTACTATTCCACTCCTGTCACGTCTAGTCCATTGTTTCCCTGTACTTGATTTAATTGGAAGCAATCATGAGGAAATAAATAGTAAGCCATAGATCTAACTGACTCAGATACAACGTTGTTTTCATTGAATTGACCAGACAAGTAATAATACAGCAGATATATTAAATACAAAAAAAAAATAAAAAACATAAATCAAATGAAAAATTCGTTCGTGTGGTGTTGTGGCTAGCAAGTTGAGCAAAGAATACTACCACTGCTACCTTCAAGGCATGTCGTAAGAGGCGACTGATGTAGGACCTAGGAAGAAACCTAGTAACTAAAAAGCATCGCATAAATCGGATGTGCTGGCCTACTTGTAGGAGCATAACTGGCAAACATATAATCGCTCTTAGGCTCAGATCACATATAAATCACACGAAGTGTTAATCACACGAGTGGTCGATATGGAGCGTTCAATGTAGAAGAAGAAGAAGAAACGAAAAAGTAACAACAAAATTGAAAATAAACATTAATAATTTATGTGGCGTCTGTGGCCTAGGGGTTAGTGACTCGGTCTATTAACCCCGACGTTCTAAGTTGGAATAACGCTGCGGACAGTTTGCAAATTGTTTCCGTTGATTTTAACTAAAGAACGATGTCGCCACCCGTTCAGAAAGCAATGACAAACTACTGAACGTATAAGTGGTGCCTAGAAAATCAACGAATCGTTTACTGTAGTTGATGGCTACGTCCTTTAGGATATACCACAATTTTCATTTTCCTTTAATTATATATTACAGAGCACATATATATATTATATATTGTAGTGTCCAACAGTTTTGTCTGTATATTTAGGCGAATCTGACTAATGACTGTAGAGGAGGTACGGGCACCATATGACACTTGCAAGAAAAATACTAACAATAATAAAAGCAGTACAAATAACAAAAAGTAATATTAATTATAACATCCATAACAAATAATACTCTTTAATGTTTAACAATTATATTCTACTGACACAAAATACTGAAAATCTTATTATTTAGAAATAATTTGTTTTCTTGATATTTTAATTAGCGTTACATTCAGACGGAGTCAAACAGGGCTTCATGGATGTATCACTCGGTCGTCATGCTCCCGTCGGTACCGCGTTGAGCAGAGCTGTTCTAGAGTCATGTATATTTAACAGTAATGTAACGTTAACGGTAATGTATATTTAACAGTAATGTATGCCCGCGTGCCCAGCGTGTTCGTAGTGCGTTGGACCACGGGTGACTAGTCCTCTGTAAGTGCGGGTTCAACTCCGCGGACTGGCAGAAAAGCTACAGGTTCCCCAGATTTACGGTGTTCGTGGCACCGAGCCGAAGGGTTACAATGTCCATGACACCGAGCCTAAGAGCTTTCAGCTCAAGTGCTTCTGGATCGGAAAAAACCAAAAAAAACAGTAATGTATATTTAATGTTTTGTAAAGTAAGGGCTTACAATCCGCGATAGCGTAGTGGTTAGTGCACTTGCTTCGACGGCAGTTGCTGCCAGGATCGAATTCCAAATTAGAAGTGTTATTTTTTTTCCTGCCCGTACGGCTGTCAGAACGACTCAGTCTCATTTGGTGCTCTAGAGAAACAATGTGAAGTAAAGTTGGTGTTGGTCACAGAAAAATGCAAGAATAAAATTGTATATTTAAAAAATGTTGTTACTACCTGCAGTACCGCTTCTTAGGGCGGTGTAGAACAGGTGGGACGAGAGCCTGAATAATTTAATGTCTTAATTTAATTTAGTCGCTGCGAAACTTTTCAGGTTATAATTTTTCATTATGTTCACAACAGAAAAAAATCTTTAGCCTTACCGCATATTGAACACGGGCCTCCTGCACGGGAGCCGCGTTTTAATCCGTTCGGTAATCCGCTCCCACTAGGCCAGACTAAGGGTAACTCATGGTATGAAAAACGGTTCCTTATTTACTTTTGTTTACAAACGCAATAGCATGAATAACTTGCTAGATAGTTTTCTTCTGCCGAGAGTGATTTAAAAAAAAAAAAATTAGTAACCTGCTGATACAAAAAATAACGAATAGCTGTGACACAACAATGATAACAAAGCAACACTTCTCAACCAAATACAATAATCTAGCTCAGTTTAATCCAGAAATTGCACAAGAAAAATTTAGATTCATTCAAGATGCCAACACTGCCTCTTCGTATTTATATGCACTACCCGAACTCAAAACAGAGATCAAAGAATTAGAACACAATGAAAAATAGAACATGGAAGAAGGATTATTACAGACACGTATAGAGATGTCAATTATCGTGAAACAAAGACATAAACAGACCCATAAACTACATAAAACACTAGCAAGGAAGTAGTTGGAGAAGTCCCAAAACTCCAAAATGGGGGAAAATTAATTCTATTCACTGCTAAAGAAAAGGTTTCAAGTAATTTCAAGTTAATAATGGAAGCTATCAGAAGTCAGGAGAAGCGATGAAATCCGATAAATGTCTGGTCAACCACTAGTAACAACTGTTATAAGAAGTAGAAGATGGTGATATGCTGGACACACCTTGAGAACAAATGATCAAAGAATATCAAAGCAGGCACTGAAGTGTGATTCAAAGGTTTCAAGAAAGAAAGGACGACATAAAGAGACCAGTAAACGAACTATGCTGAGAGAGACATGAAATATCTATGTCAGTTCCATGGAGTAGATTTAACGTGTTGCCCAGAACAGAGTGGTATGGCGAAATTGCTTACAGGCCCTATGTAACGTACAGCGGTACGAGAAGAGGTATTATTATTAATTGGATTTATCAAGACGGCAGCTGAAATGACACGAGAACAGAAACAAAAGATATATGAAAAGTTAGTAATCTTAAACTTTTTCTGGTCAGTTATACAAGTGTCTAGCAACCGCACCAAAAATATTATAAAGTTGCAGAATTGAAATAACTAAGAAATATTCTAAAGTAGATGATTTATAACTTACAGAATAAAAGTCTTCTTCTTCTTCCAATGTTTTTAGACATCGATTTGTATGTATACTTTTAAAGTAGTTAGTGGTCAACCGGAGTCTATGTACATTTCCGTATAGCTTGTCTTGGACTGTTATGGGGGTTGGTCATGTGTTTTCTCTCTGTTCCGTGTATGTTGGATATTCTTGCAGTATGTGTTCTCTGTTATCTTGCTAGTACAGAATATAGTGATTGTACACTGTTCCATTGCACGATTTTGGTAAACGAGAAAGATGACAGATGACAGGAGAAACTTTGCTACAAAAAAGACTATCTGGTGAGAAACGATGACGTTAAAGATGCCATCAGCTTGTATTGTGTAGTATTGCTCTCTTATCGTTATATGTTACATGGAGTCTGCAATCAACTTCTCCATACCTCTCTATCCTGGGCAACGCATTCAATCTCTTCTATGGAATTGGTTTCCGACTTCTCGCCCCACTCAGTAAAATTCTTTTCAGGGATTTCCTAGAGAGTTATTTCTTTATTTAACCATTTGTCTCCTACTTCACTGTTTGCTTTGTGATTCTTTCATGATTTATTCTCAGAGTACGCCCAACATATCTCCATCACATTATCGCGTAGTACAACAATAATCAGCGACCGACAAAGCAGTCAGTGCACCAGCAATGCATTCTTGCTTCTTGCAGTGCACCAGCAACGCAAATTAACGTACACTTCCATACAACGTAGATGATTGATTGATTGATTGATATGATTATCATCATTGCACTTCGGTGAGTAACCATGTGTGCTCCCATCTCTTTTAGATGATTGATATTATCAACTGTCCTAACGGGACCATGTTTTATTACTTTAAAGGGTTTTTAAGCGAAGGATTGACTTCAATGCACGGTTTTACCCCTCAATGGCACGCCACCTTTTCGAGAGTATTGAAAAAAGCACGACCACCTTTTCTCCAGCAACAATCCTAGGGTCTCTGGAAAAACTGCACTCGTTAACAGAACGGCGCGGTCCCGGGTTCAACATCCACCACTTTCGACTCAGAAGGCAATGGGCTTAACCACTTAGCCACAGAGACCGCGATACTTTAGAACAGGCTACAATAAAATAAGACACCACTTGCCCATCACATTCAAGATACATTTTTTCTAGTCGCTGTTATTATAAATCAACAGAGAGAAAGTAGAACTTGTCTTACACAGCTGTTCCTTGCAGGCAGACATGAGAAAAAAAAAGTGTGATTTCCATTTTAGAAAATAAAATCTTCATTTCCAACTGAAATCCGGAAACAGAACAGACTATTTTAGAGAATTCTGAGTCCAAAGTCAAAATTAAGGATAGTCAATGAATAATAATAATAATAATAATAATATTTTACTAAAGGTATGATCACGCGTGTGGTTTATTACTTATTAGCCCCCAAAAGGATCACTGTCTCCTCTCGACGCATGTCGTAAAATGCGACTGAGAATGACAGTGGTGTGGGTGGGGACCCACACTGTACAATAAAAAAAGCAAACATCTACAGAGAAAGAAACAAATCTGAAACTGCTCATGAAAATATTACTAGGTGTAAGGTAGAAAGAGAGGCACAAAATCAAATTGAATTGATATTTTAGTCCCTTTTTGATGTGTCCTTTAGAGCGACGAGAGCTGGCGATAACTAAAGGTATATTTACAAAGAAATTAACAAACAGTTTAACATATTGTAAAAACAAGTATAACATTATCAACTGTTCTGAAGACACTATGTTGCTAAACTTCAACTCAGAACAGGCCACAACAAATAAAGACACAAACTGAAATCCAAAAATGAAGATAATATATCTCTATACTTTGTCATTGAGAATTGACAATAACCACAGAACACGTCCTACCAAAAATGTCCACTGCAGACAGTTCTCAGGAAAAGACTGTCGCCCACATCCAACAACTTTAAAAAGAAACTGTATAATGAAATAAAATCTTGAAATTAGAACATTTATCGGAGAATCTGAACTCCTATTATAAAATGATTAATGGTCGTGGGTTGGAATCAGGACTGCGTCGTTCTGTTCACGATTTTTCAGACCTAGAGTATTTGCCGAAGTTACGGAGTTCGTGTTTTGTGCAATACTCTCGGCAGGTTGGCCTGCCATTTAAGCAAAGATTAATTTAGCCATATGGCAAAAACCCGGAGAAATGAAGGCAATTCTTTTAAAAGAAGAAAGTAGAAATACAAGAAGTAATTATAAACACTCAAAAATGTCCCTCTCTCCCCCTTCGTAATACAGTTAGTATTTATTTCGGCAAGAACTTTTCCTGAAATTAAACGTTGTTTACTTATAAATATTCACCCTTAGTGGATTTTTGTGGCTAAGTGGCCGTTGCCTTGCATTGCGAAGGTCGTAAATTCGAATGTGGACCGCGCCGTTCCTTCACAAGTGCTTTCCGAAGACCCAAACTAGTGCTGCCAGAGCTACGGAGTTTGTGCTTTGTGCCATTGTCACGGCAGATGGCGTGCTATTTCTACGAAGCAGGAGAGGGCTAGCCATATGGAGTAAAACCCAGTGCAATGAGGCCACTTCTACGTATTTAGACCCTTTTATAAATATTCAGTGAAGCTTCTGTGGTAGAGCAGAAAAGAACCACTGTTTTCTCTACTATGTGTTAACATGCAATTATGAGGTATGGGCCAACTACCCCACATTTAATTTAAAAATAAAGCTACAGAAACAGAGACAAAAGAAATGCAATCCGTCCATGATCGTGTGGGCATTCTTCTTTATTGTCTCTGTCGTATGTGTTCTTGAGCACGATGAAGATTGATGATGATGAAATAACTATACATATATATATATATGTACGTCTATATAATTATTTTGGAGAGAGGTGTAAACTTCTTTTATTCTTTTGTTGTCCCACTTTTGTTTGTTTCGGTTTGCTGTCCAGTGTCGTGGTTTGCTGTCCAGTGTCGTGGTTTGCTGTCCAGTGTCGTAGTTTTCTGTTTTTGTCTTGCGCTGCTCTACTGGCTTGAGTAATAAGTTATTTTTACTTTTTTGAGCATATTTTGCTATGCGATCTATTCATCTATTTCATGCCTACCTCCGCTTTCTTTCCGATGATCTTCTGTTGTAGAAGACCCTTGCAAATAGTACACATGTGTTTAAGTTTAACTGTGTAAAGGGAATGACACATATTGTCAATGGTTGTGTTCCCAGTTGTCTTTAAGAGTAATATTATATCAATGATTGTGAACATTCCCACTATTTTCTGTTCCTTAATGTTGATTGATATCTTTGAATGATATCGGTATATCTAGAAAGATATGATTATATTTTCTGTTCCGTTCTAAAGAAACTTTAGAGTTTGTGACTTGATGCCAAGAGACAATCGATAAAGCTTGCGTTTTATAACATCGCTTCTATTTGTGTGCATATTGTTTCATCTTCAGTGAATATCTCGTTTAACTATTTAACTACAGTCTCGTGCCAATTTTATCATTGATATTAACTCATAATACACGCACGTTAAAACCATAACTTTGTGCGCTGTTTTTCAGAGAATAACATTTGTAATGGAGGGCTTCTAAAAATATATATGTGTTTTATTTTTAAATATTTAATACCACTGGGTTATTTTATATATTAGGAAGGGAAGAGTTGAGTATATTTTGTAAATCGTTTGCTGTATAGATGAGAAGTGTTGAGAAGTATATTTTGTAAATCGTTTTCTGTATAAATGTGAAGTGTTGAGAAGTATATTTTGTAAATCGTTTTCTGTATAAATGAGAAGTGTTGAGAAGTATATTTTGTAAATCAATTGCTGTATACATGAGAAGTGTTGAGAAGTATATTTTGTAAATCGTTTGCTGTATAAATGTGAAGTGTTGAGAAGTATATTTTGTAAATCGTTTGCTGTATAAATGTTAAGTGTTGAGAAGTATATTTTGTAAATCGTTTTCTGTATAAATGTGAAGTGTTGAGAAGTATATTTTGTAAATCGTTTTCTGTATAAATGAGAAGTGTTGAGAAGTATATTTTGTAAATCGTTTGCTTTCATTTTTTATAAAGATTGATATATATAACATTAAATAGTTTAAGTTCAAGATTGTGTTTATATTTACAGAGTTGGCCTGTGAGGTAGAGTGTTTGACACTTGGTACTACCAGAGTAGTTTGTTAGGTAGGTTGCCATATTTGTAGAATTCATAAATTTTGAGTGATGCAACAGACGTATATTAATATATGACAAACAAACAAATACAATGTTTACAGTACTATGTGAAACATATTTGAAGTTTAACTACAATTTATATATATATATGTCATATAATATATATATATATTAAAATGTATATATAAATAATAAATATTAGCAATATATACACATATATTTATATTTCACTGAAGTAATTTATAAGTGACGCTAAAATGTGTAATCATGGCATTATCTATATCATAGGTTCCCAAAGTAGCGGAACCGCCCCTCCCCCTCCAGTGCGCACTGATGCTTTCAAGGGGAGCGTTAGTGAGTTCAGAAGCATTTAAGTGGCATTCAGGATATTAAGGGTCGGTGGTTCCTTAAAGACGAAATTAATAATATATATTTTAAAATTAACTATTTTCGTGATTTTGCGATTGAATAATCATTTAAAATTTGAATTCTGCATTTTAATTCATCTTAAGCCCGTCTTACACCATCCTATTTTTCATCATTTTTCTATGTCATGTATATAACCATTTGAAAATTGATCATTTATGACAGAAATATATATCAGTTTTCTATGTCGAGGAGAAAATAGAGAGCATGTATATATGTGGAGGAGAGGGGGGCGTTGACAAACTGTTATAATGAGGAGGGGGGTGGGTTATAAAGTTTATGTCTTGCAAAGTGGGCGGGGGCCATACAAATTTGGAAAATATGATCTAGATCCTCTTCGTGTCTCGTATGACATATAAAGCTTCCACAAGAGATTTCCATTGTTTCAATTCTGCAGTCTTTCTATTAATTATTTTCAAAGTCTTGCCATAATTTTTCAACTATATTTCCACAGCTCTTCTTTTTGTTTCCTTTGAACAACACAACATACTCACTCCACCCCCATCTTTGAATATTAGGACTTAGATCATAGATTCCCAAATTTGTTCGACCCACTGCCCACTGTGGGCGGCACTACGCACTTTGAGAACCTATGGCTTTTATGAATGTAAAATACAAAGGTGCAATGAGTATTTCAGATGTGTATCAATGTTATACTCCATGTAGGCAACTTGGAAAACGAGAAACGTGACATATCATGTGCAGGACGCCGCCATCAACCACAGTAAGCGAGTCCTTGATTTCTAGACACCACATACACGTTCACTAGTTTATCATTGCTTTCTGAACGGTGAGATCTATTTTTCACATTCGTAAAAATCTACAGTAACGAATTTGCTTCCAAACTGCCCGCCGTAGTGTACAAACCGGTACTCTTGGGTTGTAATCAAGTTCACTATCGTTAATCCACAGACGCTCACATATTTGCTGATATTCTGAATGCCTTCGTCTTATATGTCATTAATTGGATGAATGAAAAATACAAAGGTTCAATGGGTATGCTAGAGATGTACTGATGTTATACGTATTGTAGTATATATATATATATATATATATATATATATATATATATATATATAAATGTCACTGCAAGTAATATATAGTTGATATTAGAATACACAACCGTACCTGATACATCGTGATGATAACATTCACAATACGGATAACATAACGAATACCTTCTACACATTAATGACTTAGCCGGTTCCAACAAAGAATAGACGCAATTATCAATTAATTATCAATAGTTGTTGGATATCTGGTAATTTTTACAAATATGACAATTTTATGGTAAGTTGAACACCATCATTATATTTCATACAATGAACATGGCATTACTTTGAAAACCATTTTATACTTATGTGTTTTCTCAGTATCTAATGTTTTGCAGTTTTGTAAACAATGTCTGACCCTTAAAATATTGAATTTCATTGGTTCTTTTGTTGGTGTTTCTAAGTTTGGTAGGTAAAACTATCAACAAGGTACGTTCTAAATCTGTTCTTAAACAGCGAAGTCTGATACTTAAATCTGTTGTTACACAGTCTAGTCTGATAGTTAAATCTGTTGTTACACAATGTAGTCTGATAGTTAAATCTGTTGTTACACAGTGTAGTCTGATAGTTAAATCTGACTTGTTGTTACACAATGTAATCTGATAGTTAAATCTGTTGTTACACAGTTTTTAGTCTGATAGTTAAATCTGTTCTTACACAATGTAGTCTGATAGTTAAATCTGTTGTTACACAGTGTAATCTGATAGTTAAATCTGTTGTTACACAGTGTAGTCTGATAGTTAAAAAAACAAAAAGAACTGGGATGGAAAAATAAAGTAAGGAATTTAAAATTAATTAAGAGATGTTATTTCAGACAGGAGAGAGCATCAATAGTGTAGTCGTTAGTGAGCTCGCTTTTTAGGTGAGTGGTCCGCGTTCGATTCCACAGTGGGTGTGAAATACTTTCCGACCCTAACACCTCTCAGGTTGACACAGCCTCAAGTGGTTACCAGGGAAATTAAAGCTGTTGGCGTGATGTAGACCACATCACCCATCGTGTGCCGACAGTCAATGAAAAAAGGCGGACCTAACACCATATTACCCAGTACACCTCGAGATATAAACAAAATGGTTGATATATTTTACTTGTACTTATGTCAGACATAATTCTCATCATACAAAAATACAATTGTAAAAAGAAATACTCTAAAGTGGCATGGTCAGATAAAGTGTTTGATCAAATAAAGATGGTAATTTCATCGACAAATTGGAGATTTAAGAGATAGAATTGGGTTCACAAAGTTTTCTGTGATATGATCTAATCATTTTTTACAGGATTTTCTTATATGTTTGGTATAACAGGATTTTCTTATATGTTTGGTATAACAGGATTTTCTTATATGTTTGGTATAACAGGATTTTCTTATATGTTTGGTATAGTCTTCAGATAAACGTTGTGTAAATAAGTATCAGTCTTCATAGCGCACAAGTACTTAAAGGCAGAGACACACACAACAAATTCGACTCAATTTTAATGAGCATGTTGTTTTTAACCGCTCACCCACAATGAATTCAGGTGTAGTAATTTCCTTTAATATGACGCATATGAATGATGTTGGTGTGAAAACTTCCTTTCTTAATCACCAGTTTCCCTTGTTATTTAAGCGAGACTTACTCCGACTTCTTAGATAACTGTAATTTAGATCCTCAAGTAAACGATCAGTTTCCTATTGCCCAACCTCATACCTTGTGCACGCAGAACATTTTCGGCCCAAGTCCTTGAGTCTCAAATTTCCTCGGCCCGGTGTCAGTAGCTCGGTGTGTTATCAACTTCGCTGTCGGTGACTCCATTTTGAATTTAAATATGCAAATAATGTAATGAGAAATGTTAGAGAAAGCTGACGATAAAGAAAAGCACGATGCGAAAATGAAAAAAGAAAAGCAAGTGAATGGAGGACATGTATAACCAGAGATAAGATTTGCTGACGATATAGTGCTTTTATCCACTTCATAAAATGGTATATAGAAATTAGTAATGTCAATTCATTGAAACAACAAAGAATAACACTTGCACATCAACGGAATGAAATAAAAAATATTGACAACAGATAATATACAAATAACATAAGCATCAATGGGCATTAAAGTGTTGATATGTTTCAATATTCAGTTTCATCGTCAATAAGCGACAGAATTGTTCAAGAGGGTATACAAATAAATAACATGGCTTTGCTGAAACCTGTTTTATAATTTAGACAACACAGACTCCCTAGAGTTTACCAGTCTTAAAATCTAGATGACGCATACTCCATGAAGTTTATAATAATAATACTATAATAATTCCTCTCGTACCGTTATAGGTTACATGGGACTTGCAAGTAATTTCTCCATACCGCTCTAAAGGGTTTACACCCTTTAGAGCGGTATGGAAAATTACTGCAAGTCCTATGTAACCTATAACGGACAGAGAATTATGGGCAACCTCCTCAATCTCCTCCATGGAACTGAGACCGATATTTCTTGCCTCTCTCAGCAAAGTTCGTTTCAGGGTCTTCTTAGGTCGTCCTGACTTTCTTGAACCCTTTCCATCCCACTTCAGTTCCTGCTTTGATATTCTTTGATGATTTCTCCTGAAAGTGTGTCCAACATATTTCCATCTTCTCTTTCTTATAACAGTTGTCAGTAGTGGTTGACCAGACATTTCTCTGTATTCATCATGAAGTTTACCGAACTAATAATTCAAAATAACATAGATTCGAATAGTACGAAGTATATACCGGTTTTCTAAGTTAGAAAACTCAGATACGAACATCATTTTGGTTCATAGGCGTTCATACATTAAGACAAGGAGTGGGCGGACTGCAAACCCTCATCTCGAGAAGCAAGTGCCTCCCCTCTTCTACAAAAAAACTTTTCATCAATATCAGATTTATGCGAATCTGCTCTTCTCCTTTACCGTAAAATACCAACTAAACTTATATTTTACTCCTTTTGCCCCCTTTTCCTCCTCCCCTAGTTCCATCCTGGAAACATGTTTGTGTACGCCCATGTTACGATTAGTTCGTATTTTTGTTTCCTGTTGTTGCCACATTAAGAATAACAATTATATAAAACATCTATAGTGTTCTACATCTAGTTATGGGAGTCTGTAGCTTAAGATGTAGTAAACTCGATCACAACTCAAGCATACCTTGTTCAAACTCTGTGCCGGACAATTTGGAAGCAAATGCATTCGGCGTAGATTTTTACGAACGGCAAATATACAGAAAGCAATGGTAAACTACTGAATATATAAGTGGTGCCTAGAAAATTGATGACTCGTTTACTATAGTTGATGGTGAAATCCTGTAAAGGATATACAACGATTTTCATTTTCAGTGTTGGATGAAATCAAGACAGAAGATCTGAAATTCTTAGTTTGAGAATCATCCAGATAAACTATTAACATTGTAACGAAAAAACATATGTTATTGTTGTTTTTTTAATGAGAATGTGTTTAATTGAAAATATATATGCACTAGTAGAAGGGTATAAGGGTATAAGGGTATGCAGGTTTATGGTGCAACGTTATCTATGACTGACGTTGTAGCGTGACATTAGCTGACAATGTAATTAACATAGCTTCTAGTTAGATCTGGCAAACTGTGTGAGCGCAGTTGGATAACATTGACAGACAGCAGTGGAAGATGATACAAATTGTGTGAGCGCAGTTGGATAACATTGACAGACAGCAGTGGAAGATGATACAAATTGTGTGAGCGCAGTTGGATAACATTGACAGACAGCAGTGGAAGATGATACAAATTGTGTGAGCAAAGTTGGATAACATTGACAGACAGCAGTGGAAGATGATACAAGTTGGTTAGCTTTAATGTTATCTGCACAGCTGGGTAGTGGCGTCAGGGATTCTAGTAGTAACATTGACTGGCAGCAGTGGAAGATGATACAAATTGGTTAGCTTTAATGTTATCTGCACACCTGGGTAGTGGCGTCAGGGATTCTAGTTGTAACATTGACAGGCAGCAGTAGAAGACGATACAAGTTGGTTAGCTTTAATGTTATATGCACAGCTGGTTAGTGGCGTCAGGGATTCTAGTAGTAACATTGACATATTTCGACTTGTATATTTTCTCATTACGACATACATCACTATAATAAAACATAATATGTGTCATGAATTATGTATAGTTTGAGAACCACATTTTTCAGAATGTGCCTCCCAGAAGATGGTCAGCATAAAGAAACTATGACACGATACAAGCAAAGAAACAAAAGTTAGACTTTTGAGAACATGCATATTTCATGTGGCAACATATTGATGTGAATCGTGGACCTTAACACAAACATTAAAGGACAAAATTGAAGCTTTTGAAACAAGGTGTTGCAGAAAAGTTCTTAGTACATCCTGGACAGAGAAGAGAAAATACAGGGACGTCCTACAAGACCTGCATATCGTGGAGCATTAACACATAAATAACATCATGTCCCGGAATATGAAATATTTTGGCCAAGTTAAACGTCACTGTGGTTTGGAGAGAAAGGTAATGGAAGGCATGGTTCCTGGAGTACGAGGCATGGGACGACCAAGACGAAAGTGGCAGCAGGACATCAAAGAACATTTAACATGACGTTGGAAGAGGCAGGAAACTTGCTAGGACAGATAGATTTTCAGGAGGGATGTGATGAAGCGACGTTCTACAAGGGACATGCTACTATTTAAGACAATCCTCAGACAAGAGAACACAATGATCTACAAAAGATCGGAGTTGGAAATGTAGACGCGTATGACCTTTAATATGCTTATAGAAATGACCTCTTCAAAGAGTTAAGTAGAACAGTTTCGGTCACTATATTTCGTCTACGTACTGGAAACTGTGTGGGACGGATTAGCGTAATGCGTAAGCGTTCGACTAGTGACTCGGACACAAGAGGGTTGGTGGTTCAATCCCACACACAACTTTCCACACGTGAGGAAATAAATTGACATTCTTACCTCCTGGACACTAGGGTCTAAAAATGGGAAGTGAAGTGACTTCTTACCCTACGGTATGGAAATGCTACGGGAAATGTTATTTTGTACTGGACACTGCAGACTCAGCAAACACTTACATGAAGCGGGACTGGAGACAAAGGATTTACTTCATTACACTCCATTAGACATAGTTCTTCTCAGCACAAACGGCGCAATCTATCTGCCGAGATTGTACAAAACACTTTATCCGTAGCACCGACAAAAACCTTAGGGATCTATAGAAAAAGTACGGCGCGTGAATAGAATAGTGCTGTCCAGATTCGAATCGACCTCAGAACTGAAGGCAACGGCTTAACCACTTAACCACTTAACCACTTAGCCACAGATACCCCGAGACAAGACACTTACATAGACTAGTAATCAGTAAAGCTGCTTTCTGTCTGCGTCACAGGCGATCAGAGACTGGATCATGTACGGTAAGATTGTCTTCTCCTAGGTAAGTTTCAGAGACTGGATCATATACGGTAAGATTGTCTTCTCCTAGGTAAGTTTCAGAGACTGGATCATGTACAGTAAGATTGTCTTCTCCTAGGTAAGTTTCAGAGACTGGATCATGTACAGTAAGATTGTCGTCTCCTAGGTAAGTTTCAGAGACTGGATCATGTACGGTAAGATTGTCTTCTCCTAGGTAAGTTTCAGAGACTGGATCATGTACAGTAAGATTGTCTTCTCCTAGATAAGTTTCAGAGACTGGATCATGTCCTGTAAGATTGTCTTCTTCTAGGTAAGTTTCAGAGACTGGATCATGTACGGTAAGATTGTCTTCTCCTAGGTAAGTTTCAGAGACTGGATCATGTCCTGTAAGATTGTCTTCTCCTAGGTAAGTTTCAGAGACTGGATCATGTACGGTAAGATTGTCTTCTCTAGGTAAGTTTCAGAGACTGGATCATGTGAAGATTTCTTCCAGGTGTTTAGAACTGATCATGTCAGATTGTCTTCCTAGGTAAGTTTCAGAGACTGGATCATGTACTGTAAGATTGTCTTCTCCTAGGTAAGTTTCAGAGACTGGATCATGTACGGTAAGATTGTCTTCTCCTAGGTAAGTTTCAGAGACTGGATCATGTACGGTAAGATTGTCTTCTCCTAGGTAAGTTTCAGAGACTGGATCATGTCCTGTAAGATTGTCTTCTCCTAGGTAAGTTTCAGAGACTGGATCATGTACTGTAAGATTGTCTTCCTAGGTAAGTTTCAGAGACTGGATCATGTAACCCGGTAAGTTTTCAGAGACTGGATCATGTCCTGTAAGATTGTCTTCTCCTAGGTAAGTTTCAGAGACTGGATCATGTATGGTAAGATTGTCTTCTCCTAGGTAAGTTTCAGAGACTGGATCATGTACAGTAAGATTGTCTTCTCCTAGGTAAGTTTCAGAGACTAGATCATGTCCTGTAAGATTGTCTTCTTCTAGGTAAGTTTCAGAGACTGGATCATGTACGGTAAGATTGTCTTCTCCTAGATAAGTTTCAGAGACTGGATCATGTATGGTAAGATTGTCTTCTCCTAGGTAAGTTTCAGAGACTGGATCATGTACGGTAAGATTGTCTTCTCCTAGGTAAGTTTCAGAGACTGGATCATGTATGGCAAGATTGTCTTCTCCTAGGTAAGTTTCAGAGACTGGATCATGTACGGTAAGATTGTCTTCTCCTAGGTAAGTTTCAGAGACTGGATCATGTACGGTAAGATTGTCTTCTCCTAGGTAAGTTTCAGAGACTGGATCATGTTCTGTAAGATTCTCTTCTCCTAAGTAAGTTTCGAAACAGCATGGGTAAACATGACAGGCCTGAAACTGACTGTCCAGTTTGTTGTCCACAGTTTACCAGAGATCGCCGAAGAAGATATATAGAAGCTCTGAAAATTATATCAAAATAGGTCGACGGTCTGTGCATGTCTGTTCGTTACACAGTTGGACATTTACATACTTCAAGAGCATCGCGAATAGTTACTTTACTCAACATAGACCACATAAACATACATTAATATGTGTTATATTTATATGTAGTCATTTAACAATTCCAACACATATTATTGCATATTGATATTGTAGACATTGTGGCAACAACGTGTGCACATGTTATGTAATGTGTGGAAATCTTTACAAAAATTGTCAATCATTTTAAACTTATGTGTATAAGTCTACTCACACACTTGTTACATGTGTTCATCGTGTATGTTAAAGTGTTAACTCTCATTCTGACTTCAAGTCTACTCACACACTTGTTACATGTGTTCATCGTGTATGTTAAAGTGTTAACTCTCATTCTGACTTCAATTGACAGTGATCTGTTTTATCGTGGCCCCCGCCATCATAAGGCCGACTAGCTCAGACGGGAAAGCCAAAATTCTTGTTGACTTTGACCTGCCCTTTTCTGTTCTTCATTTCTTACCAGCATCAGCCATCTGATGTTACCAGGATTTCAGGGTATTTAAATTAATGTACATAGATGAGACTAAAAGAACTGTAGATGAAATTGGACAAATTATAGATGAAACGGACAGAACTATAGATGAGACTAGACAAATTATAGATGAAACTGGCAGAACTATAGATGAGACTAGACAAATTATAGATGAAACTGGCAGAACTATAGATGAGACTAGACAAATTATAGATGAAACTGACAGAACTATAGATGAGACTAGACAAATTATAGATGAAACTGACAGAACTATAGATGAGACTAGACAAATTATAGATGAAACTGGCAGAACTATAGATGAGACTAGACAAATTATAGATGAAACTGACAGAACTATAGATGAGACTAGACAAATTATAGATGAAACTGGCAGAACTATAGATGAGACTAGACAAATTATAGATGAAACTGGCAGAACTATAGATGAGACTAGACAAATTATAGATGAAACTGACAGAATTATAGATAAGACTAGACAAATTATAGATGAAACTGACAGAACTATAGATGAGACTAGACAAATTATAGATGAAACTGACAGAACTATAGATGAGACTAGACAAATTATAGATGAAACTGGCAGAACTATAGATGAGACTAGACAAATTATAGATGAAACTGGCAGAACTATAGATGAGACTAGACAAATTATAGATGAAACTGACAGAACTATATATGAGACTAGACAAATTATAGATGAAACTGGCAGAACTATAGATGAGACTAGACAAATTATGAAACTGACAGAACTATAGATGAGACTAGACAAATTATAGATGAAACTGGCAGAACTATAGATGAGACTAGACAAATTATAGATGAAACTGGCAGAACTATAGATGAGAGTAGACAAATTATAGATGAAACTGACAGAATTATAGATGAGACTAGACAAATTATAAATGAAACTGGCAGAACTATAGATGAGACTAGACAAATTATAGATGAAACTGACAGAACTATAGATGAGAATAGACAAATTATATATGAAACTGACAGAACTATAGATGAGACTAGACAAATTATAGATGAAACTGGCAGAACTATAGATGAGACTAGACAAATTATAGATGAAACTGACAGAACTATAGATGAGACTAGACAAATTATAGATGAAACTTACAGAACTATAGATGAGACTAGACAAATTATAAATGAAACTGGCACAACTATAGATGAGACTAGACAAATTATAGATGAAACTGGCAGAACTATAGATGAGACTAGACAAATTATAGATGAAACTGACAGAATTATAGATGAGACTAGACAAATTATAGATGAAACTGACAGAACTATAGATGAGACTAGACAAATTATAGATGAAACTGGCAGAACTATAGATGAGACTAGACAAATTATAGATGAAACTGGCAGAACTATAGATGAGACTAGAAGAATTATAAATAAAACTAGAATGACTATAGATGAAATTAGAAAAATAGATTAAAATAGAAGAACTATATATGAGACTAGAAGATCTATAGAAAAACTAAAACAAACTATAGATAAAATTAGAAAAACAAACTACATTTATGAGTCTAAAAAGTGTAGAGGAAACTAGAAGAACTTTAGTTGTAACTTAAAGTTATTTATCAAATTTAGAAAAATGACTAAAGATGGGTAGGCGAACTATAGATAAAAAAAAAACAATTGATGAAATTAGAAAAAAAACTATAGATGAGACTAGAATTATAGATGAAGCGTGGAAGACTAAATATGCTGCTAAAAGAAACTATAGTTTAGACCACAAGAACTATAAATGAAGCGAGAAAGAAAGTATACATGAAACAAAAAATATTATAAATAAAACGAACTTTTGAGACATAATTTATTTCCAAGTACAGAAATGACATATAGTGAAATGAGAGACAGTCGTCCGTTTGCTTAGCTCAACAAAAGGAGTTGCTGAGAAATGATAATACGTCTTGTGGAATAAGAGAAGTTGAAATATTGAGAAGTAGTTCAAATAATGGAAAATGACATTCCATAAGTGCAGTGACGGCGGATTTTGATTTGCAGGTTTAAAGTGGCATAGAATGCACATGAGAAACAGGATTCAACAGACATATAGATTTAGTTGGCAGATTTCTGCAGGGTCTGGAATATTTGAACATTTTCAGCGATATATATATATATATATATATATATATATATATATATATATATATATATATATATATATATGAGTCCTCCGTATATCATAGTCAGAGAAGAGAACAAATAGGTCTAACCAGAAAGAAATCAAAATCAAAGACAACTGGCTGATGTTACAAAAAAGAAAGAGAAAATTTAGGTATTTGGACATATAAAAAGACATGAAGGGCTGGAGAAGACCATCATGGAAGGAGGCATACGGCAAGAGAGAAGAAGAGGAAGACCACGGAGAAGATGGATTCAGAATGTAACTGATGGTTTGAACATGACGTCTGCAGAGGCAGGACATCTGGCCTATGAGAGAGATAAATTCCGGAGGACTGTTGGGGTGGCGAAGTTCTGCTCAGTACACGCTATTTGATGATGATATATATATATATATATATATATATATATATATATATATATATATCAGGTAGTTGTTGTGGATACTCGTGCCTATTTACAGTTTCTCTGGCACTCTGCATTCTGTGGAAAGATACATATTCCCAGTTGAAAATCAATATCATTTCAATAATGATTTGAAGAATTGCTTTGTCGAATCTGTGTTGTATATCAGTATCGATTCTTCCACCTGCTGAATCACCTCGTGTGTTAGGGCTGTGGTGTCATATTTTGGAGGGGCAATCATTGCAACAGTTGCAGCAAGTAAGTCAGGTGGCTTGAGCTGATGTGGCAGATGGTCTCTTTACCCTCTGCATTTTTGTTCCGCCTCAGTACGCAATCACTTTTCTCTTTTAATTGTGTGGGTCATCAATCACTGCCGCTTACAATGCCTGTCAGTCTATTGCCAATCTCTTACAATTATCTTTGTTTATGATGTATGATGTTAGATATTGTTTGCAGTTGCCCATGAAGCGAAGTAACGGGTGTCAAATCTGTTTAGTACTAGTTGCGATTTGATCAATTATAATAATTAAATTCTAAGTCTTGATTTTGTAGAATGACCCTGGAGTACATCTATACTACATCAACTGAGAGGTTGAATGTTTATATTTGTTTTCTCGGGTCAAGTCTCCTACACTTATATCATGTGTCAATATATCAAACAATTCTATTTTTCTATGCCGTAACTCTATTCGGTATCAATATTTGTTCTTCTGTTTCTGGGCTACTAAATCGAAATTTTAACACGACCTCTGTATAAAACATCCACAAAAGGATAAAAATAGGCAACTTAATATTTATAAAATGTCTGCCTCTAGCTAACCATGTGATGAAGAGTTTTTTTCTTATGAATTCAGGAATGTAGCAGAAAAGTAACTGATATTTATGAATAAAAATATATATGTTTGAGTTAGTCTCAGGCTAATATTATATGAGATGACGTAATTCTCGAAATTAAGCAACTTGTAAAATAGTCTCTAAACAAAAGATATTGAAATCCGTCCTTGAATTACATAAGCTGGCTAATTTGATTTCCTGTAGTATGAATCGAATGTTTTCTATAAATACTTCTGTTGTTTAAAGAATGTTTAGTACAAGTAATTGCATGAAATGTTTGGCAAATATCACAGAAATATGGGTGTTTGCGGCAATGTGAGAGCGGATCGACTTGCATCAACGGCATTGATTGTTGGGGAGTTGAAAATGGATAAAGGGGATGTTCTTCAGTCTCCTCACGACTGCATGTTGGATGAAGACACTAAAATAGATGTTGAATCGATTCAGCGTTTTAAGCAGTTAGGTGTTATCCGTTGTACAAGTAGATATGGATGCATGAAGGGCAGATTGAGAAGTGTATTTAACCAGCGAGCCACAGGAACCATCAGTATGCATGCTCTTCGATATATGTTGGGGGAAACTGAGCACCTATGGGTCTGCACGGAGTGTAATTACGTCAGACAAATAGCCTAAAACATCAACAAGAACGATGTGTATATGATTCTGGAGTTGCATGAGAAAATTGCTCGACAGTTTGAACAGATTAGACAAAATAGAGCTGTCAATCAAGCGGCATGTACTCAGTTCCAGACTGTCGTACGTTCAGACGTGTGTTAAGTTCAAACTGATCTGTATGTCAGTTGGAAAGCTTATTATGATTGAGTCACGATAAGCAAGGCTGGTTTCATGCAATTTGACGTTATCACATATATTATATCTAAGATGTCTTCAGTAATGAATGTTCAGGTTGAATAATTAGGAATGTGTCTCTCTTTCTGTCTTTCACATTCTCTAGACTGTTGGCACCCTTGTCTCGTGGAACACAGTAGATACTTTCCCGTACTTTGTGTATAGTAGATGTATTATACGTCCTTGATAAAGGAACCTTCATTACTTTAGATTCGGTGTTTGACACGATCTTAGCTCTTAGATGTTGTCCCAGAGGGCACTATAAAGCAAAGTGGGAGAAAGGAAACTAAAAACCCAAAAGGGATGATGGATATTGCCAACTGTCCATAAGGGAACAGACTGTCATAGTTTGCCTCCGGACGGGTTATAACAAAATGAGTGAGACACTACCCGTACACTAAATTCATGATAGGCACCAATGCCCTATGCCCCTATGGCTTGATGAGTACGGGGACAGAGTATAACCTACGAACTGTTCTCAGTATGCAGACCTTAGAATAAAAAGGTGGCCCACTTTCCCAGTGTCCAAGAAAAACAGTATTGGGTGGCTGACAATCTGAGGTCGACTGCAGCCTTTCTTAGAGAATCCGAAATCCCAGTCTATTGAGAACGCAGAAGAAGATGGCTATTATATAGTAGACAAGTAAGGACACTTATTATACGAAAAAGCAATGTTTCCAAATACGTGCATATCCTAAACCAGTCAATACCAGAGTTGAATTATAAATATTATATTGTAGTGTAATTGAGAACGAAATCAGAGACTATCTAGACAACTTTGCGACAGTAGAGAAAATAATATTTCAAGGAAATAGTAAAACACGTAATCACAAATTACTGTAGTTTTACAAATTACAAAAACAATAAATTTGTAAAACTACAGTACTTTGTGATTACGTGTTTTTCCAATGAAATAGTTTTACTGCAGTCTCATCTATTTTTTAAGGAAATAATAGCAAGAAATACAGAAGAAAGTTGAGTAACGTTCATTTCACAGATAATTTAACAGTAACAAAATGTCTTGAACAAAATGTGCATAGTCTAAACTCAAAACAGATAGCAACAGATACAAGTTGTTCGCTAGCAGCAACAGAAGCATCTATTATGATAGAAAGGTTAGTTATACAGAAATGCAGAGGAGTAAAATAATTGATGCAACAACATACAATACCCAGCATCCAGATACAATAAACACATTTTAACCTTGCAAAAAGATATAATACAAGTTGTCAGAATAAATGTGGCTGGAATATAGTGAACTAAAATAAACACATACAAGACGACTACAAACTTTTAAAACAGAAATTGCAGAACGCAGAAAGGAAACTAGCAGAGACTGAGCAGGTAAATCGTCGTCTTCTTCTTTGCGTTCGTTCTTTACGACCAATTTTAATCACTCTTTGCGATATGTTTGATCTTTGCCAAGAACGTTTATACGTTGCACATTGGTTTGTTAGGCCCCTAAACGCATAGACTTCTATACGTTTAGGACACGTGCATCCGTTGTCAGTCAAACCTCCCTAGTCGCCTCTTACGAATGCATGGCAGGTAGCAGTGGTTCTATTATTACACCCCAAATGTGGGCCCCGTAACCACTCGGGCGGACAGGTAAATGAACACTTCAAGAAATCAACTGAAGAAAATAATAAACAACTGAGAAAAGAGACCGTCTACAAGAGAGTAGAAGTGTTTAGCAGTAATGTCATCAACAGAAGTACGAAACAAATGAGCTGACTATGAAACAAATCAAGAATGGTTCACTTATATAACATAGTTAGTCATACAGTACCATCTGACACACATAGGATAAATAAATAATATATGTGTTGTTTTCAAAATAGCAAGATAATATTCATAGATTAACTTGTGTTCCTATACAACTCGAGCGAGATATATGATTAATAACAGCGCTAACAGTATAATCTGTTGGTTTTTGTGTGCAGATTAACTACTTCTTCGAACGTTCCATACCGACCCCTTGCTAAACCTCGCGGTGATTTTTATGTGATCTAAGCCTAAGAGCGATTATACAAGTAGGCACGCATATCCAATTTCTGCTACGTTTTTATTTACTATGGTGGCTTTCCTAGGCCCCTACCTCAGTCCCCTCGTACGACATACTTTGTAGGTCGCAGTGGTACTATTGTTCACTTTCATTGCGAGTCCTGTCTCCACATAGACGATTTATGAAACAAAACCCCCATGTTCCTATACGAATAGCTGATAGACGATTTATGAAACAAAACCCATGTTCCTATACGAATAGCTGATAGACGATTTATGAAACAAAACCCATGTTCCTATACGAATAGCTGATAGACGATTTATGAAACAAAACCCATGTTCCTATACGAATAGCTGATAGACGATTTATGAAACAAAAACCATCATGTTCCTATACGAATAGCTGATAGACGATTTATGAAACAAAAACCATCATGTTCCTATACGAATAGCTGATAGACGATTTATGAAACAAAAACCATCATGTTCCTATACGAATAGCTGATAGACGATTTATGAAACAAAAACCATCATGTTCCTATACGAATAGCTGATAGACGATTTATGAAACAAAATCCATCATGTTCCTATACGAATAGCTGATCATCTTACTTTATGTCTTATCCAATTCCAGCGTTATTTCTTAAACTCTTGTTTCACTAACATTTTCTTAGTAATTTCCATCAAGTTCTCATTAGTGGCCGCGATAAACAATACATTTACATAGAAATTACATGTTTATTGGCAATAAGATATAACAACATATTGAATTCCTTTAATTTAAAAGCAATGAATAATAAAGTCAATATCCTGAGAGATATATACAGAAAGAAGTGATCAAAGAAAACTGACAAATAAAATGTAGCGTATCCGACTTTGTGTTAATAAGTTTCATATGAGCAAGATGGATAGACGATAACTAGCATTTAATCACGTGTTCTTCGACGAACGCTCCAAATCGACTACTTGTCAACCACTCTGTGTGATTTGTATGTGATCTGAGCCCAAGAGCGATTGTACGATGTGCCAGTTATGCGCCTACAAGTAGGCCAGCATATTCGATTTCTGCGCTGCTTTTTATTTACTAGGTAGCATCCCTAGGGCCTACATCAGTAACCTCTTACGACATGCGTTATAGGTTGCAGTGATACTGTTATTTGCTTCCCTTGCGGGCCCCGGTTCCACACGGGCGATTTAATCATTAAGTCGTACAACTTTATTAGTTTTGTTTTTGTTCTACCAATATCACTTCAGGTGAAGTCAGAGCACGTAATATGACTGAGTTTTTACCTGAAGGCTTGCTTTTCTTTTCACCAGTACACACCGCTATTCAGGTGAGCCTTACTTTGACTTCAGATGTACTTGTGATTTATATCTCCAATTAAATGATCAGAGTTTCTCGTAGTCTAATCGCGTACTGTGTGCACACAGAAAATATTTGACCAAAAATTGCATCGAACCACTCTCACGGTCACTAATGCAATGTGTTATCTGCTGCGCTAACAGCGACCTCACTATTAGCACAACTCCCCTCCCCAAACCCTATTCTGCGATCATGTCTTAGTTGATTGATTGATTGTTAGGACCATCATCATTGCACCTTGGTGCGTTACCATGTGGGCCCCGATATTTTTCTTACACAGGAAGATCTTAGCTGCAGTGCGCCAACTCCATAGCACCGGCGATGGTCCCTTTTGAAGATGGCAAAGATATTTTGATAATAATTTTATTTTTCATCTTTTCTAATGAATTATGCCCGGCAGTGGCTTTTCAGCCTGCTCGTCTCGATTTTGAACTGCCAACGATTATTTTACCTGTCTAAATTGAACATGGAACCAATGTTTTATCGTCCGTCTCTGATAGGACTAAGAACTCGATCTCACCTGCACTGAGATCAAGGATATTTGTAAAACTTTCTAGATGGTTTCACGAGGGAGCGAACCTTTGGCACGAGTAACGAACATCTAACCTCATGTCTTAATTAAAACATGGCAGTCATCTCTACCTGAATAGTTCACAAATATGGCCTACGTCTACATTTCTCTTTTAATCAAAAATATTTACAAAATGTAGAAACAAATTTGTCTCTTCTTAGATTCTCCTTACATAAAATACCTAATCATGTTGCAGTTATTGTTTGGTAATGAATTTCAAGTCGTTTACAAACTATATATTTTATAACTTGTTTTTGTAAGGTATTTGAAATATGTGACGTAATCCAGAGCTGACCTAAATAAACGATCAGATCAATAGGTCATGGACTATATGTAACGTTTTTCTAATTTATTTACACAATTTTGTTTTTATAAGCAAAACCCAGCGAACATAAGTGAACTTGAGAACCGTATAGTGCAGCCTTGGGAGGGTCCATATTCTGAGCAAGGTATATCGATTACATTTCGTAGGGACCTTTGTAAGGACATCATCAACTTTGTAAGTTAGACACGTAGAAGTATAAGATAATACAATATGTTTGGGCCACTGTTAAATATCACAAGAAACAAACGTTAATGTAATAGCCAAACTGCAAGCCAGCATGCAAAAATTATACATTAATTAAATAAATAGTTGGTTAAATAATCTCTTTCTCATGTAGCCAAATATGTCATGATTACAAATAAGTTCACAAATAAATAAAACTAACAACAGAGAGTAAATGTAAATGTTATATAATTATGGGTAAGTGTCTACGTTTGGTCTTCTAACTTTTGACGCGACCTAGTAATCAGAGTACAGATTACTTCTGATTGTAGCCACGGTAAAGAAGGTCAAATACGAAATCAGCGTTTTAGCTTAGCATACACAAGTAATATACAACTACCAGATGAGAAACTGATGTAGCTTTAGCTTTAGCTTTGAGTGAATGTTGTCTATCAAAGCTTACAACCTCCATCTACATATTTCGATCTGTTGTCCTGTACATACGGGTGTTTGAGGCAATGAATTAGCAGCTATGCTTGCATCACTAGCACCATCCATCGTTGGGAAGTGTAATGTTGTTAATATGTACATTTTTTGATAGCTCAACCACCTTCTGTTAGATGAGGACACATGAATTCATGTTGAAACAATACAACGTTTTCGTAATACAAATATAACTCTTTCTTATATTGAGCAGTGGTGGCACATGATCTTTTGTGTTGGTGGGGCCAGACACAAATGTTCGCAAAAATCATGGTTTTAGATTAGGTTATATTTTAATTTATTAAACAATATTAGACATTATTGTGATGGGGCCTGACACCACTGATCCTTAATGACGAGCCGCCACTGATATTGAGTATAAAGTTTTCTCTGTGTCTTGACCTCATTAAACACATCAACATTAGTCATTTTAGCAGTCCATGGGATTCTTATCATTCTTCTGCAAAACCACATCTATATGTCCCTCAGAGAGTTTTCGATATGTTTGTTTATTGTCCATGACCTGCTTCCGTATGTCATTATTGGTTCTATGTAGCCCTTACTGTACTGTTTATAATAGAAGAGGCATAACTATTCATATTATATTGCCTGGTGAATGATTAACAGTACAAATTTCACTCCCTGATACATTGATAATAGTATAACACTTACTGTATGTGGTGATATAAAATATAATACATAGTGTACAGTACATTTAATTAAAATAAACTGGAAACAATGATGCAAAGTGAATGTTGTATCCGTTAAGTGCTGTCCGTGATATTACAAAGTTGGTAAATATATCGATGAATGGTGATATATCTTCTCCAATAATCAACATAATACGATCGAATGTATGTGATCTTAATGTCGGATAAGTATGTGATAAATATCCACTCTTAGATTGAATTTCATTGTATTGTTATGGTGATTTTTGTCTCCATCTCATCCCACATTACTGCATGTTATTCATATGACAACAAGGTTATGCTCTATATACTTGAGTTCTTTGAAGCTGACATCAAACAGAATGTAGATTAATGAGATATCGTCAGAGACAGTTGCCCTGGTAGTTATTCATATAGTTCTGTATGTAATTGTGAACACAGTGTTATTAATACAGGTATGAGTATTGGCATTCATTAAGCAATGAAGATATCAATTTAGATGATGTATTAAGATTGTTTTACGGATTGTTAAGATAATTTTCTAAGTAACTGTGTTTTTCTTATTGTTAATTTGAATTGTTTTCTTCGAATTGTAATCAAAATTGTTAGGAATGTTATTAAGACTGTTATAAGTAGGTTAAATATTTCTTTCTTTTCTTCAGTTTTGTTGTGCCTCACAGTGTCAGGATAAGAAGAGATTTCTAGAACGTGCTTTTTTGTCAATTCATAAACAGTGTCTTTCGTCGCTTCTGTTACCTCTGTGGTCCACCTTTTGCGTGGAGGCCTTTTGCTTTGTATCCACTGTATCGGAGTAACATTGCTCTTTAAGGCGCACTGTCTGTTATTAATCTGCTGACGTGGCCGAACTATTTAATTTGTTGTTTCTTGATG
This sequence comes from Arion vulgaris, assembly GCA_020796225.1. Lineage (NCBI taxonomy): Eukaryota > Metazoa > Mollusca > Gastropoda > Stylommatophora > Arionidae > Arion > Arion vulgaris. The sequence continues at coordinate 9,401,183 of CM036753.1, read as the reverse complement.
AAGTTCAATATTGATGATGTGCCCACTTTTTTCCTAATGTTTTAATTTCTAAACCAGTTTCTTGTTGTTAATCCCAGCATTATTAATGACTATATTTACTATATATTTTTTTTTGGTGGTTTGTTCGATCCAGATGCACTTGAGCTGAAAGCTCTTCGGCTCGGTGTCATGGACATCGTAACCCTTCGGTTCGGTGCCATGAACACCGTAAATCTGGGGAACCTGTAGCTTTTCTGCCAGTCCACGGAGTTGAACCCGCACTTACAGAGGACTTGCCACCCGTAGTCCAACGCGCTACGAACACGCTGGGCACGCGGGCTTTGTATAGTTTAAAAACATGGACAAACATTTGGAAGATAAAGTTAATGGATGTAGTTGTACTCCATTAACTGTATCTTTGTTATGTCTCGTTGATACATGAAGTTCACACAAGAAATATCCATTACCATTATTCTACCGCCATTTTACTCATTTCTTACCATATAATATCACACTCTTTTAACTCACTTTCTTCAGCACATCTTCATGTTTCTTGTGTACTCCCATGCACTCTTTGTACTCCCATGCATTCTTTTGTACTCCCATGCATTCTTTTGTCATTCGCTGTTATTCAAAGAGCTTTGCTAGTCAATTCCCCTAATGGCACATAGATACCGTATTTAACCATACCATCGTCGTTTAACTCATAAAATATTATAAGCCACCTGACAATAGATACACGTGGTATCTACTTTTCGATAGACCACTTCAAGAAACAAACTGTCTTGCTTGTAACAAAATACTTCACGAGATTCTTATGAAGCTATTTATTTATAATTCTATGTAGAATCTAGAAATTTAATTTCTAAAATAGAGAGTTGAGCCCTGCACATTCTGATATGGTTCTGACAATGAACATAAGAAAGTAATGATACATTTTATAAACGCACACTCCATGAAAAATTTGATTCTAAAACAACAGCGTGTAAAAACATAATTTCAATATGCTTATACTAGGAGTTAGTGATGATCCACAATGATACACAGTTAACAGAAAGTCGCTCGTTGCTGATTATGTGTTGGTCTTCCAATGTTGGTTTTGCAATATGTTTCCTGCAATATATATTTTATATGTCAAATTTCTTACTATAGTCTGTCCATTAATTCGTGAGCACGTTTGAAATTGATTTTCTCGAAAACTACCTGTTGGATCTCAGTGATTTTTGCATGCAGCCTTAGAATATACATGACGCTAAAATAAAGCTAACCAGTAGTCCATAGATGCTACGGATTTTGCACATCGGCGAATTCCTTTGATCTTTTATGACAATTGCAAATACGGGGCTCAAATTTTAGATTTTACAGTATCCCTAGAATTTGTCCATGTTAATTCTATTCATAAGTGTATCTCCATATTAACTTGATAGGTCAAGTAATTAAGTGTGTTGCCCTTTATGTGCAATCGTGGACTTGGATACAATATGCAACAGTTAGTCCTCCCTTCGGTCACCATTAGACCCCAGGGTGTCTTAACTTCACCACAAATTGTATGATGGTAGACGCATTTGGATATGGAAATGTATACGTTGCTATTTCTCAGTCTGACGATTCCATGAGGTTGATAATTGTTACTGGCTGGACAAATTGTAATCCATCTCGGTGCCAGTACTCGTCTTCCTCTCGGAGCACATGTTCGACACACTTCTTCCAGAACTGCATGTCTATCATTGAGAAGGACTCACGTGTCAGAACTTCAACATCACACATTTTAAACGTCCTGTTCTGTTCGGCAACTTGCCCTTTACTTTAGCCCAGACAAGCTCTATCGGATTGAGGTGAGCATGATATGGAGGTAGTCGCAAAGACGTGTGGCCGTATTCCGCAATGATTTTGTCAATATGAAACACCTTTGTCTTATTTCTCATCCTCACCAGGTGCAACAACTCGGGTTTCAAATATGTATCATCGAAGCTGACATTTTCCTTAGCAAGCCAAGTCCTAATTTGATCTTTTGTATTTGATGCAGTTGGTACTTTGTCTTCCGATGATACTGCGTTGTGATAGGATGCATTATTCATTACCAAGCATGATGGTCTGTTTAGAATTGGAAGTAGATCTTTCTCCATCCAGTGCCTGAAAATATGTCCATTCATTTCTGTGTGGTAGTCCCTACCGTCGGTACTTTTGATTGGAAAATAAGTCCAGCGTCATGGACAAGACCTTCTTCACTGCTTCCTGCATGTGTTAGTATAATACGCTGGCCTTTGCTGCTTGGTATTTTTCTTTTCTGTTCACCGTCTACTGATTGCCATTCTTTAGCATTGGTGTGGTGAGCATTGACCCAGGATTCGTCCAAATATACAATATCATAGCCTTGCCTCCGCCGCTCACGGATCTGCCTCAGGTATTTACTTCGGGCAGCAATTAAATGTGGCTTTTCACAAATAATATTCCTGCCGCCTATAGTTTTTCTGAAGGTGAAGTCGGCGGCTCTTACAATTTTTCATAGAGTACTTTTAGAAATGTCTATGTTGCAATCTGATTGCAGTTTTAATTTCAGTTTCCTGAGAGTAACAAGTTGATTTGTCGCAAACATTTTCAAGAGCTCCCGTCTTATGACATCTATGTCAAAGTCGTCAATTGTTCTTTTCCTTCCTTGCTTGACATTAGTGCACTTTGTGTCCTGTTTAATCCGTCGGGAAAAGGATTCTCTATTCAGACCAAGCGCCAGTTGCGTTCATTTCTCAGGGTTATGAATATCGCAATATAGATGACCTCTCTTAGATTCCCTACGGAAGTGTTGGTATAGTAAAACTGTAACCTTCTGCATTGTTATAAATGTGCACTTCAGACTCATTATGAATGTGATATCAATGTCAGTTTTGATAAGCCAACAAATATGATACAGTAGATTCATACAAATAGCGAGATACACCTATAACTATACAACGGTATCCCAATTATAACGTCATATGCTTTCCGCTTTCAAAGTCGACTGGGTTAGGTGCACGCGAATTCCCGTGAAATTGTTGTTTACTCACGATATTTCTATGTTACCATAATATATTTTTAGAACAACGCGTCTGTGTACCGTAGATCTGTTACTATTGTGTACAATCCGGTGAGGTTGATTTTAATATAACCTGAAGAAGAAATATTTCAAACTACATCAAATTTTCTTGGAAAAAATATTTCTCTAGCGTCATGGATATTCTAAGGCTGCTTGCAAAAATCACTGAGATCCAACAGGTAGTTTTCGAGAAAATCAATTTCAAACGTGCTCACGAATTAATGGACAGACTATAGTCGTTCCAACCTATAGTTTTGTAATTCTCATAGCATATTCGTTTACACATATGTCCCAGCTTTGGCATGTTTTGTGTAAGCAATAATCTCCATTTTGTTCTGTGGTCTCTGTGGTCTCTGTGGCTGAGTGGTTAAGCACTTTGCCTTGCGAGTCGAAGGTCGTGGGTTCGAATCCGGACCGCGGCCTTCTGTTCACGAGTGCAGTTTTTCCAGAGACCCTAGGATTGTTGCTGGAGCTACGGAGTTCGTGCTTTGTGCAATACTCTCGTCAGGTGGCGTGCCATTTCTGTGGAGGGACCGAGCCAAATGGGGTAAAACCCGGTGCAATGAAGTCAATCCTTCGGCTTTAAAACCCTTTAAACTCCATTTTGTCAATTCCATACATCAATAAACCTTTCAATAGCTCTTGTATAATTGCTATCCGTGTCAGATACAGTGACATTAGGGTATAACCTACCATGTTCAACTGAACTAGAGTGTGTATACTGAAGCGGATAATGAAAGAATAACAAACAAAGAAGGATATCCGTATAGGTAATGCAGGCAAGGATTTACACAAAGTAAACAACAATAATAATCAATTAACTGCTAACGTGAAAAAGCAAACTCATTATGAACATCATTAAGGAAAGCATATTGTGTTTTGAGCATGTCATTGACTAAGTAACTATGAAGTACAAAGATCCAACAAGCACACTATGTGTGAAGAGATACAGGGAGTATAATAGTGAAGATATTAGACAATTTAACAGTATTGTATTTAACAGTGTCTGCCCCACCTGTGGTAGAGAATTGTGTTCTAGGATTGGACCTTAAAGTCACCTCCGCGAACACCAAAGAGGTGCAGTAACACTCGTCTGAGGCTGTTGTTATCATCGCTTGCGATGGACGACTATTATTATAACATTTTAACTTTTACTGTGACATGAAGATTAACAATAGAAACTAACAGAGCCAAGAACATGAAGATTTTTACAATAGAAACTAACAGAGCCAAGAACATGAAGATTTTTACAATATAAACTAACAGAGCCAAGAACATGAAGATTAACAGTAGAAACTAACAGAGCCAAGAACATGAAGATTAACAATAGAAACTAACAGAGCCAAGAACATAAAGATTAACAATAGAAACTAACAGAGCCAAGAACATGAAGATTAACAATACAAACTAACAGAGCCAAGAACATGAAGATTTTTACAACAGAAACTAACAGAGCCAAGAACGTGAACTAATGTCAGTACTATCTTAACAACATTAAAAGTGTTACGTAAAATCAGTATTGTAAATTAACAGAACTTGAACGTATGACGTAAAGTCAGTAATGTAAATTAACAGAATTAAGAGTGCGCTGTTATGTCATTAAAGTAAATTAACGGAATAGAGAATCAGACGTAAAATCAGTATTGTTAATTCACATAAATAAAAGCATGCATTTAAGTTAGTAATATAAATGATTAAAGTTTATAAAACACGGAACAACATTAGAATATGAAACTGTTAGCAGTAATAAATAAAATTCAGTATGTCATCCACTGCTTCTTCTTCTGTAACGATCTCTGGTCATACGCTTAATTTACTGTGGATCACAAACTGGGCAGTGAGCTTCAGGTCTGTCAGGGTTCCCAAAGGTTAGTTTTCAAGTCGACTGGGTGTGGCCACATGATGATTCTCATCTCACCCAGGAGAGGACAGTCTTGCAGGATATTGCTGACACTGGCAGAGAGCTGTTTGACTTATTCCTAGTCTATACAGGTATTTGTTGAGTCTGCAGTATCCAGTGCATATTCAAAATATAATGATCTGGTCTGTTCTACTGAGGTCTTTAAGGAAGTATTTTCTATAATCAGTGAGCGTCTGTAGCTCAAGCGGTAGTGAGCTCGATCACAATCCAAGCGTACTTGGTTCAAACTCCGAGGCGAGCAAATTTGGAATCAAATTCGTTTCCGTTGGATTTTTACGAAGGTAAAAATAGAATTCATGGTCCAGAAAGCAATGACAAACTACTGAACGTATAAGTGGTGCCATAGAAAATCAACGACTCGTTTAAGTGGGCAGTTCTAGCAGAGATTGGGTGCCGTTAGTAAACAAATCATTAAAACTCAAGTGTAATGATTTTGATCCCTGATTTCAAGATGTACTTAACAAGGCATTGAGCTATCTAAAGCTGTAATTGTATCTGGTGTTCACTATATACAGGAAGGTAAATTCGAATTTTGACATGAAACATTATTTTAGAAGTGCAAAATACAGTAACCACATTTACAAATTTTTGTGAAAGTATACAATCAAATTCATTCAAAATTAAACAGCATAGATATAGATTGCGTGATTTTGGCAAATACTATGGAAAATAGTATATGTTTAATAGATTGTATTTTTTGGCCACCTGAAAATTATCTTTTTATGGTTTTAAAATTGTATAATGTGGAGAAAAACATAAAAATTAATGCAGTCAAGATATTGGAATGCCCATAGTATACGCTATAGACAGTTCTAATGTCAACAGACATGTAAAACTACATGCTGATTGGTTAATATTTGACAAAGTTATGATGTAAACATTATCATGAACTGTTAATATTTGAACAAAATTGATAAAATATTTTTGTTTCTATATTTGTACATTGTTACGAGGAAGACCTCGTGCTCTTTGATTCATCATAACTTGGAAACTGATTAATCAAATTGTAAATATTGTAAAAGCAATGCGTACACAATTGGTTAACCTTTAATTAGATACTAAGTATGTTGTGAAATTTAAGTATATCACTTTTTGCGGTATTCCCTGCTAGAACTGCCCCCTTAATTTAGTTGATGGCTACGTCCTGTAAAGGATATGCTACGACTTTCATTTTTCTATAATCACATCCAAGTGTTTGTCTTCCTGTCTACTGGAGATTTTCCCTGAATGATAGTTTTGACCTTTTGAAAAGACAGTAGTTGTTAAGAGTTGCTCTTTTTTGTACTGCCTTCCTTAGCCAAGACATTATTATGACTTTATATCAAGTTACACACCTCTCGATGTGTAGAACACTACACATACTTTCTCTCTGACACAAACAAGCACTAGAAAAACCATAAGAACAACAGCTGGAAGGGTATGAAACAATATGAACAATAGAAGTTCAGCAAGTCACTAAAGTTAAATCTACAATGGGTCTACTATTAAGTTGATTATTAAGTTTACAATAGATCACTAAAGGTATACAAAAGAATCAATAATGGGAGGGATTAGCATCACTAGGAGCGGAAAGTTGAGCAATTAAGTAATTCTATGTGCATGTCGATGTGACTAGAACGTATGAAATAAGAAATCATAATTTGACCTGAAAAGGTTACAAGAGTTAAAACATAGCTGCTGCTTTTTCAAATTACACGAGCAATATAGTTGATTCTTTTCTTTTCACATATTTTACAAACAGCCTCACTGAATCTAGTTTTATTACATATTACACAAACAGCCTCACTGAATCTAGTTTTATTACTTATTACACAAACAGCCTCACTGAATCTAGTTTTATTACATATTACACAGCCCTCTTAATTTTAATCGTTTGACATATCCACAAGCAGCCTCATTGATTCTAATCGTATTACATACTCCACAAGCAGCCTCATTGATTCTAATCGTTTGACATACTCCACAAGCAGCCACATTGATTCTAATCTTTTGACATACTCCACAAGCAGCCTCATTGATTCTAAATGTTTGACATACTCCACCAGCAGCCTCATTGATTCTACTCGTTTGACATACTCCACAAGCAGCCTCATTGATTCTAATCGTTTGACATACTCCACAAACAGCCTCATTGATTCTAATCGTTTGACATACTCCACAAACAGCCTCATTGATTCTAATCGTTTGACATACTCCACAAACAGCCTCATTGATTCTAATCGTTTGACATACTCCACAAACAGCCTCATTGATTCTAATCGTTTGACATATTTCAGAAAAAACTATACTTATTTTATACTTTCTTACTAAATCTTACATAACAGTCTCACACACTCTAACCTTACTAAATCTGACTAAATCTTACACAAGTCTCACACACTCTAACCTTACTAAATCTTACACAACAGTCTCACTCACTCTAATCTTACACAAAGTCTCACTCACTCTAATCTTACACAACAGTCTCACCACTCCTAATCTTACACAACAGTCTCACTCACTCTAATCTTACACAGCAGTCTCACTCACTCTAATCTTACACAACAGTCTCACTCACTCTAATCTACATAACAGTCTCACTCTAATCTTACACTGCAGTTCTCACTCACTCTAATCTGACACAACAGTTTCACTTACTTTAATCTTACACAACAGTCTCACCCCACTCTAATCTAACACAACAATCTCACTCACTCTAAAACTAACTGATCTTGATATAACACATTTTCTTTGACCCAGAAATCTGTCCTATCGTCTATTCGAGGCATGCCATGTTCAGATCTTTTATTGTTAATTAAATCTGCTGTCGCTTACAGATTGCATGACTACACCCTAGATTGGATTGGATGGCTACACAAACTTGCTGATCTGAGTAACATCTGCTATTGACTTCATTTTAGTTGTATCTTGTATCCAATATCCTACTACTACTATCAGCTTTAATTTATATTGTTATATTACTAACTGTAACGTACAATATCCTACTACTACTATCAGCTTTAATTTATATTGTTATATTACTAGCTGTAACGTACAATGTCCTACTACTACTATCAGCTTTAATTTATATTGTTATATTACTAGCTGTAACGTACAATATCCTACTACTACTATCAGCTTTAATTTACATTGTTATATTACTAGCTGTAACGTACAATATCCTACTACTACTATCAGTTTATTTAATGTAATACAAGTTCCTACACTACTATCAGCTTAATTAATGTATATGTTACTATGCTGTAACGTAAATGTCCTACTACTTCGCTTAATTATATTGTTATATTCTCTAACGTACAATTCCTCCTTATCACATTTAGATAATAATGTCCTACTATAGCTTTAATACATTGTTACTACTACTAATATCCTACATATGCTCTAATTACATTGTCCTACCACTTGCTCAACTACATTTCCTACACTGCTCTAATACATTTCCTTACTTATATGTCTCTACTACATCTGTCTACACTAGTCTAACTAATTGTCCTACCACTTGCTCTAACGTACATTGTCCTACTACTTGCTCTAATTACATTGTCCTACCACTTGTCTAAAGTACATTGTCCTACCACTTGCTCTAATACATTGCCTACCACTTGCTCTAACGTACATTGTCCTACCACTTGCTCTAAAGTACATTGTCCTACCACTTGCTTTAAGTACATTGTCCTACCACTTGCTCTAAAGTACATTGTCCTGGATGTGTAAAAAGTTACATCCAGAAACGATCCTTCTGGAGTATACAACTTTCCATGCCATTGCATTGCAGTCTCCGTCTTCTGGAATCAAATAGTTCTCTGAGATTGAAAAGAAAAATATGGAAACCTTATCGTGTTGTGCCATTCCAGCTGACGTAGCGATTATGTATCTCTACAAATCTCTATCCTAGATGGTGGCTATACTTTTGGATGTTGATACTCTTTCGTGACATGAAGCTAGACTGTTCAAGAGTTATCTCTCTGTCTTACTCAGTCTCGTATGCCATTGATTTTACTGGTTGACACAATGGGTTCTAAAAATCATGATGAAGTTCATACTCATCATATGCCCGCATTCATAGTGAGCTGCATAGCGGTAAACGCTCACAGGAGGGGCCAGAAAAAGCGATTCAAAGATATACTCAAGAACTCGATGAAATCTTTTGGCATATATGTCAACAACTGGGAGAATGCTGCTCAAAACAGTACCATCCTACGTAAATAATCTCTAACGTTGAGTGAAAACAGCACCATTCTCGCAATTAATCTCAACGTGAGTGAAAACAGCATCCTACGCAATTAATCTCCAACGATTGAGTGAAAACAGAAATTATCCTAAGCAATTAATCTCCAACGATGAGTGAAAACAGGAACATCCTACGCAATTAATCTCCAACGTTGAGTGAAAACAGCACCATTCTACGTAATTAATGTTCAACGTTGAGTGAAAACAGGATCATCCTACGCAATGAATAGTAGGTAAGAAATATAAAGACACAATGATTATCTATACAAGACTAAATACTATATGTCAAGTTCAGAATATGTTTCACTATAATGTAACAACAAAACATAAAAGTTTCCCTCTCGGATATGGCTACTTTTCATGACTTTCTATCCAAATGTATCAACATATTATTCTATCATCTTTAATTTTTTAAATCTGATTCTGGGGTTTGTTTAATCTTGCGAAATATTTCTTTGGTGACTTGTAGACGGGACAATAATCTCCAGATGAAGTTATTATACATTAACATTATAACGAATAACTCGACTGTGGCCGTCTGTGATGATTTCTTTCTCGTACATCCTCTTCTTGTCTAGTTTGACATGCATGGTTTCCACAAAAGATGTCCACTGTTGCCGCTCTGACACCTTTCTATTAATTGTTTTTCACGTCAGGTCAAACTTTTGTCAACTCTTTTTCCACCGTTATTTTTCATGCTTCATTTGGACGTCCAGTATTTTCTCCCCATTAACTGTCCATAAGGGATTTTTCCATACCGTCGTACGACATGCAAGCCCAAACCACATCCATCTTTGTCTTCTAATGATGTATTGGAATGACGCGTAGTGTGTTAATTTAAACCCAAGCTTTTTATTTAGTTCCGTATTTAGCCCGAAATTTTGCAGGATTCTTCTGAAACATTTATTTTGATTGCGATGCTTCTTTGCATGTGCTTACACAATACAGACCCGTACAGCATAGTTTCCTGAAGTCACACTTGTATATTAAAGATGATTCTATATGTGAGTATTGCAACATTTTTATATGTCAGTTTCAGTTTGAAATATCTTCATTGCACTCCAGACATATCCATATGGGATCCGACCTCCTTGGCAATATTGGGAGTCTAAATGTATAAAGTTGAAGGACTGACTTAATTGCACCGGGTTTTATACCCTTATGGATCAGTCCTCTCTGAAGAAATGGCACGCCACCTGCCGAGAGTATTGCACAAAGCACAAACTCCGAAACTTCTGCAACAATGCTAAGGTCTCTTTAAAAAATGCACTCGTGAACAGAACGACGCGGTTCGGACTCAAACTCACGACATTCGGAACACAAGCCGAGGGTTCAACCACCTAGTACCGGTGTCATGAAGTCAGTCCTTCCATTTTAGACACTTTATGACTTCCTTTCAAACTTTGTAAAACTACCTCGCTTTCATACTTTGTAAAACTGCCTGGCTTTCATACTTTGTAAAACTACCTGGCTTTCATATTTTGTAAAGCTACCTGGCTTTCATACTTTGTAAAACTACCTGGCTTTCATACTTTGTAAAACTACCTGGCTTTCATACTTTGTAAAACTACCTCGCTTTCATACTTTGTAAAACTACCTCGCTTTCATACTTTGTAAAACTACCTCGCTTTCATATTTTGTAAAACTACATCGCTTTCATATTTTGTAAAACTACCTCGCTTTCATACTTTGTAAAATTACCTCGCTTTCATATTTTGTAAAACTACCTCGCTTTCATACTTGTAAAACTACCTGCTTTATACTTTGTAAACTACCTCGCTTTCATACTTGTAAACTCCTGGCTTTCATACTTGTAAACTCATGGCTTCACACTTTGTAAACTACCTTTCATTTGTAAAACTACCTGCTTTCAACTTTGTAAAACTCCTGGCTTTCATACTTTGTAAACACTCGCTTTCATACTTTGTAAAACTACCTGGCTTTCATACTTTGTAAAACTACCTGGCTTTCATATTTTGTAAAACTACCTGGCTTTCATACTTTGTAAAACTACCTGGCTTTCATACTTTGTAAAACTTTTCATACGAAACTACCTGGCTTTCATTTTGTAAAACTACTCTTTATTGTAAAACTACCTCGCTTTCATACTTTGTAAAACTACCTGGCTTTCATATTTTGTAAAACTACCTCGCTTTCATACTTTGTAAAACTACCTCGCTTTCATACTTTGTAAAACTACCTCGCTTTCATACTTTGTAAAACTACCTAGCTTTCATACTTTGTAAAACTACCTCGCTTTCATACTTTGTAAAACTACCTCGCTTTCATACTTTGTAAAACTACCTCGCTTTCATACTTTGTAAAACTACCTGCTTTCATAGCTTTAAAACTACTCTTTCATATTTGTAAAACTACCTCTCGCTTTCATACTTTGTAAAACTACCTAGCTTTCATACTTTGTAAAACTACCTCGCTTTCATACTTTGTAAAACTACCTCGCTTTCATACTTTGTAAAACTACCTCGCTTTCATATTTTGTAAAACTACCTGGCTTTCATACTTTGTAAAACTACCTGGCTTTCATACTTTGTAAAACTACCTCTTTCATTTGTAAAACTACTTCATACTTTGTAAAACTACCTCGCTTTCATACTTTGTAAAACTACCTCGCTTTCATATTTTGTAAAACTACCTCGCTTTCATACTTTGTAAAACTACCTGGCTTTCATACTTTGTAAAACTACCTCGCTTTCATACTTTGTAAAACTACCTCGCTTTCATACTTTGTAAAACTACCTCGCTTTCATACTTTGTAAAACTACCTCGCTTTCATACTTTGTAAAACTACCTCGCTTTCATACTTTGTAAAACTACCTCTTTCATACTTTGTAAAACTACCTGCTTTCATACTTTGTAAAACTACCTCGCTTTCATACTTGTAAAATACCTGCTTTCATACTTTGTAAAACTACTCGCTTTCATACTTGTAAAATACTATGAATACTTTCAATTTTGTAAAATCACCTACCTTAAACTCATGTATCTTGTAAAATACTACGCTTTATACTTTGTAAAATACCTTGTTTCATTACACTCATCTGGAGAAATAATATAGATAAACGTTATAGTCGTATAGATTTTGATCGACAATCATAAAAACAATTCGTTCAACAGATCAATAGTATGTGTTGCTACGTAAGATCAGCATGTAATAAATGAAATAGATCGGCAATGTAGACTTCACAACTGAGTCATTTTAATCGTTTTGATCAAGAGATCACGTTTAGGGGAAAGACAGCGTATATCATATCTAATCGCAGGGAGCCATCACAATGTCTACGTTATATGTTTTGTATCAGATGTCGATAGCGATATCAATTATAGACTTAGACAAGGAAAAACAAAGACATACAATATTACAACTAGTAGTCAAATAGAGAAAGTGACAACACATTTAAACATTATCAGACAAACAAAACAATAGAACGGAATAAATAGACATGATATTTACTGGAATTCAGGGGAGGAAAAAGTGGACAGAACCAATACCCAAAATACTTGCAGAAATAGAAGTTCAGAATAATAGAGAGAAGTTAGAAAATAGAAGTAATATTTGCAGTTCTATGTTCAACTGAACAAAAGTTTAGTTGTACCATGAAGATGAATATTTGCAGTTCTATGTTCAACTGGAAGCAAGAAGATTTAGTTGTACCCATGAAGATGAATATTTGCAGTTCTATGTTCAACTGGAAACAAGAAGATTTAGTTGTACCCATGAAGATGAATATTTGCAGTTCTATGTTCAACTGTAAACAAAAGATTTAGTTGTACCATGAAGATGAATATTTGCAGTTCTATGTTCACTGTAACAGACATGAAGATGAATATTTGCAGTTCTATGTTCAACTGGAAACAAGAAGATTTAGTTGTACCCATGAAGATGAATATTTGCAGTTCTATGTTCAACTGAAACAGTTAGTTACCATTTGGAGCAACAAAAGAAGATTTAGTTGTACCCATGAAGATGAATATTTGCAGTTCTATGTTCAACTGGAAACAAGAAGATTTAGTTGTACCCATGAAGATGGATATTTGCAGTTCTATGTTCAACTGGAAACAAGAAGATTTAGTTGTACCCATGAAACGTGTTTCTGGGGCTAAGTGGTTAAGTTTCTGCCTATCGTTTCGAAGGTCGTGTGTTCGAATCCGGAACGCTCTTTTCTGTTCACGAGTACATTTTTCCAGGTACACCTAGGATTATTTCCGCAGCTATGGAGTTTGTGCTTTGTGCCATGCTCTCCGCAGATAGCGTACCATTTCTGCGGAGAGGGACCGAGCCATATGAAGTAAAATCCGGCGCAGAGAAGTCAGTCCTTCGGCTTAAAACTCTTTAGTAGTAGTAAAATCCGGCGCAGAGGAGTCAGTCCATCGGCTTAAAACACTTTAGAGTAGTAGTAGTAGTAGAAGCAACAATAATAGTAATAATCTCCGGCAAAGCCTTCACGCAAAATCAGTCAGATGTGCTATATTATTGTATTTGCTGCTGATGTAATTATCTAATTCACATATTAAAGGTACTGTTAACTTTACATTTTTTCGTTTTCTGTTAGTTGAACTTATCTATACCTCCTATAGTTTAGTTGCCGTTAATTCAGTATAAATGTCATTATAACATTTTCTCGATGGCTAATGTTAGCTTAGTGGTCTTTCATTGAATAGTGTTACATAGTGTAAATGTGCATTTGCTTACAGAACAATCTAGAACGTAACGTAAATGCCATCATTGACTGTTGGGAAGAAAGTTTTTCTATGCAATTTATACTGAGAATGTAAATATGACGCGAGTCGACTAAATGTAAGATAATAGTATGGTTTGGGAAATGTATTAAGTACGCAAATGAGGCCCGAGTACGTCCGAGGCATCATGTTAGAAAACACAGTGGCCGCAACCATAATTTGTTTTTTTCTAAAGTGGAAAACCTTCATGCAAAAACTCGCCTGAATAGTGACGCATGAACACGGCAAATGTATATATATATATATATGATGAGCACAAGGAGTTTGTTTTACAAGAACCCCAGAGGAAGCAACGGAAGTAACGAATATGATCAACATATAAACAAGTACAGGTTTTTAAGAGCTTCCGAAAAACAAATAGACAAACACGGGACTCGAACCACTTACCTAGTCCTTACGACACCAATCGCCTAGCCTAGCAATACGAGCGTCCTTACGTACACAATATATATATGTGTGTGTGTTTATTGTAAATATGTGTCTATTTATAGAAGATAGTTGCTCATATAAGCAATGCACATATTGATTATATTTCACAAATATGAACGAAATATTCGATTTTTTAGGATCTCTGTGTCTAAGTGGTTAAGTCTAGAGTCTCTGTGTCTAAGTGGTTAAGTCTAGAGTCTCTGTGTCTAAGTGGTTAAGTCTAGAGTCTCTGTGTCTAAGTGGTTAAAAGTCTAGAGCCTCTGTGTCTAAGTGGTTAAGTCTAGAGTCTCTGTGTCTAAGTGGTTAAGTCTAGAGTCTCTGTGTCTAAGTGGTTAAGTCTAGAGTCTCTGTGTCTAAGTGGTTAAGTCTAGAGTCTCTGTGTCTAAGTGGTTAAGCTGGTGTCTTGCATTCCGAAGGTCATAGATTCGAATCCAAACCGAACCGCACTGTTCAGGAGTGCATTTTTTTTACAGACAGCCCTATGATTCTTGTGGAGTTACGGAGTTTTTCGTTTGTTTAATTCTCTTAGTAAGTGTTACGCTATTTCTGCGGAAAGAGACCGAGTCATATGGCGATCAATGAAATCAATTATTCTTCTTTAAACCCTTTTAATGAAATTATCATTTGAAATATAAATGAAAAAGTGTTAAAGTTGAATACATAACAGAACATTTCTTCTTTTTATTTTGTCCTTCTCTGCATTTTGGCTAACGGACAGATGAAAATTGACAAGAATCAGCTTCAAATCTGCTGCCTGGCAAAGCTCAAACATATCAATAGGAACAATATTTCTTTAAATTTTCAACCTCCACTAAATTACATTTCGAACTCACGCCGGTCTACGGAGTTCGCACACCGTCGCTGAGATCTTCATATGTAAGAAAGAGATCGGAGTCAAAATGGTTATAAAAAAAACAAAAACTTTTGCATCTAATGTAAAGAAAATCCTTTATACGTTTGTGTTAGATCATCAACTAATCCTGGATGCTTCTTTTGACCGCTCAAATCTTCAAATTATTTGATAAGAATCACGAAAATGAGCATTCAGTTTTAAGTTATCACCAAGACATTCATTAGTTGTCCTGAGACAAGATTTATTCAGTTTTAAGTTATCACCAAGACATTCATTAGTTGTGAGACAAGATTATTTAGTTAGTTATACAAGAATTCATTAGTGTCCTGAACGATTTATTAGTTTAAGTTATCACCAAGACATTCATTAGTTGTCCTGAGACAAGATTTATTCAGTTTTAAGTTATCACCAAGACATTCATTAGTTGTCCTGAGACAAGATTTATTCAGTTTTAAGTTATCACCAAGACATTCATTAGTTGTCCTGAGACAAGATTTATTCAGTTTTAAGTTATCACCAAGACATTCATTAGTTGTCCTGAGACAAGATTTATTCAGTTTTAAGTTATCACCAAGACATTCATTAGTTGTCCTGAGACAAGATTTTATTTGTCTTCTTTTAACTGTGGGAAGAAATCAATGTTTTTCTGACGAAACGTTAATTTAATCTGGTTTGGGCATTGGAACCAAATGGTTTCACGTAAATACTGATTTACTGTGCTGACATTTTTGTTGATGAAACGTTAATTTGATCTGGTTAGGACATTGGAACCATATGGTTTCGCTCAAAACTGGTTTACTGTGCTGACATTTTTTTCTGATGAAACGTTAATTTGCCCTGGTTAAGACATTGAAACCATATGGTTTCACGCAAATATTGGTTTACTGTGCTGACATTTTCACTCATATAATTGATATATTTCTAATCAAAATAAATGCTTTCTTTTTTATCATTTGCTCGATATAAATTCAAGCGCCACCATGCTACATAATATGGCGTCACTCATTGATTTTGCGTAAAGGTTTGCGTTCCTTGTCACCAGTGTTCCTCACCATTCAGGCTAGCGAATAAAAAGAACGATTTTCAAAGACTAGGTCAAACTCCATATTCAATAATACTGATTACAGGTTCCACATAGTTGCACCAGAATGTACTGTGAACAATATATATATATATATACACAACACTTCTTCTCATTCTGCGAGTGTTCCCACAAGGGGACGCCGATGTTACTTTTTTTTATTTACAACAAACTATACCAGATAGATTGTCATCCCTTTCTTACTTTATATTCTTACTCAGAGGAATAAAATATGTGCATATATATATATATATATTTATTTTCTTCTTCTTCTTCTGTCAGCACACTGTTACCAGGTTGTTAACCCAGTATCGTGGTTTTATCTATTTGTCTTGCGCTTCTCTAGTGACTTGTGTGATATTTTTCTTAGTCTCCTGGCAGAATTCAACTACGTTATCTATGCACATTTTCCTCGGTCTTCCTCTCACCTTGCTTCCTGATATTCTGTTGTGTGAAGCTTCATATGCAGTTTGGTCTGTTCGCATTCTTACTAAGTGGCCAAACCACTTCATTCTCTGTTTCTCTATATATTCAAGCACGGTCTTGTTCCAACCTTTTCTTTGATGCTGATATTCATTACTCTGTCGATTCCTGTGTTGTTGGTGACTTTGCGGAGACATCTCATTTCGCATGTTGCTATTTTCTGTGTATGTTTCTTATTCATTGTCCATGTTTCTTATTCATTGTCCATGGTTGGCATTGGTAACATAGAGTGGGTATTAAAATGTTGTTGATCAACTGTTGTTTAACTGTCAGTGAGATGTTTGGATGTTTAAGTAGTGGCGCTAGTTGGTAGGGTATTGCATTTGCTTTCTGGACTCTAATTTCTATCTCTCTGTCGTCTTCCATCCTCTGTAAATATGCTTTCTAGGTACTTGAATTTCTAGGAAGCGTATTAATGGCTTATGAAAAGGAGACTTTTATGAATGAGAGAGGGCTTGTTGAAAGATAAAGAATTAACTCATATTCTCCTTCTTTGTAATAGAGTTATGACTTCATTGTGGCTCTGTAGCATAGAGATTATATGCTCGACTCTCATGCCAAAGATAACCGTTTCGCTTTCTTATGGAGCCATCTACATAATTTTCCAGAGATCCATGATCACAGTTTAGGTAAGGTCGATTCCCTAGTCCTATCGGAGACAGACGATAAAACGTAGGTACCGTGTTCATTTTGAGCACGTAAAAAAACATTTGACAGTTCAAAATCGAAAAGGACAGGCTGAAAAGTCGCTGCCCGGGAAAATTCATTAGAAAAATATTAAACAAAAAATTCCTGCAAAATTTTGTTAACCGTCTTCAAAATTACATCGGGGACCCTCGCCGGTGCTACGTAGTTCGTGCACTGTCGCTGTGATCTTCCAGTGTACGAAAGAGATTGGAGCACACATGGCTACTCACCGAAGTGCAATGTTGATGGTCCTATCAATCAATCAAACAATTAGAGCCTCCAGACTTTTGACTATGCCGATTTATAACTTCTTTCATACAGGAAGAAAATATGACCCGTTTGCAAATGTTGCTAGTATTGATTGAAATATATGTTGTGGCTGAAGACATAAAGATTTCAGAAGAATGGATCATGAATCCATATTCCTACAATATGCTGAAAATATATAATGATGAAGAACTGAAGACAGGTTCTATTGATATGTGAACAGTAAGTGCTCTTTAAATGCGATTTCAAATCAAGAATGTTGATGAGTTTTGTTGCTAAGGAGTAGATATATTTCCAAGACTTGGACAAAAAGATCTACTTGTCTTTATTTCGTATACAAGTGTACACTTGAGTAAATATGAATTCAGTTATGTTTGATCAATCCATACACAACCTAAATCGGAATGGTTGGTTACCCAATCAACGAATATCAAAGTAGGCATTGAAGTGGGATGCAAAGGGTTCAAGAAAGAGAGGTCGACCTAAAGAGACCCTGAAACGAACTTTGCTGAGAGAGGCAGGAAATATCGTTCTCAGTTCCATGAAGGAGATTGAGCGAGTTGCTCAGGATAGAGATGTATGGAGAAATTACTTGCAGGCCCTATGTAACGTATAACGGTACGAGAGGAATTATTATTTATACACAATCTAGGAGTCGCATAAATTCAAAGATATGCATCTCCTTCTTCTTCTATTCCACCATTTACTTCTTTATAGAAGTGTGAGGAGTGGGTGTAGTGGGTGTAGTGTTCTTGTGTATGTTTGTTCTAATGGACTTGGTAAGCTGTTTCTTAAGGCTGTTTTTGCTGTCGTCACTTCATATTTTGGATGGTCTTCCTTTTGCTCTGTACTCGTTTTACTTTTTCTGTGTGGCTCTCTGTGATAGACAATACCAGGGAATTCTTGTCAGGTGGCCAAAAAATTTAATTTGTTGTTCTATTATGAATTGCATGACTGGTTTCATATCCAATCTTCTTCTGATTTTATCATTTCTAATATTGACACACCTGCAGTTCTTCTAAAACACCTCATCTCCGTCGTTATAACTTTCCGCCCATTAGCTGCTGTTATTAGCCATGTTTGACACTTGTAACATAGTGTTGGCCAGAAAATCATACTTATAAGATTTGCTTTAGTTTTTAGCGGTATCTCTTTAAGATACACATAATTATCACAATCATCAAGATAGTTAAATGTTTTGAGAAAATCGTGAATGATAAGCAATATTAAAGAAATCAATGTATGTTATGTTCACAATTGTACTGAATTTTATTGCTTATAATGTTTTCTAATTGTTTATTTTACATTTTCATTTTATAAACTGAAATAATAGTGATTCTCTTTTTATTTCTCTCATTCAAGCCTAGTTATGTCATCTATTATGGAGGCTCAGATTTTTTACTTCCTTTATCACAAGTGTGTCTTGCCATTCTGATCAGCTTTACTTCGACTTAAGAGGTACTTACAGAGACGGCTCGTCATTAAGGGCCAGTGGGGCCGGGCCCCACCAAAAATAAAGTGTAACGTGTATTTATTTATTTATACATAAAAATATATCCTAACCGAAACCATGATTTTTCCGACAATATCTGTCTGGCCCCACTAACAAAAGTGATCCCAAGCCGCCACTGGGTACTTATAATTTAGGTCCTCATGTAAAGGATCAAGATCTGTTGTAGTCCAACAAAGTACTGTGTGCACACCCAGAATGTTTGGTTAAACTGATCTCGAACTCTGGAATTTTCAAGTAGAGCGTTATCAACTTCTATAGGCGACATCCAACAACGTTCATTTCTTTATTCAATTTATTTCAATACAGTACTTGTGTTATTCAATTTATTCCCCTTCAGTACTTGTGTTGTTCAATTTATTCCCCTACAGTACTTCTGCTCAATTTATTCCAATACAGTACTTCTGTTCAATTTATTCCAATACAGTACTTGTGTTGTTCAATTTATTCCCCTACAGTACTTCTGTTCAATTTATTCCAATACAGTACTTCTGTTCAATTTATTCCAATACAGTACTTGTGTTATTCAATTTATTCCCCTTCAGTACTTGTGTTGTTCAATTTATTCCCCTACAGTACTTGTGTTCAATTTATAGTTGTAAAAAATAAAAATAAAAAGAAGACTATTCATTTTTATATGCACTAATACTTTTGAAACGTATATGAACATTAGACAAAATGTTCTAGGGACGAGTGGTATAGAAAAGGTTTAGTACACCTGATCTACTTGTATGATACGGTAACATAATATCACCTGTTATTAGCATGTAGAAAAATATATGTTTGTTAATGTGTAGTGGGTTGTTTCAAGTTTGTTCCTTATGTGTCTCTGAGTTGGTTGAACAGTCATCATGTACTACCGCTTTGCTTATGTTGTCTCTGAGTTGGTTGAACTGTCATCAGGTATACGTTTTGCTTATGTGTCTCTGAGTTGGTTGAATTGTCATCAGGTATACATTTTGCTTATGTGTCTCTGAGTTGGATGAACAGTCATCAGTATACGTTTTGCTTATGTGTCTCTGAGTTGGATGAATGTCATCATGTATACGTATTGCTTATGTGTCTCTGAGTTGGATTGAATTGTATCAGGTATACGTATTGCTTATGTGTCTCTGAGTTGGTTGAATTGTCATCAGGTATACGTATTGCTTATGTGTCTCTGAGTTGGTTGAATTGTCATCAGGTATACGTTTTGCTTATGTGTCTCTGAGTTGGTTGAATTGTCATCAGGTATACGTTTTGCTTATGTGTCTCTGAGTTGGTTGAATTATTATCAGGTATACGTTTTGCTTATGTGTCTCTGAGTTGGTTGAATTGTTATCAGGTATACGTTTTGCTTATGTGTCTCTGAGTTGGTTGAATTGTCATCAGGTATACGTTTTGCATATGTGTCTCTGAGTTGGTTGAATTGTCATCAGGTATACGTTTTGCATATGTGTCTCTGAGTTGGTTGAATTGTCATCAGGTATACGTTTTGCATATGTGTCTCTGAGTTGGTTGAACTATCATCAGGTATACGTTTTGCTTATGTGTCTCTGAGTTGGTTGAATTGTCATCAGGTATACGTTTTGCTTATGTGTCTCTGAGTTGGTTGAACTATCATCAGGTATACGTATTGCTTATGGATGTGAATAAAACGATATGTATAATATTCAATTGTATTATTCTTACCCCAGCGTTCGTAATGTCAGTATTGTGATATTGACATGAAATAAGTATGATAGTAGTGGTATTGTCAGTATTTTTTTTTATGTCGGCCTCATCATCATCAGGTGCCGTGCCGGCTGGCGTAGGCGATCATGGATCTCCACAAATCTCTGTCGTTGGTGTTTGCTATCAACTCAGATGTTGACGCTCTACTTTGCCATGAAGTCAGGCTATCCACAATTTTCTGTCTCTGTCTTCCCCTGTCGGCCTAGAGAGTCTAAAAGAGCGAAGGAGTGACTTAATTACACCAGGTTTACCCAAATAGCTCTTTTCCTGTCAGCAGAGATGACAATCCATTAGCCGAGAATGTTGCACAAAGCACGAGCTCCGTAGTTCCAACAGCAATCCTAGGGATCTCATGAAAAAATAGCACATGTTACCTGTCCGAATTCAAACCCATAACGTTTAGAACTACAAGCAAACGTCTTAACCACCTCGTCATAGAGACCAGCAGATGTGTGATCAGACCATGTCTATGGCCGATATCATACTGTCAGTATTGTGAAGTTAACATCGCATAATTATGACAGTTGTGGTATTAATCACCTCGTCATAGAGACCACCAGATGTGTGATCAGACCATGTCTATGGCCGATATCATACTGTCAGTATTGTGAAGTTAACATCGCATAATTATGACAGTTGTGGTATTGTTAAAATTATGATGTAAACATGAAATATTTATCTGCGCATTAAATTGTACACTTGTTTTTAGTTATAATACAATTTAATTTTGAGTCACGGGTCGATTTTTTTCAACCTTTTTATATGACATTCGCGTTCAAGCGTTGATCTTTTTTTTTTTTTTATTCTATACTTCTTCAATGACTTTATTGAATTTCTTATCATACAACAATTACTGTATAAGTGCGATTGAAATCTGTATTATTCTTTAAAACAATTGGCGTAATCGATTACTCGCACAAATTAAATATGCTTTCAATTGGACAATCTACTTTGTTACTTCTAGATGTAAAGACGATGCAGTTGAAATATGTTATGTTTTGCGACATATACGGACTTCCGCATGATTTACACTAATATCAAGGACAAGATAGGAATCAGTTCCATTCTTATCCATTCTTCTTGGTAGAATGTCATGAATGACATGAATTCGTTTATACAGAATGTCATGAACACCCATTGTTTTATATAGAATGTCATGAATATCCATTGTTTTCTATAGAATGTCATGAATATCCATTGTTTTCGTTATTTTCTATAGAATGTCATGAATGTCCATTGTTTTTCTTATTGAAATGTCATGAATATCCATTGTTTTCTATAGAATTTTATGAATATCCATTTTTATTTTCTAGTGTAGAATGTCATGAATACCCATTGTTTTGGTTAGAATTTCATGCATGTAAACGATATCCTTACACGACTTCTAATACTGTCAGAATTGTTTTCAGTTATCTACTCATTAAATTTGTGAATCCAGTTATTATGAAATAAATCATTTCTGTGTGCAAAATCAAAACTTATTTTTGTGTTATGTCGTAGATTATCTCTCTCTCTCTCTCTCGCGATCCCTGCATATGCAGATGAACCAAATTTTATCATGAATTTTACTGTTTCTTTTAGGGCCTCCGTCTCTCCGTACAGCTTTTCGCGAAGCTCTTTTTATCGGGCAACGTTTCTTTTCTCAGGGCTGCTAACAGCTGGCAGTCTTGCAGTATGTGCTCTGCCGTCATGTCCGCCTTTTCACAATGGCACAGTTATGTCGTGGATTGAATCCTCCTTAAGTCGAGACACAACACTTTCAGCACAAAAACAAGTTTTTTTATTTGATTATGTCATAGCGTGTAGGCGAACGAAAACATATTTATAAAACATTAACTTCTTACAGAGATTACAGTAATATAAACATATATAATGATATGAACAAATCAAAGCTTGTACGGACTAGTCCTTAATAAATGAGCACACTGAGCCTCTTTCAAGAACCCCAGAGGAAGCAACGGAAGTAACGAATATGATCGCTCATTGGTTGTGTCCGTAAGAGCCTCGTATTGCTAGGCTAGGCGATTGGTGTCGTAAGGACTACGGTAAGTGGTTCGAGTCCCATGTTTGTCTATTTGTTTTTTCGGAAGTTCTTAATACCTGTTCCTTGTTTATTTGTTGATCCTTAATAAATGTAATGTTGGAACTATGGTTTATCATTCTTGTTTATAAAACACTAAAGTCTGATCACTGCATATTAGTAGTGATGAAAGATATGAAAACATTTTGGTGAGTTAAAATTTAAAAACAAACATACCTGTAAAATGGAAATTTGTTGGAGTGGTGATAAGAAAATAAAATAACGTGCTAATTAACGTTATTTGTGAGTCACTAACGTGATAATTAACGTTATTTGTGAGTCACATGAATAACGATTTGATCACTAACCTGATAATTAACGTTATTTGTGAGTCACTAACTCTAATTAACATTTTGAGTCACTAACATCATTCAAAGTAAACTTTCCGTACCCTTTTTAAACCTTAAGATATTAAGTGCATGTCATGTCATTTCTAGACTCTAGTATACAGGAGATAGGAGTGTCAATTCCGTTCCTCTCATATGGGATTGAATCCACCACCCTCTTGTGCCCGAGTCGGTAGGCAAACGTTTACTTATTACGCTAATCGCTAAAGATCACATTACATTCATCATCAAATTGCTTGTCCTGAGCAGAACATTGTCACCTTAACATTCCTTCAGAATTTCTCTCTCTCAAAGGCCAGATATCCCGCCTCTACAGCCGTCATGTTCAAATCATCAGTTACATCCTGAATCCATCTTCTCTGTGGGTTTCCTCTTCTCCTCTTTGCTGGTATGCAACCTTTCATTAAAGTCTTCCCCAGCCCTTCGTGTCTCTTGATATGCCCAAACTACTGTAATTTTTCTCGTTCTTATTTGTAGCATCGGCCAGTTTTCTTCGATTCTGAGTTCTTTCTAGACATATCTATTTGTTATTTTCTCTGCCCACGATTTACCGAGGACTCTTTTGTAACACTTATATTCAAAAACACATATATATTTTTCAACTGCCTGGTTAAATGTCCATGCTTCACACCCATATGTTGCCACTGGGATTATGCATGCTCTTAGTATTCTTATCTTTGTTGTCATATCAGTTCCACTTCAGAATGTTTTTAGTTGTTTAATTTTCTTCTAAAACCATGTTACATTACAGAGCTAACAAAATGCTCTTGATATTAGTTAGCAATTAACCGAATAGCTTCATAAACTGGCTAGATTATGTAATTTGTTTGAAAATACTGTTCTTTACGGTCACATTAACTAAATATTACACAAGAACGATCACGGCAGCAAAAGAAAATCATAACATAAACTTGGAAGAGAGGGGGAAAATTTATTAAAGACTGAAGTTAAACAATAGACAGGTAATAAACTACAAAAATAGCTAGACATAATTATATTATAGACCACACAGTGAGAACTAGAGAAAAGAAGATACAACTCAAAGAAGAAATCAAATTTAGTGAATCCATATCTCTGTCTTCTACTGTTTTCTCACATAAACTGATTGAACCATCATCATTGCACTTCGGTTAGTAACCATGTGTGCTTCGATCTCTTTCTTATATTGGAAGATTTCAGCTGCAGTGCACGAACGTCGTAGGAACATTGATGGTCATCGATGTAATTTTGAAGATGGTGAAGATAGTTTTATAGGAACCTTTAAAAAAATCTTTTCTAGTAGATTTTGCCCGGGCAGCAACTTTCCAGCTTGATCTTTTCATTTTTGAACTACCAAGTGTTCTTTTACGTGCTCAAATTGAACACAGGACCTACGTTTTATCAACCGTCTCCGATAGGACTAGGAACTCTGTCTCAGCTATACTGAGACCAGGGATCTCTGGACAAATATCGCGACGAATTCACAGAGAAATTTCCAATGTCTAATAATCATACATTCAGTACAGTATTTTCAAGACTAAATGACAGGAAAGTAAATTGAAGTTTAGAAATGCCTTTTCTCATTAGTGTATATCATTATTAGAAGATCTGGCAACACGTCTTACATTATCTTTATAATAATGGGATTTGAAATCTTTCACCAGATTACTTTTTGCTCCTGTCTATCTCTCTCTCTCTCTCTCTCTCTCTCTCTGGAACGAATTCAGGAGAAGTGAAGAAATCAGAGAAATGTATGGTCAGCCACTAGTAATATCTGTTATAAGAAGGAGAAGATGGAGATAATGTTGAACACACCTTGAGAAGAAATGATCAAAGAATATCAAAGCAGGCATTGAAGTGGGACGCAACGGGTTCAAGAAAGAGAGGTCGACCTAAGGAGACCCTGAAACGAATTTTACTGAGAGTGGTAAGAAATATCGGTCTCAGTTCCATGGAAGAGATATAGCGAGTTGCCCAGGATAGAGTGATATGGAGAAATTGCTTGCAGGCCCAATGTAATGTATAACGGTACAAGAGGAATTATTATTATCTCTATCTTTCTGTCTCTCTTTGTCTCTCTATGTTGTTCTGTTAATTTAATTTCTAGGGAGCATCAGCAATTAAAACTCTACCAGAAATGTTATGATTGCTGTGAGAAATATGATGTTTCAAATATCATGTTCCAAGATATTAACAGAACCCACATCCATAAACATTGGAAGTAGTCATACACTCGAAGTAGACATGTTTGCATACCTTGGCTCCCTCATCAGCAGCAACATCTCCCTCGATGATGAAACTAGCAGCCGCATTGGGAAGGCCTCCACCGCTATGTTCAAATTAGCAAAGTGTGTATACAAAAATAAGGCACTCACAAGAAACACCAAAATACAAGTATATAAGACATATGTTCTGGCTACTCTGCTGTATGGTACTGAGACGTGGACCACATATGTCAGACAAGAACATCGCCTCAGCACCTTCCACATGCGCTGTCTCATGCGAATATACAGCATCCGATGGCAGGATCGAATTTCCAAGATAGAAATACTAGACAATGCTGGCATTCCAAGCATGTACACCTTGCTGAGTCAGCGACGTCTGAGATAGCTGGAATACATGTGCCGTATGAGCAATGGTAGAATCCCAAAGGATATTATATATTGTCAACTCGCAAAAGGTACTAGGCAGCATGGCCACCTATTACTACGCTTTATTGACACCTGCAAGCGTAATCTAATCTCATGCGGCATAGACAAAGAAAATTTGGATCGGTAGGTCAAAGACAGGCAAGCATGGTGAGCAACCAGGGATCTAATTCTTAGCAAGCACCCAGGATACAAGTGTGTACATAACTACTAAATGTGATAGATGCGACAATATTATCCAGCTATGCTTCAGGTCAACTGACCTACGGTTGTGAAAGTTGGAAATGAACAAAGAAAATTGATAAGAAACTGGACAGCTTTGAGAATAAATGTCTCCGGAAATTATTAAATGTAAAATGGAGTGATTTCGTTTCGAACAACACAGTGAGATATAGAACACACCAACAACCCGTATCAAATATTATAAGGAAACGAAGGTGGAAATATTTAGGTCATGTTCTTAGATCAGACGAAAAGAGACCAAATCGACAAGTCCTTATGTGGTCACCAGTTGGGAAAAGAAAACATGGAAGACCTAAGACCACTCTTCGAAGAACAATCCAACAAGAAAGTAAACTATTGGGATGTAAAACCATACGAGATCTCCAACTGCTAGCAACGAACCGCATCACATGGAGATCTAAAACCTCTGCTCTATGTGCCGCCTTTGGCACGAAAGGAACAAACTAACTAACTAACTTCAGGTCAATGCGTATTCATAACTGGTATATCACTTACACAGAGTGATTAACCTTTGAGTTCAAGTACATGTATACCCAGTTAAACCCAGCTTGTCAATGGCTATTAGCAAAGCTAAGGGAAAGCTATTTATTGTAGATGAAAACAATTTACGTAAGTCATGCGTTTCTACCCGGTCAGCTTTATATGGCTTGGTTCAGAGTCAGTACCAAAAGCAATCTGTTCAGACTCACCCCTAAAGTAAATACTAGCAATATTGTTTACACATAATAATTGATTTTGGGATAATGATATACCAGTGATAGCATTAAGTACCTCCCCATGACGTCATTTCCTTGTAGTGGTGGGGAGGCTGTCGTGGTCTAATGATACAGTTAGCTAGGACGAAGGGAACTTATGTCCTTGGCATGGTCATCCAGACCGGACAGGTCACTGAGAAGGGCCAGACTATCGCTTCTTTGGGCCTCCAGATTGTGGGTTTGGCTTGGGACTAACAATACCATTCGATAAAACAAACATTATGTTACAGAAACAGTCCACCCTGGAAGACCTAGATTTTGCAAATCACATCACAATTATATCTCACAAACATCAAGATATTCAGGAAACGACTCGCAAGTCCTAACCAGTACAGCTTTATATCTGGATTAAAAATCGATCAGAAAAAAACCCCAGAAACAATGACTCTGAACATCGCCACGCCAGCACCAGTCATTCTAAAAGATATAATGAGTCCAACTTCACATATCATGAAAGTATTATCAGTCACAAAGGAGGAAATGAATCTGAGGTAAAAGCTGATTTAGTAAGGCATAACATCCTTCAGACGGTCTGGAAATCCGCCCAATACAGCATCAGAACCAACATTAACATATACAGCAGATGTGTTTTATCAACTTTACTATACGGATCAGGATGCTGGAGGATGACAGAATATGATATGTCCAAACTCTAAAACCTTCCATACCTGTCTGTGAAAGATATTACACGTGTTCTAATCTAGTACTATCTCTCACATAGAACTGTTTGCACATTGTCAACAAGAGAATATGAGCATCATCATTCAAAAGAGACACTGGAGATGGATTGGACATGTGATACGCATTCAAATTAAATCTGTCATGAAATATGTACTAAGATGGACACCAGAACGTAGACGAAAACGTGGAAGACCCAAAGCGACCGAGATGAGAACAGTAGAACAAGAACTGAAAGAAATTAATCATAGCTGGAACACAATACAGAGAACGAACAAGAATAGAGAAGAATAGTGTGCGTTTGTTGCTGCCCTAAGAGCCAGGAGCTCCACGTGCTGGGGCTAGAGAGACGGAGCAGTAGACAAAATGGACCTGCGGGGACAGTTAACTTTTCACATAGTTCCCTAAAAATTATAATTCTCCACCACAGCAGTAGTCAAGAAGGTCTGCTGGGATGAACTAAACTTCTCAAAAGAAACGACCCGTGGTCACCCTCCCTCGATTACCTCCCGATCTGATCCACTCGGACCAGACTAGATTTGTAGGCTTCCGCACATCGCATTGCTTTTTTTTCTGGTAACCTAAACAACTTTAGCTTAACGTTATCCGTATTCATTCATAATATACTCTTACTATTAGAACTAAACTATGTTTTTTCTGTCAGTAGAATGATGGCAACAACTGCTAGTAAAGTTTATGTGGGTATGTCAGCTTTGAATAATTGTACATTATTAAAAACAGTAACTTTTAAATATACCATCTGATAGATTAATGCATTAGTACATTGACAGATTATATACAAGTGTGTAGGATATGTGGTCAGTTTATGTAGGTGTATGTCTATATGTATATCGACACACAAATCTAGACACACTTATATACATATATAATAGTCAGTGTCTTTGGCTTAGCTGTAGAGAGATCGATCGCAACGCAAAGGTACCTGGTTAAAACGTCACGGCCGGAAATTTGGAAAGAAATTTGTTCCTCTGGATTTTTACGAACGGTAAGAAAATACCTCACTATTCAGTAAGCAACGCAAAATCACTCAACATTTAAATGATGAATAGAAAATCATCAACTTGTTTACTGTGCTTGATAGTGACGTCCTGTCAAGGATATACAACGATTTTCGATTGTTTAGATATTGTAAGCGCCGATCTTACTTGATCTCACTAAGATGGTTGTAAATATCTTCAAACAAATAAAAGCGCATAAGATAAATAACAAAGCACACAGACAAACAATATCACAGATTGCATACGTAAATTATCTTCTTCCATGTGTTTCAGAAATACAATATAACGAACATATATACAGTATGATTAGTTTCTGAATGAAATACTAATAGATACAATTAGCAGAGACAAAAACTTGTGTTGTCAGGAGTCTCAATGGGAGCAAAGAATAGTAACACTGCACCTGCAAGGCATGTCGTAAGAAGCGACCAGGTAGGGACCTAGGAAGCTACCTAGTGGATAAAAAACGTCGCAGACATCGGATGTGCTAGCCTACTTGTCGACGCATAACTGGCAAAACGTACAATCGCTCTTAGACTCGGATCACATACAAATCACAAAGAGTGGTTAACACGTGATCAATATGGAGCGTTCAAAGAAGAAGAAGAAGAAGAAGCAGAGAATTATTTGCATCTTGTCTGTTACAGAAGAATAGTAATCAACTCCGAATTGTAGACGGATTCATTGAACGAATAAGTAAACAGACTGTGTGTACATCAGAACAACATATGTGATCGATAAGTCAGGAAAGATAGATTTGAAAGACAACAAATTGCACAATCTGTAACTGTTATGTGCATAAAATATAATGGAGTTTTTTTTTTTTTTACAACTTCAGTAAACTTTAGAAAATATACTTTTACCATTTTGTCAGCTATAAAAATAATTTCATCTTTCTTACAAGTCTAGTATCCTCTAAGAGATATATTTAATCTATTTTACAAGTCTTCTACATTTTAGTAACTATAGTTAATTGTTCTTAGAAATTGAGTAAACTTTGAAAATATATTTAATATTCCTTACAAGTGAGGAAACTTTGAAAAATATAGTTAATATTCCTTACAAGTGAGGAAACTTTGAAAAATATAGTTAATATTCCTTACAAGTGAGGAAACTTTGAAAAATATATTTAAATATTCCTTACAAGTGAGGAAACTGAAAAATATATTTAATATTCCTTACAAGTGAGGAAACTTTGAAAAATATAGTTAATATTCCTTACAAGTGAGGAAACTTTGAAAAATATAGTTAATATTCCTTACAAGTGAGGAAACTTTGAAAAATATAGTTAATATTCCTTACAAGTGAGGAAACTTTGAAAAATATAGTTAATATTCCTTACAAGTGAGGAAACTTTGAAAAATATATTTAATATTCCTTACAAGTGAGGAAACTTTGAAAAATATATTTAATATTCCTTACAAGTGAGGGAACTTTGAAAAATATAGTTAATATTCCTTACAAGTGAGGAAACTTTGAAAAATATAGTTAATCTTTCTTACAAGTGAGGAAACTTTGAAAAATATATTTAATATT
Organism: Arion vulgaris; assembly: GCA_020796225.1. NCBI lineage: Eukaryota > Metazoa > Mollusca > Gastropoda > Stylommatophora > Arionidae > Arion > Arion vulgaris. Next base: position 9,370,917 of record CM036753.1, on the reverse strand, counting down.
CCTTACAAGTGAGGAAACTTTGAAAAATATATTTAATATTCCTTTCAAGTGAGGAAACTTTGAAAAATATAGTTAATATTCCTTACAAGTGAGGAAACTTTGAAAAATATAGTTAATATTCCTTACAAGTGAGGAAACTTTGAAAAATATAGTTAATATTCCTTACAAGTGATGAAACTTTGAAGAATATAGTTAATCTTGCTTTGAAATCAAGTAAATTATAGAAAATATAGTTAATCATTTTTACAAGAGCCCATGATCTGCCAGGGCTCAAAAGGGGAGCAACGAATATGCAGCAATATGTACCTGAACAGCATATCGTAGGATGCACTTGTAAGGGTGAGGTGGGCTGGCTAACTGACCACATAGAAAAGATAAGCCCAAAAAAGGTTACAAAAGTTTGTTGAAGACCTATGCTCCGTTAGGTTCTGAAAAGTGAGGAAGAAGAAGATTTCTTACAAACTGTAAAACTAATGTTTATAGACCATACTATGGGAAGTATGTGTTCATGAAGATATGTAACTTATAGGATTAAGTAACAAACTGGCAGAGGCATATCTAATTCGAGCTTTGGGACTTATTTGCACATATTTTATTAAGAGAAATGTGAAAGTCATAAAAGAGGTAGATATAAATATTAATAGATTCACAACATAAAATAGTGGGAAAACCCCCACAGTAAACGCCATTCAGAAGAATGTTTATACAGGTGAGACGTGTCTTGGAGATTCACTTGAACGGTGTCGCTGCGATAGTCTTGATTGTCAAAGCAATAGATTAATACGATCATGTTTTTAGTTTGTTAATGTTCTTACTTACCTAATTCTGTATTAAATGTCGCAGGGTACGCCACGATTCTCTATTAAAATAAACCAAGTGCTGCACGCTGCGCCCAGCATTGTTTGGGCAAAATTTGAGCTAAATTTAGATCTATTGTCTATTCCCAGGTGGAAGATGTAGATGGCTGTTCACTCTTGCCGTTAAGCGTAAGGATGGGAGCTTTAATTTGCATTCTAGGGCTAGATGAGTCGCCCTTGTTGTGTTGTATCCGTGTTTATGTAGTGTGGTCTTGTCTTGATCGTCCTTAGCTCTAGTACCCGATCTCTTTTATTGTATGCTGTTATTGGTGGTTGGTTGTATTTTATTCTCATTAAATGTCCAAACCACTGAATTTGTTGTCTTTCGATGTATTCGGTGCATGACGTTATGCCCACTCTGCTTCTGATGTCCTCATTTCGTAGTGTGTCTTTCCTGGTCACTCCCACTGCCTTCCTCAGCATTTCATTTCACACGTGGTGAGCTTTCTGTGGTGTATTGCTGTAAGATACCAAGTTTGGCACAGGTAACAAAGGGGTGGTAGAGAAATACTTTTTATCATCTGTCTTTTCACTTCCATCTTGATCTTTGGGTGTTGTAGTAATGGTGCCAGCTGATAGGTCACTGCATTTGTTTTTTGACACCTTTTCTCTATTTCTCTATCTAGTTTTCTGTCCTCTGTAAAAATTCTGCCTAAATATTTGAATTCAGAAACTTGTTTTACTCTGGTGTTATCTATTTGTATGTTTGCTTGGCTTGGTGTTCTGCTGATTTTCCTGGTCTCGGTCTTTTGTTTGCTGATTTTCATGCTTACTTTCTACATACTTTCTAAATTTAGATCAACGCATTCTAATCCAATTTCTGATTATTTTTGTCTAAAGCACAGTTGCACCGTGATTTTTGTCTAAAGCACAGCTGCATCGTGATTCTTGTCTAAAGCACAGCTGCATCGTGATTCTTGTCTAAAGCACAGCTGCATCGTGATTCTTGTCTAAAGCACAGCTGCATCGTAATTCTTGTCTAAAGCACAGCTGCATCGTGATTCTTGTCTAAAGCACAGCTGCATCGTGATTCTTGTCTAAAGCACAGCTGCATCGTGATTCTTGTGTAAAGCACAGCTGCATCGTGATTCGATCGGGAGTTTGGTGACATTTGTTAATTTGGTGAAATGTACATATTTTTAAGGTGAAAAATGTGGGGGTAATGAATTCAGCCATATCGTGCTGTTTTTATAGTTCGGTAGTAATTGTGTGACACTATGGGCATTCCACACGAATTGACCATGCTTCCGTGTTTTGTGGCCTTCAAAACAGGGATCTATGTCAGAAATACTCCTGGTACATTTCCTTCATCATGAGTCTCCAAGGAGACTTTGGTCTTGATATCCTCCTTGTTTATGCCAGAGTTCAAGCAAAGGAGGTTCACGCAAATAAGAACATGTCATGTGTCACTTGTGTTACATGTCTCAAGAATTTATATTGCCGTTTTAAATGTTATTTTTCATATTTTCTAATCTACAAACTAAATAAATGTTTAATTGTTATATACTTTGTTTTCCCTCTAACATTGAATGTATTCTGCTGCCCATAGATCACTGCTGAAAGGTGGGCAGTTTATATATATTTTTCTTGTAATTAGTCAAAACTCTTATCCATATTTCATAACTCTCAGTATAATATATCGATAAAACATCAACTTTGTTCTTTTGTTGTATAAACAGCATTTCCTGATTGATTTAATTTTTGTTAAAGCAGTTCTGATTTTATCTAAGTTGCTTCTATATCTTCCTCTGTTCAATCCTGTAAGTGCTACTAGACTGTCGTCCAAGATGTTTGAACTGTTCCACATATTCTACTTATAATCTATTTGCTAATTATTTCAACTATTTCTCAAGATTTTTTTTGCTTGTACTTATTTTAAGTCCTGCGCGTCTTGCAGTCATTGTGACAACAGGTAAAATCGAGGGTAGACGAGACAGGGGAAGACAGAGTGAGAAAATGTTGGATAGCCTGACTTCATGGAACGGTAGAGCGTCAACATCTGAGTTGATAGCAAACACTAACGATAGAGATTTGTGGAGATCCATGATCGTCTACGCCAGCCGGCACGGCACCTGATGATGATGATGATGTCTTGCAGTGTTGTTTAACACAGTTTTATATTGAAATAGGTGAATGTCAACAAAGTCCAAGTCCAGGTCCTTAAATGTGGTGAAGCCTCCCCCCACCCCACCCCACCTTTCACTAATCTCATTTGAACCTAAACTGTCAGATTAAACACAATTGATGACACCACTCACTACCGAATTACAACAGATGTTTCTAGAAGTTTCTGACTAGAGTTCTCTATTGAACAGGATTTCCCTTTGGGAATTGTTATATGATAATTGCTCACCATCAATGTTATATGTAGTCCCTTAATATCTTCCATACGTTGTCTTTACTGAATGCCTTCTCAAAGCTCCCAAACTTAACGTATATCTATCTCTACCACTTATTGTATTGTTTGAACATATTTTAAGACTGTGAATACATGTTTAATTTTTCATGTTCCATTTCTTAATTCTTCCTGTTCAAGTGTAAATATTTTATGTTATTGTGTCCTGTAATCCGCAATAAACGAGTTTTACAGATTATCATGCCTGAGATTAATAGAACAGTGATTTCTCTCTAGTTGTTGCAAATCTGTTATTTCATTACATTTCTTTTGGGAACGAGCTAATGTGAATTGTTTTACATCTAGGAAAAGTTGTTTTTTAAAAATAATTTTGTGAGAAAATGCTTTAGCATATTTGTTGTGGCAGTTGGGTTCTCAGTGAGAAGTTCTGCTGACAGTTTGCCGTTACCTGATACCTTATTTTTCTTCAGGTAAATCAAATTAATATCTTTAAGATCTAACTTGTTTGTTAAGTCGTTTCAGGTATATGTGTTGTTGAAATGAATTTTATCTATTGGTTTATTTGTTTACATCTTTGTTGCCAGATCTTGTATATTGTTATCGGATTGTGTGTTTTTGTAACCATGTCTACTATTTTCATTACACTATCCTACACACGGTGGTCCTTCTGACAGCTATTTTATTGAATTATACGCAGTCATTAATAATTATATAGTTTTGTCCTTCGAATTTTGGTGTATTTCAATAATTTTCTCTTTCACTTCATTTTCTCAACATAACCTAACTTGTCTACATTTTTGTGTTGTATTTTCCTGGTTTTAGATTAGTTTTGCTAACATCTTTATGTGCCTACTTTATCGAACTCCATTGTGTCTGTATTTCAATTTCTGCTGAATCAGACATTTTAATAGCTTGAAATCGATTTGTGTATTTTCGCTGACAATATCGTTCTCTTTTAGAAGTCCTATATCGCCCGTGTGTTGTCGGGGCCTCGCAAAGAGAGGAAGGAATAGTAGCACTGCAACCTACGAGGCTTGTTGTAAGAGACGACTGAGGTAGGGATCTAGGGAAGCTATCCTAGTAATTAAAATCGTTGCATAAATTTGATGTGCTGACCTACTTGTACACGCATAACTGGCACAACGTCTCTTAGGCTCAGATCACATGTAAATCACAGATTTGTTTAATAAGTGGTGGATGTGAAGCGCTCAAAGAAGACAGGAAATCCTACATTGAATTGTGTTATCTGTTTTTCAAGATACATTTCTAATTGTTAATGCCAGATTTGTGATTGTGTCACTACACAAGATGTTGGAGATTGTTCACATTCACTTCTCTCATAGCTTAGACTTTGAATCATTTATTTTCTATTTATGCTGTTTTGATACATCTAAGAAAAACAATATCTCAGGAAGAACAAACAGGCAATCAGGTCTGCACATCAGAACGATTCTTCTTCTTCGAACTTGGAACGCTCTATATCGATCACTTGTTAACCACTCTGTGTGATTTGTATGTGATTTGAGTCTAAGAGCGATTGTACGTTGTGCCAGTTATACGCCAACAAGTAGGCCAGTGCATCGGATTTATGCGATGCTTTCTATTTACTAGGGTAGCTTCCCTAGGTCCAACATCAATAGCCTTTTTACGACATGCCTTGAAGGTAGCAGTGGTACTATTCTTTGTTTGCCTTGTGGGCCCCGGCACCACATGGACGAGAAATGATTGAAAATGCAAATAGAAGTAAGACAAGGATGCATCCTCTTCCCATATTTTATTGACATCTATGCAGAATATATACTGATAAATATCTGTAAAAACGAAATCTACAAACATGTTTCCATTTTCATTTTTTTACTTTTTCTTCTCTTCCTCCATTGTACATTAGAGAGATGTTGAGGAAGCTGTCACAATATTCTATGGATCTTCGTCTACACATTTTAAATACATTATTTTCGTAATTAACAACACGAAAGAAGACTAACCATGACATTTAAGAGAGCGGTTAGTATGAAGAAAAAAGGACATAAAACAAACAACGAAACCAAAGTAAACATGTTGAGGTTAAGTATTTGATCTTGTGGCAACATATAGATGTCAAGCATAGACCATAACGCAATGATGTCAAGCATAGACCATAACGCAATGATGTCAAGCATAGACCATAACGCAATGATGTCAAGCATAGACCATAACGCAATGATGTCAAGCATAGACCATAACACAATGATGTCAAGCATAGACCATAACGCAATGATGTCAAGCATAGAACATAACGCAATGATGTCAAGATAGACATAAACAATGATGTCAAGCATAGACCATAACACAATGATGTCAAGCATAGACCATAACGCAATGATGTCAAGCATAGACCATAACGCAATGATGTCAAGCATAGACCATAACGCAATGATGTCAAGCATAGACCATAACGCAATGGTTAAAGAGTATAAAATAGAATTAATCGAAACAAAGTCCTACAAGAAAAAATCTTAGTGCGTCACGGACATGAAAATTGAAAAATATATAGTCACACTCCAAGACCTAAACATTGAGGAACATTAGCTTCTAAACAATATTTTGTCCTTGGAACATAAATATTGTTTTCCCATGAAACGCCACAGTGGGTGTGGAGAGAGAAGTAATGGGGTGTATAGTTCCTGGAAACGCCACAGTGGGTGTGGAGAGAGAAGTAATGGAGTGCATAGTTCCTGGAAACGCCACAGTGGGTGGAGAAAGTAATGGAGTGCATAGTTCTGAACGCACAGTGGGGTGGAGAGAAAGTAATGGAGTGCATAGTTCCTGGAAACGCCACAGTGGGTGTGGAGAGAGAAGTAATGGAGTGCATAGTTCCTGGAAACGCCACAGTGGGTGTGGAGAGAGAAGTAATGGGGTGCATAGTTCCTGGAAACGCCACAGTGGGTGTGGAGAGAGAAGTAATGGAGTGCATAGTTCTGAAACGCCACAGTGGTGTGAGAAGAAGTAATGGAGTGCATAGTTCCTGGAAACGCCACAGTGGGTGTGGAGAGAGAAGTAATGGGGTGCATAGTTCCTGGAAACGCCACAGTGGGTGTGGAGAGAGAAGTAATGGAGTGCATAGTTCCTGGAAACGCCACAGTGGGTGTGGAGAGAGAAGTAATGGGGTGCATAGTTCCTGGAAACGCCACAGTGGGTGTGGAGAGAGAAGTAATGGAGTGCATAGTTCCTGGAAACGCCACAGTGGGTGTGGAGAGAGAAGTAATGGAGTGCGTAGTTCCTGGAAACGCCACAGTGGGTGTGGAGAGAGAAGTAATGGGGTGCATAGTTCCTTGAAACGCCACAGTGGGTGTGGAGAGAGAAGTAATGGAGTGCATAGTTCCTGGAAACGCCACAGTGGGTGTGGAGAGAGAAGTAATGGGTGCATAGTTCCTGGAAACGCACAGGTGTGGAGAGAAGTAATGGAGTGCGTAGTTCTGGGAACGCACAGTGGGTGGAGAAAGTAATGGAGTGCATAGTTCTGGAAACGCCACAGTGGGTGTGGAGAAAGTAATGGGTGCATAGTTCCTGGAAACGCCACAGTGGGTGTGGAGAGAAGTAATGAGTGCTAGTTCTGGAAACGCCACAGTGGGTGGAGAGAAGTAATGGGTGCATAGTTCCTGGAAACGCCACAGTGGGTGTGGAGAAGGTAATGGGTGCATAGTTCCCGGAAACGCCACATGGGTGTAGGGGAAAGTAATGGAGTGCATAGTTCCTGAAAGCACAGTGGGTGTGGAGAGAGAAGTAATGGAGTGCATAGTTCCTGGAAGACGAAGTGAAGATCGACAAAGTTAACAATGTAGACATGACATTAACGAAACCTTGAATTTGACGTTGGAGAAAAATGGAGCACAGACTAAAGACCGAGAGTATTTCAGACAAGCTGGGATAAGATCTTCGTTCTACAAACAGATCGATAAAAGGGAAGACTGCAGTAAAACTACTTAGCAATGGCGAAACACGTACAAATACCAAAATACTACAATCTAACAAAGAACAAAAACACATTGAAACGTCGCGGTAAATTGTTTTTGTACTTTGTAAAACTACAGTACTTTGTTTTTTTTACATGTTTCAATAATGATTTATTTATAAAGTGATTGATATGATTTACAAACATACACAAGTATCACACAATGGAAGATAAATCAGAATAATTGTTTCACTATAAAAAGAAAATGAAGAAACAAAATCTTTGGATAAATATAATTAATAATAAACTTTTTATGTTGTGAGGATTGTCTTCTATAATAAGTCGGGTTTTCTATGCAGAAATCATTTAGCAATACTCCACGTTGTCTCTACTGACCGATCTCATTAAAGAAAAACAGTAAACACAATGGGATCTCTATAGGAGAAAAATACCAATAATTAACCTATTTTTCACGAATATTAATTAACATGATCAATCTAGATATATAAACAGATGAGATCTTTTGTTCTATTTATTGTTAGTTGGAGAACACTAAGCTGGAATAATTATTGTTATGTATTTTAGTTCTTGCTTAACATAAATGTTTTCACCTGCAAATTCCAAAATGATTATAGGTGCACAGTCGCTTGTAGACAAATGTAAATGTTATTATTTGAGATCAAATACAATGGTTGTATTTTAATTTGGTTCAATTTCAAGACGTTTATTACAAATGTAAGACAATTTCAAGACATATTGAACACACGTTCAAGACGTTTATTACAAATGTAAGACAATTTCAAGACATATTGAACACACGTTCAAGACAAACTAAAGATAAGTTCAAGATAAACATGACAAGTTCAAGATAAACTAAAGACAAGTTCAAGATAAACTAAAGACAAGTTCAAGATGAACTGCAGACAAGTTCAAGATAAGCTACAAACAAGCTCAAGATAAACCAAAGACAAGTTCAGGATAAACCAAAGACAAGTTCAGGATAAGCTACAAACAAGCTCAAGATAAACTAAAGACAAGTTCAAGATGAACTGCAGACAAGTTCAAGATAAGCAACAAACAAGCTCAAGATAAACCAAAGACAAGTTCAGGATAAACCAAAGACAAGTTCAAGATAAGCTACAAACAAGCTCAAGATAAACTAAAGACAAGTTCAAGATGAACTGCAGACAAGTTCAGGATAAGCTACAAACAAGCTCAAGATAAACTAAAGACAAGTTCAAGATGAACTAAAGACAAGTTCAAGATGAACTAAAGACAAGTTCAAGATGAACTAAAGACAAGTTCAAGATAAACTAAAGACAAGTTCAAGATGAACTGCAGACAAGTTCAAGATAAGCTACAAACAAGCTCAAGATAAACCAAAGACAAGTTCAGGATAAACCAAAGACAAGTTCAGGATAAGCTACAAACAAGCTCAAGATAAACTAAAGACAAGTTCAAGATAAACCAAAGACAAGTTCAAGATAAACTAAAGACAAGTTCAAAATAAACTAAAGACAAGTTCAAGATAAACTAAAGAAAAGTTCAAGGCAAAGTAAAGACAAATTCAAAACAAACTAAATACATCATCAATGATAAATTTCACGACATCATGACATGAACTTCACGATTTCATCATAACATAAAGTAATGTACTCTGTATGTATGTATATATATATATTATAGGGATTTTGCAATAACAGTGCCTGGAGCCTTTTTCAGCACGTATTATTTGAAACCGGTCTCTTCTTCCCTCTTCGAACAAGACTCACAGAGATACAACCTATTACCAGAACCATTACTAGCAGGTTGAGTTGGGTCATTGAAATGTTTTGTTCGTTTATCTTGACCTTGACTCATGGTATCTTAGTCATTGCTTCTTGTAGCGAGTGTGCATTTTATTCTTAATGTATAATCTCACTTAAGCAACATTATAAGGGCACTACAAAGCAGCACATGACACCAGACTATTTATGAAACAATTAACAGAATGTCAATTAAACACTACTTTGATGCGGGATGTTCTACCGCTGACAAGAGACCATACATACTAACCATCAGCAAACTAACAATATATGCGGGAATTATTCAATAAAACACATGTTGTTAATTGAGTAGAAAAGGTGGGAAATTCAAGATATAGTTGATATCAATAAATTTTCTTCTTCTTTGCGTTCATTCTTTACAACCAATTGTATCACTCTTTGTGATATTGTTGATCTGTGCCAAGAACGTGTATACGTTGCACATTGGTTTAGTAGGCCCCTAAACACATAGACATCTACACGTTTAGAACATGTGCATCCGATTTCAGCCAAACCTCCTTAGTCACCTCTTACGACATTACGACGGTAACAGTGGTTCTACTCTTTACACCCCAAATTTGAGCCCCGGTAATCACTCGGATGAAATCAATAAGTAACTGAGGCTAAGAGAAATAGTTCAAGTTCAGATGGATATTTGAAGAAGATATATAGATAATCCGGTTGATAATAATTTCTTGAAGTTAACGATCATATATGTAGAAAACAATAACAGCTACATGTTGATTGATAACTGTTTCGTTTGTTCATATTTAAGTTAACTATCAAATACTCATGAAACAATAACAGCTACAGGTTGATAAATGCTTTGTTTGTTCATATTTAAGTTAACGATCAAATAAGCACAATACAATAACCGTCCCATGATGATAAATGCTTTGTTTGTTCATATTTAAGTTAACGATCACGTACGTAGAAAACACAAACCGTTACATGTTGATAACTGTTTTATATGACATATTTAAGTTAACGATCACATACGTAGAAAACACAAACCGTTACAGGTTGATAACTGTTTTATATGACATATTTAAGTTAACGAACACATACATCCAAACAATATCAGTGTAAGGTTAATAAATCCTTTTATGGTTCATATTAATGTTAACGCAGAAAATGAACCACATAAATAACATAGACAGAGAAAAGACATCTTGCACGAAGCGCACGACGTTCTAGAAATCTCTTCCTTGTCGGATCTTGAAACTGTGAGTACTAGAGAAAGAACAGAAAATAAGATAACGATAACATATGTATGAAACGATAACTCCTTCAGGTTGACTTCTGACTCTTTTAAACTTGTTGAAGTTAGTGTTAAATTTATTGAAAGTGATAACAGCTTAACATTGATAACTTTCTCTTTTGATATTGTAGAAGTTCACGTCTAACGATAGGAAAAAAACACTATTCACGAAAGAGATGAAGTGTATACGCAGAATACTAGGAGTATCAAGAAGAGACCGGTTTTTCTGTAATGATGACATCAGTAAAATAGTTTGTACAATACCAGTATTGAACTTCATCAAGGAAAAAACAAATTAAATGGTTCGGGTAAATAAATAGATTACCAACAGACAGTTCGCATCCAAGTGAAATGCAACTCCAAAATAGTGAATACAAAGCAAAAATCGCCAAAGCAAAAATGGATAACAGAAATAACAGAGACAGTGATTAAAAAAACTATTTATGACGTGCACACAAAAGCCCGTTCTAGAAATGTCTACTTATCCTAACGCTGTTAGGCAAAACAAGATGATTAGAGAACAGAAAGAATAAGCTACTGTGAACTTTGTTATTAACAATATGCGATTGAACAAAGATATATATATACACTATTACATAATTAATGACAAATTAATGATTACATATGAAAATAAACCGCATTAGACGTTTCGACCATCAGCCTTTATCAAGATAATAAATACAACCTCACAATATTGTGAACTTTGTTATTAACAATATACGATTGAACAACGACATATATATACACTATTGCATAATAAATTACAAATTAATGATGAAATATGAAAATAAACCGCACTAGACGTTTCGATCATCAGCCTTTATCAAGATAGTCAAAACAGACTCACAATACTTAACAAACTAAATCATTTCAGTACATGGCCTCATTAACAATAACAAGTTAATATCTACAAATGTTTTGTTTATCTTATTGTAGTTAAAATTGATAATGTACGCTAAATTAATTTTAAAATTCAGAAAATTACATGCACAAAACAACCTGGTATTCTTGCCACTTAGCCCATCATCTGACTGATTTATCATACAAAATATGAAGAGCTCACTAATATTCATAACCACAAATTGTAATAGTATACTATAGTATCAAAAATAGATGTGACATCAGTACAGTAGAATCCGGTTATGTCACCGGCCTAGGGGTTTGCCAAAAAGTGTCGGGATAACCGATGATCGAGATAAACGAAAACCAATATGGCGGCAAAATATTAACATGTGCTTGAAATTTCTTTATGTACATGATGTGCGTTAATAAATGAGAATGTACATGCACGTGTTATTTGTTTGATGAAGCGATCGGCATGCTATAAAAATGTACATACATGTTTGCTAACAACAAAAGGCATATGTGCACCAACTAACAGCAGAAATTTACCAATATAAAATAAAAACCACCGTCGATTCTCGATACAAACCTTTATTTATACAAACTGATACAGCTCTGAAAAGTATCGTACACGTGGTTACTATGGTTTCTTTACAAAGTCTAAAATGCTTTGTTGCTTTTTGCTTTTTGTGTATATATTACTGTAGCATAAGTTAACACCCATGGTCATGGGGATCGAGATAACCAACTTTAAGTGGCAAATTTGGCCCTCTTTTGTGCTCGAGATATTAGGGTTCGGCGACATAAAAGAATCGAGATATCCGATGAGAAAAGCTAAGACAAAGAGAGAATTGGCGGTTCCACTTCAAAAGCGTCGACTTAATAGGGTTGGCGAGGTAACCGAGGTCGAGATAAGTGGGTTCTACTGTACATACATTTCTACGAAATTTACGCAATCCCAGACAAGCTTAGACATTAAGAAAAAAACTCTATCTAACGTAAGCAGTGACCCAGTTGTACAGATCCCCGTGCCGATCAAGCATAGACGAACAGACATGTTTTACACACATTCATGGCACTAGCATCATTACATAACTGACCGTTGTTGGCCAATAAAAAAAATAATTCGCCAAAGACTAAACCATCGTGACATAAAAAACGATGTGAGATTTCCTACAATGAGTCTATGCATTCAGTCTACGTTATTTTTATTCCATCACGTGGTATATATTTATATATATAAACATGGAGTACGCTAAGAGATCAGAAGACATTTCCTTGTGCCTTGAGAGCAAATGTTTCTCTAATCTTAAACAGAAGGTCAAACAGTCCCTATAAACTGACTCGATGCACGTGAGAATAACTGCCTCGCCTTTTTTTTTTTCTTTTTTTTTTTTTTTTTTTTAAATGTCAGGATGTCGTCACAGCTAGGCTGTAGTGCGCATTCGTTGTGCACGTGTAGGAGGTGCTTATTTTTGGTACTTTAGCTTTTTCTATCTCCCACCTGTAGATGGTTACCCTACTCTCTGAGTTTGCAACAAAATCAAAAACATCGTGTAATCTACTTTGTGTGAGCTTCAGCTAGATTCAGCTAAAAGGTACAGAGCACTTATATGGACGCCCTGATTACATTTAACCCTTTCACTCCGTAATTATTGTTTACATCTGGACGCATTTATATGTCATTGTAGACTAAATTAGCCAGTATACTGGCTTTGTGTCAGTTTACAAACTTTTGCCAGCCAGTATATTGGCTTGGAAGGATGAAAGAGTTAAACAGATATTAACGAGTACTATGTTTTTATATTTTATTAAATCACATTTTACAAACCTTAAGTAGCAATGAAATAAACAAGAGAATGATCTACTGGTAACATGAATCAGTAGGAAAACAAACAGCAAATGTCCATATGGAAACATATTTGTTTCAGTATTCAATGATCAGAAAACAGACTTTTAGGTGCAGAAATCGATAAGAAAACGAGTTTTTTAGTAGCAGAAATTATAGTAAAACGGACTTTGGGGGTAAGAAATTATATGAAAACGGACTTTTAGTGTCATAAATGATAAGAGAACGGACTTATAGTGTCAGAAATGACAAAAAAACCGAAATTTGACCAGACGCTTCTCTACATTCCACGTAAATGACCTTTCGCCCGAGTGTATATCGGGCCCAAAATTTGGGGTGTAAAGCCGCGCTCTAATCCATTCTTCCAGACACTTCTCTACATTCCACGTAAATGACCTTTCGCCCGAGGATATACCGGGCCCAAATTTGAGGTGTAAAGAATAGAACCACTGTTACCTGCCACGCATGTTGTAAGAGGCGACTAAGGAGGTCTTTGGTTCAAATCGGATGCACGTGTCCTAAACGTGTAGAAGTCTATGCGTTTAGGAGCCCACCAAATCAATGTGCAACGTATACACGTTATTGGGACGCGTAAAGGTGTATGTTTCAAAAAACTAACATGCAATTATCCGTAACTAATGTGATCTCACAGGAAACGGGTCAGAGGTTAGGGTGTCTGAAGGTTATGTGTCTCAAAAAATAAACCCGACGTAAAACAAAATGTCGTTACTGCCCGTAATACCGCTTTTTAGGCGGTGTAACACAGGGAGAACATGAGAGTGAGGAATTTAATGGCCGCATAGCTAGTGCAGTCACCGCGATACTGATCAGGTTATAATTTTTTCTTTTATGCCCCCGACAGAAATAATGATTGGCCTAACCGTGGATTGAACATGGGTCTCCTGCATGGAAGCCACGCTCTAATCCATTCTGCCAGACGCTACTCTACATTCCACGTCAATGACCTTTCGCCCGAGTATACCGGGCACAAATTTGGGTGTAAGCCGCGCTCTAATCCACTTTGTCAGACGCTTCTCTACATTCCACGCCAATGACCTTTCGCCAGTATATACCGGGCCTAGATTTGGTGAAAGAATAGAATCACTGTTACCTGCCACGCATGTTGTAAGAGGCGACTAAGGAGGTTTTGGCTGAAATCAAATACGCGTGTCCTAAACGTATAGAAGTCTATGCGTTTAGGAGTCCACCAAATCAATATGCAACGTATACACGTTCTTGGCAAAGATCAAACATATCACAAAGAGTGATTAAAATTGGTCGTAAAGAACGAACGCAAAGAAGAAGAAGAAAACGTAAATGATCTATATTCGAAACGACCTGTTTGGTTATCCTTATCAGAAGCATTTTCTTGGAGATCAAAGTTCATAAACTTGTACTACACTAAAAAACCATTTGTCAGAGTATAAACACAGCTGCTTTTACGAAGTCAGTGTGTAGATTGTTACGAGTTAGGAAGACCTAACAAAATCCAAATACATGCCGAAAATGGATGTATGCTGGGCTTCAAGAGACAAATATCACAGCTGAACTGATGTAAACTAGCAACACAACGTGCATACACGACATGTACATTCAAACAATAAATAATACATAAATTATAGCTATCATGTTGCTATTCTAAAGCTAACACAGAAGTTAAAGATACGCTTTTATCATGGAATCTCTCAGACACAAAACAAACAAACAAAACACACATGTAATTTATCATTGAAATGACATTGTCATAGTTAAAGAGCTTAAAGTAACTGCGTTTCAATGTTGTACTGGATATGGTAATGTAATGACAGCGATCATATTGAGTGTAAGGAACCATTAAACAAACAATATAAAAACTGATAAAAAAGTGGATCATGTGAAGTATATAAAACATTGTTAAGTGTTTTGTTCTGATTTTATCTACAATATATTTTTTCCGATCCAGAAGCACTTGAGCAGTCAGCTCTTCGGCTCGGTGCCATGGACATCGTAACCCTTCGGTTTTGTGCCACGAACACCGTGAATCTGTCGAACCTGTTGTTTTTCTGCCAGCCCACGGAATTGAACCCGCACACACAGAGAGCTAGTCACCCGCAGTCCAACGCGCTACGAACACGCTGGGCACGCGGGCTTATCCACAATATAAATACATGTTTTAATAGCAATTTGGCTTCGATATTGATATGAATTCAATATTGCAACTATAACTGTGATATGTGCTGTTACATAGTGTAGTTTGAGATTGAATTCCTAGTGCTATCGGAGACGGACGATAAAACGTAGGTCCGTGTTCAATTTGAGCACGTAAAAGAACCATTTTTAGTTCCAAATCGAGAATTGCATGCTGAAAAACAGTTGCCGGGAAAAATTAATTAAAAATGATTTTTTTTTTAAAATTTCTATAAAAATATCTTTCCCATCTTTAAAATTACATCGGGGAACATCGCCAGTGATAGGGAGTCCATGAACTGCAGATGAGATCTTCCTGTGTAAGAAAAAGATCGGATCCCACTTGGTTACTCACCGAAGTGCAAAGATGATGGTCCTATCAATCAATCAAACAATCACATAGTGTAGTTGTCAGAATTGCAAACAGAAGAGCGTATATATATATATATAAATCTATACAAATTAGTTTGTTTTATTCATAATCTGGACCAGTCCAAATCTACACTGCACAGTTGCTTAATGATATATTTCCCTTGAAGTTAATGTTACACAATGTATTTCTTTAAAAACTCTACAAACTCTAAAAATATAATAGATCGTAACGTAAGGTTTATAGTGTTTAGTTAGTTCAGATCAAGGTTATGTCACATATTTAATCACAGCAGACTATTTGATTTTGACTTTGCCGATGACGTGGCCATATTGAATTCAACCACACAAGCAGCACACAAACTAACGAGCAATCTTTGCACACTTGCAGAACAGGTTGGTCTCCAGATTAATTCTGCCAAGACCAAAATTATGAACCTCACAAACTCGACAGACAACATCGTAATAAATGACCAAACACTGGAGAAAGTTGAACATTTTACATATTTGGGTAGTAAAGTGTCAAACAACGGAGACACGATGAAAGAAATAAACTCTCGCATTGTGATAGCAGCTAGTGCCTTCACTAAATTAACGAATATCTGGCAATCTCAAGTCCTTAGTATATGCACAAAAGTTAAATTGTTTAGGTCATGTGTGATTCCTGTACTGACCTATGGTTGTGAAAGTTGGAAATCAAACAAGAAAATTGAAAGAAACTGGACAGCTTTAAGAATAAATGTCTCCGAAAATTATTAAAAGTAAAATGGAGTGATTTCGTTTCTAACAACACAGTGAGAGATAGAACACACCAACAACCCGTATCAAATATTATAAGGAAACGAAGGTGGAAATATTTAGGTCATGTTCTTAGATCAGACGAAAAGAGAATAAATCGACAAGTCCTTATGTGGTCACCAGTTGGGAAAAGAAAACGTGGAAGACCAAAGACCACTCTTCGAAGAACAATCCAACAAGAAAGTAAACTATTGGGATGTAAAACCATACAAGATCTCCAACTGC
The DNA here is from genome assembly GCA_020796225.1 of Arion vulgaris. NCBI lineage: Eukaryota > Metazoa > Mollusca > Gastropoda > Stylommatophora > Arionidae > Arion > Arion vulgaris. The sequence goes on along the minus strand of CM036753.1, from coordinate 9,354,457 downwards.
TAGCAAAGAACCGCATCACATGGAGATCTAAAACCTCTGCCCTATGTGCCGCCTTTGGCACGAGAGGAACAAACTAATTAACTAACTATGTTTTGTTTTTGAATCCCGTTTGAGCCAAAATGAAACAGCAAAATGTTACGAACAGTTCTTTTATTTTTGTCAAAGGCTGATAAAACCCTGTCCTGCAATAGTAGTTGTAGAAAGGAAAATGTTTTGTATATCTTTGTTATTTATTAATAACAAGAAGATGATAAGAGGAAATCGGAGAAGAAGATGCTGCACGATGTGATTGATGATTCGAGCATGAAAGCAAAAGGTATATAATATTCATAACTTATAAGGTTTGTAGCCTTAGGAGAAAGCTAAGATAGGAAGCGAACTGATCGTAAACAATTTGCCTCCCTTCAATGTCTGCTTTATGATTCTTCGATCACTTTTCTCCATTATTTTTATCTGATAATAGTGTTACTAGTGGTTGAACAGACATTTCTCTGATTTCAGCACTTCTGAATTTGTTTCATTCTATCTCATTACTCGTTGCAGATATCTATTTTCAAACTAGTTCTCTCTCTCTCGATCGTTCTTTTTAGCCATTTTGATAATTCTTATTGTGATATATAAACAGCCTTTGCTAAGAACGTATTTTTACATCACATCGTTCAGCGCCATTTGGAGCTCTAGTGCTTATCCTTCGGTGACGTATCCGGTTTCAGCCAGCGTTTACTGGGTTCGCTTTCCGTTAGCCTTTAACTATCCCAGCCGATCTGCAAGGCAGCAGGTTCAAATTAGTTCAACATACTCTAGTTATTTTCCAAACCCAGCTGTCAAATTTTATGATTAGTACAACATTGGAATTAACATTTATCCTTTATTTTAAAACTGCATATCTTAGAGTGCAATATTTACTTACTTCGGCTTTTAGAAGCCGATGTTGCATTGCTAATTCGTACCATACTTTCTTTTATGGTATATCACATGCAATCTAAATTGCTACATAAATAGATGAATTGCCTGTTATTTTTTTGTATTATAACAATTCACATGAAGAAATATTAATAATTTGAGCGGATGTTTATTCTTAGTGCTGACAGAATGTATCACGTGACGTTAATCCTGTTTTCTAAAGACGATCTCAAAGAGCATCACGTGAGCAGTGTGACAGCAAGGAATTAACTCCAAGATTTCCTCGAAATTTTGGGCAGCGTCAGATTAAAAATGGATGAGGGAAACTAAATTAATGTGAAAACGATGTGATTTATATTTGAATGCCTGGATTGTCTTTTCAATTTCATGCTTCTGGAAAGCATTGGTTTAGTTTTTCTGTCGTTATAAATCAATCTTAGACATTTGATTAAAATTTCTACATAGTATTATCTTCTTAATTATCTTTCTGTCTTTCTTATTGTAATTACACTAAGCATTTCTAAGTGTATATTAAACGTGAGCAGAACTTTGCCACCCTAACAATCCTTCGAAATGTTTCTCTATCATAGGCCAGATATCCCGCCTTTGCAGCAGTGATGCTCAATTAAAAAGGCATATCCTTAATCAATCTTGTATTTGGTATTCCCCTTCTCCTCTGTTGCCGGAACACATCCTTCTATAATGATTTTCTTCAACCCTATGTGACTATGTACATGTTCAAAATATTTTCATTTTCTTTTTGTTATTTGTAGCCTCAGCCAGTTTTCTTTGATTTTGGGTTCTTTCTGGAGAAATATACTTGCTCTCTTCTCTGTCCTTGATATATGGAGGACACTTCTGTAGCACTTATATTCCAAAGAACATATATGTTTTTCCACTGCCTTGTAAATGTCATTGATTCACACCATACTTTTCCAATGTAATTTTCATGCTCAGTATTATGCCTTTGTTTCTATCATTTCATTCCATACTGTTATGCTCTCAGTATTATGCTCTTTGTTTTCCTATCATTTCATTCCATACTGTTATGCTCTCAGTATTATGCTCTTTGTTTTCCTATCATTTCATTCCATACTGTTTTTAGTTGTATTTGTTTTAAGACCATGTCTAGTTTTTGTTTTCATTTTCTTCATCCCATTTTCACCTCTTATGTGAACCGAGTTATTCAAACTGTTCATAGTTTCTGTTTTCTATCCGTGAATAAATCAATCCTTTGTCATGTTTGTTTTATACGTTGTCATTATTTTTATTTCACCGCATTGAAACATAGATTTTATCTTTTGTATTTCTCTTGCACTTCCATTATTAATTTCTCATTCCCCTTGTCCGATGTTAACAGTAACACTGTATCTTACAGAATATCTTAGCTCATGTATTTCTCTTTCTCCGATTAAAAAAGGATCATATTGTTCTTTTCCGTTGTCTTCTGTAATATTCCTCATTATGTTGTCAGTATTTAAGTTAAACAAACAAGGCAACATAATTTAATATTGTATGAGTCCCTGTCTTAACTCAAACCAGTCTGATATATCATCGCATGTTCTTACAGCCGGAATTTGTTCACTATACAGTTCTCTTATGATCTGTATTAAATGTGATGAAAATTCTATTTCTTGAATTATTTTCCACGATTCCTAATGTTCTACACACTCAAATGTCTTTGAATACTCAATAAACTGTAATAGACTACAACAGACACAAATACAGTAAAATATATTTATAGTATAAATAATTAAAAGCCACCAATAATCGAAATAAAATCAAAGAATAATAATCAATATATAACATAAATGTATATAACACATGTTATTTAACCAAGGGAGTGAAATCCATTGATACAACAAATCCTAAACCTGTTCACATAAAACAGTGTATTCTGAAAATAATTCGCAATACTCGACTTAAATTCAAGATTCAAGTTAGTTCACACATTCCAAAATACACACTTCTCTCTATAATTGTGCTACTTAGTTCCCACCTGCTTTTTTTTATCTGAAAGGAAACATGTTTTATCAAATGTGTTGTGCATGGCAAGAAGATTCCATATTTGTTCATCTGAAGAAGTAATTGCTCACGCTTTCACTGATATAAAGTCACTAAATGTATGTTCGAACTCTTGTCTCTCTTTATCTTGATATATCTTCTCTGATATGTCTTACTATTAGCGCTTGTATTGTCAAGTAGTTAGAGTGTTAGCTAAACTATCAATAGAAACTAGAATCGCCTCCGTGCTTAGGCGATCCAGACTGACTGCACACCTGAAATATGTCGTTCGATATCCTTCCTTTGCGTTCCCGGCCTAGCCTGATGGACCAACTTCTATCATGAATTTAACTGTTGTTTTTGGGACTCCGTTCCTCCGTACAGCTTTTCGCGAAGCTCTGTGTGTTGTGGCCAGTACTCTTTCCGTATACCTGCTAAACGTGGACAGTCTTGCAAGACGTGTTCTGCCGTCATGTCTGCCATATTGCATGGGCACAGGCTAGTTGTGCAATTTTAAATTTATGGAACATGTGGGCTCTGAGCTTGTTGTGGCCGGTACGGAGGCGAAATATGGTGACTTGTTCACTGCGCGAGAGACCATAGTATCCGTCACTGTCTGTGTACTGCGGGTGGTCTTTTGCCCACTTGCTTCGATAGTACGAACCGATGGTTGTTTTGACTTCCTCATAGCTGATCTCGAGATCAGTCTGGGGTAGTCGCCCGCCCTCTTTGGCTAGCTTGTCGGCCGCTTCGTTTCTCCTAATGTTGCAGTGTGACGGTATCCACTGGATGACAGTGCGTTTGAGTGAACTCGTTAGTTCAGCGAGGACGTTTTGAGCTCATTCATCTCAGTTTTGCCAACGCATTTGAGTGCCGTGATGACCGATAGAGCATCGGTGAATAATGTCGTTCGATATATTAGGCTGGGGCCTAGTTATTCGTTATTGGTTAATGGTTACTGAACAGACGCCACAGCAATCCAGGCAGACTCATAGGTGCTCAGGCTCCCCCAACAGATTTCGAAGTGTATGCATACCAAGAAAAAAGATGCATTGATGGAGGGAGTTACAGACATCTTAAAACTCCACAATGTCACAGAATATCAAACCTGGCCAGCGTGCACTATCTCGGAAACCGATCCTTAGTTAAAACTGCTACACCTAATGGCAAAAAAGCAGATAGGAATAAAGACGATGCATACTGATGGTTCCTGTGGTTCGCTGGTTACACACACTTTTCTCTCCACCACTCAAGCAATCAGTTCTACTTGTACTACAAGTCCAAACTCGTTAAATCACTTTATTGACTCAACGTTTATTTTAATGTCCTCATCCAACAGTAGGTCACCAAGAGACCTAATAACCTCCCATTTTCCATCATAAACTCCCCAACAATCGATGCTTTCGATGCAAGCATGTCCGCTCTCTAGCTACGGCGAACACCCAAATGACCAGGACAGTTAGAGATCCACGTGAGTTATGGTCTAGTACTTTAAGATTTCTAACAGATACTACCTGTACAATTTTCTAGGCTAATGAATTAACTGTTTCATTTAACTTGGACTCATACCAACAAACTGGAACATATGCTTGAACAAGCTGATTTATTCTAATACTAACCAGCTAGTTTCATATTATCGAGCAGGATGGTAATGGACGAATCGTAAATAATGTTGTTTTCACTCCAATAATCAAGTCATTTATTTTTCGTGATATTAATTAAATTTTTATGTAGCAAACATATGGATGTGAATTATAGAACATAACACAAGCATTACACAAGAACAAAATCGAACATTTTAGAATAAAGTTGCAGAAACGATTTTTTAAAATTCCTGGTACAAAGAATAGTAAAGTATAAATGTTCTGCAAGATCAAACAAATAAAAGTGCAATTGCCGGTACACAGATTCGTTTTTTGGGGAAAGTGAATTATTTTGATGACAATAAACATCACAGTGGTTAGAAGAGAACAATAATGGTTCGTGGAAGATGAAACAGATGACGGAAAAGACGAGGATGACAACAGGTTATTAAAGAAACGTTGAGCCCGCCTGCCCAGCGTGTTCGTAGCGCGTTGGACGACGGTGTGACAAGCCCTCTGTAAGTGCGGGTTCAATTCCGCGGGCTGGCAGAAAAAAACCACAGGTACTCCAGATTTACGGTGTTCGTGGCACTGAACCGAAGGGTTACGATGTCCATGGCACTAAGCCGAAGAGCTGAAAGCTCAAATGCTTCTGGATCGAATTTAAAATTTAAAAAGTTGAACACAATGGGGGAGGAGGCGGAGAACGTGCTAGAGTCCTAGCGTATTTCAGACCGACTGTGATGATAGCGTATTTCAGACCGACTGTGATGATAGCGTATTTCAGACCGACTGTGATGATAGCGTATTTCAGACCGACTGTGATGATAGCGTATTTCAGACCGACTGTGATGATAGCGTATTTCAGACCGACTGTGATGATAGCGTATTTCAGACCGACTGTGATGATAGCGTATTTCAGACCGACTGTGATGAGTACCGTGTTCTGAAAAGAACATGATAAATGAAGAGTAATCAAACTCAAATAACTAAATAGTCATTGAAACCGAAAATTATGAAATTGTATGTGTTATACAGAACAGGAGTAAAGCAAGGCTGTATTCTATCTCCGCTATTGTTTGGAGTGGCCATTGACTGGGTGATGCGAAAATGTTGCAGGGCGAAACTGGCATCGATTGGGTAGAAAATAGTCAACTAGAAGATTTGGATTTTGCAGATGTTATTGCCTTGTTAAGTAGAAACAACCAAGATATGCAAAGAAAAACAGACAACTTGTCATCTATAGCATCAAAAGTTGGACTGCAGATAAGCTATGAAAAACAAATATAATGAAGACACATATGGCAAGTAATGCAGATATCACACTGGAATCTAAAATGATAAAAATAACAGAGCAGTTCACCTATTTAGGTAGCAATTTTGATTGCACAGGAAATGTTAAAAAAGAACTTATGATACGAATTGGCAAAGCAACATCAGCTTTTAAAAGTCTAAATAAAATATGGAACTGCAAAGTTATATAGTATTAAAACTAAATTACGAATTTTCAATTCAAATGTTGTATCAATCCTAACATATGCTAGCGAGAGTTGGAAAATGATTAAAGATATAGAATGGAATGAATTCAGGAGAAGTGATGAAATCAGAGATATGGGTGGTCAACCACTAGTGACAACTGTTATAAGAAAGAGAAGATGGAGATATGTTGGGCACACCTTGAGGAGAAATGATCAACGAATATCAAATCAGGCATTGAAGTGGGATGCAAAGGGTTCAAGAAAGAAAGGTCGACCTAAGGAGACCCTGAAACGAACTTTGCTGAGAGAGGCAAGAAATGTCGGTCTCAGTTCCATGGAGGAGATTGAGCGAGTTGCCCAGGATAGAGTGGTATGGAGAAATTACTTGCAGGTCCTATGTAACGTATAACGGTACGAGAGGAATTATTATTATTATTATATAGAACCAGTTAATGAATCAATCCTTTGACACAGAAACAAATCAAGGATGCCCTTAACACTACCGGCGATTTCCCTGATTTACTTGTCATTATTTCATACATAAACAATTGATAGTAAAGGGTTTTAAAGCCGAAGGATTGATTTCATTGCACAAGGCTTTACCCCATATGGCTCGGTTACTCGGCCAATACTCTCGGTCTGCCACCTGCCGAGAGTATTGCACCAACCCCGAACTCCGTAGTTCCAGCAACAATCCTAGGGGTCTCTGAAAAGGGTTTTCTGGGACTTCATTTACTGGGGCAGTTTTTGTATCTGACTCTCAGTCGATGCTTCACAAGATCCAGAAGGGCAGGTTTTGTTATGAGTGGATGTCGTCTATAGAAGTTTCTAACCTCCAGCGGCATACGTGGATATACTGTCCTGGGCATGCAGGTGTTTACGGTAATGAGAGAGCGGACAGACTTGCATCAACAGCATCGATTGTTGGGGAGTTGAAGATGGATAAGGGGATATTCTTCGGTCTCTTCGAGACTCTGTTGGATGAGGACACTAAAATCGATGTTGAATCGATCAAGCGATTTAAGCAGTTTGGAGTTACCCGTTGTTCAAGTCGAACTGGATGCCTGAGAGGCAGAGTGAGAAGCGTGTTTAATCAGCGAGCCACAGGAACCATCAGTATGCATACTCGTCGATATCTGTTGCCGGAGACTGAGCACCTATGGGTCTGCCCGGAGTGCAATGACGTCAGTTTAGTAACCAATAACCAATAACTATGTTTTGTTATATTATGTTATGCCATCGACGTCATGGCACATTGGGCGTTCCCATTCGTGCTCTATCCTCCGCTGCAGCAACCATCCCAAAGTCCATTTGCTGACCGTACCCATGAGAAGTTGATTACTATATCTTCTCTCTCTACCACGAAAACGACACTGTATGGCATGTCCAAACTTAACGCCTAATTCTCGAAGTCGTTCCAGTGTCTGAGACTTGCCCATGTCACATAATTGAGAGTGTACTGCATTGATGATATCGGCTCTGTCCATACTTCTGCCCGCTTGAGTCGGGGCATTGTTTGCAAGAAAATCAGCACGCTCGTTACCCTGCACTCCAGCATGTCCAGGTGTGTACAGCCAAGTCATTTTCTTGAGATGTGATCTCCGAATGCTGTCCACCCATTCCACACGCATACTTCCAGAGTCAATCATTTGAAGCATATTCATCGAGTCTGATATGATAATCGTATGGGTTACCTCTTGCTCAGCCACCCATGGCAGAGCCCTGGAGGCAGGAGTGATCTCTATAGTCATGCTCGATGTCGTTGTCTCGAAAGCACCGCAGTCCTCATGAAGTGTGCGACCGTTTCGCTCTACTAAATAAGCCCACGATGATCTGGATCGGAGCATTATTTGCAAGAAAGTCAGCACGCTCGTTACCCTGCACTCCAGCATTCAAAATACTCGAGTTATTTATTAATGTTTATTAAGGATGTTTATTAAAGTAAAGCACATTGAAAAAACAATCAAAATTCGGACACAAGGTAAACAGATGACGAACTTCTTCTTCTTCGCGTTCGTTCTTCTATGCAACCAACTTAATCATTCTTATTGTAATATATCTTTGTCAAACACGAGTAACGTTAAACCCCTGTGGTAGGTCTATAGATGATAAGTAGAAGTGACGATATTTGACAACTTAACATCAGTACACGGAAGAATATATACAACAGAACTGGTCAATGAAATTAAAAAGAAAACAATACGAAAAACGACTACTTCTTATAAAAGTTATTGTTGATTGCATACTTTTTCTTTTTTTTTTTTCCGATCCAGAAGCACTTGAGCTGAAAGCTTTCGGCTCGGTGTCATGGACATCGTAACCTTCGGCTCGGTGCCACGAACACCGTAAATCTGGGGAACCTGTAGCTTTTCTGCCAGTCCGCGGAGGTAACTGAACCCGCACTTACTGAGGACTTGTCACCCGTAGTCCACTGCGCTACGAATACGCTTTGCACGCGGGCATTTTGATTGCTTACTAAACCAACGTCATTGCACTCTGGGGCAGACATATAGGTGCTCAGCAACAAATGCCGAAGGGTATGCATACTGATGGTTGCTATGGTTCGTGGTTAAACACACTCCTTAGTCTACCTCTCATGCACTCAGTTCTACTTAAACAACGGGTAGCTCCAAACTCTATACATCGATAAATTCTACATCTATTTTAATCAAGCATGTCGTAAGTTAGGGCCTAATTAAATAAAAAGCGTCACAGAAATCGGATGTGCTGGCCTACTTGCATAACTAGCACAACGTATAATAGCTCTTAGGCTCAGATCCCATACAGATCACAAAAAGAGTGGTTGAACAAGTGGTCTATATATTGTGTTAGAATTAGACAAAGAAGATAAAAAGTAATTTTATTTGACATAGTTCAAAATGGCAATGCGATATTAAACACTTGAACGGGTTAGTCCTTCGAAATGATCATTATTCCTTTTTTTTAAGTAAGAAAAAACTTGTTCTCCTTTATCGAATCTCTGAGCTGTATACATGCTTATATCTTGTGTGACATGGGCTAGTTCTACATATAATAGTATTCTTTCTATACCATTCGATTAGAAAGTTCTAACATACTAATAAACTATACAAAAAAGGTTATTAACGGCAATCCATCACTTTACTCTAACTAACATGACAACAGTTTTTATAAAGTTGAACAGATATTGGTTTTGAATATTGAAGTTGCTTAGCAACGTTAAGAAAACAAACTTTTACAAAATGCAATTTACAAAATGAAACAAAAATATTAGCTTTATTCTTTATTTCATTAACATCATCATTATCATTAATAGCATCATCACCATCCTCATCATCATCCTCATCGTCATCATCATGTCACTCAATCTAATTACGTGGCATATAGTCTACTATCGAAGCTACGGAGTTCGTGCTTTGCGCAATGCTCTCGGCAGGTGGCGTGCGATTTCTGCGGAGAGGGACCGAGCCATATGGGATGTTCACGTAGAATAGAGGAACTGAGATGGTATGATAAGATTATAAACGAGGAACTCAGGACATAACATAGCAGGTACCACTGGAGAAAGAGATCAGGAAAAGACGCTGGAAATGGATAGGGCATACATTGAGAAGACCGACTGGAAACATTGCAAGACATGCACTGTTTTGGAACCCGCAGGGAAAGAGGAGTAGAGGAAGGCTAAAGCAGACCAAGAGAAGAGAGCTAGAGGCTGATATTAAAAGGATAGGTAAAACATGAAAAGAGTTGGAAGGGATGGCAAGAGAGAGAGGAAGAGCTGGAAGAAGTTTGTTGAAGACCTGTGCTCCGTTGGGAGTTGAAAGGGGAAGCGAGAGAGACAGAATAAATACTAGTGATGTAGCAATTTGTTATGTCTCTGTACTGTATTTTGTAATCCTCATAGACTAGATAGGAAGAGGATTGACAGTACATACTTCTAATAATATCCCTACATTGTAGCCAGAAAGAATATAGGATATAGTATTGTTTGATCATGCCCTCCATTGACCATGTTTGACACGTTAGAACAGATGACGGAAGTCAATGCTGTTCTAACGTGTCAAAACGGTCTAAATACGAATGATTGCTTTTACTGCACCTAGTTTTACTCCATATGGCTCGATTCTTCTCATCAAAAATGGAACATCACCTGTTGAAAGTATTGCACAAAGCACGAACTCCGTAGCTTTTGTAATCCGACTCGATACATATTCAATTTATAATAGATATATAACTCTACAGCTCTCAAAAATTTAGAGGATAAATAACATACACATTAAATCAAGCACATATAACTATTCAAAAACAATACACAAAAAACAATTAGTTACATAACTGTACACTTTTAAAATGTTTATTGATTAGAGTTTGTTATTAAGAAATATACACATTGGTTTTGTGGAACTGGAATGCAGACTATGAAACGATTACTTCAGTATCACCGATCTTACACTGACACACGACGACGGTTAGGATAGGAAGGAGCCGAGGTAGGCAGATGTTATGGGGTAGTAGCATCCACCTGAAACAGACATTAGACTTTGCACATGCAATAGTTTTGAAGACCTAACAAGACTACATACGTGAGCACCGAAGATTAAGAAGGAGAACAAGTGTTATTGAAGGAAGAATACAGTGAATAATGTATGTTTGATATCTATTAACTCTTTCCTTAATATGGATGTTAATTGATTATAAGCACAATTGTTTTCTCATATCAGAGTGTATAATACGGATATCATCTCCATGAAGAACTCAGTAAGGAGAAAGGGTGTAGACTCAAGAGAGGCAGATCATGGCTGAGACAGGCAGAAGATACGCTTAGGAAAATATGTGATCTTTCCGGAATTGAACCAGGAGAGGAATGGATTGCTGTGCCACCTCAATTTCCAACTGCGTTCACAGTTATTACATCTATTAAGAAAAACTGCGAACAAAATAATCCATCACTGATTAACGTGGAGGTAGAGGTCCTCTTGAATGACATCATTAATGATACAGATGTGGTTATTTAAACCGATGGTTCAGTCATTCGCCAACAACGCTGTGCGTGGGCTTTTTGAGCACGCTCAGGAGGAAAAATAATAAAAGAGGCCAGTGGGACCTACGCAACAACCACAAGTAGTTTGACAATGGAGGTTCGGGCGGTTACGGAGGCAGTGAAATGGTTGGCATCTCACAACTACTCTCGTGTTTTCCTACTCAGTGACTCCATGAACATAAAGTCGAATCAGGAATGGTGAGACGAAATTGGGTGGAGGTACTGCTACAGACAATGATCAGAAAAATCACCTTCATCTTTGTTCCTGGGCACGCATGAGTTATAGGTAATGAACGAGCTGATAGATTGGCTGGCTTCGCTACAATATCAGAGGAAGCTGCCATAGACCGAAATGACATTCTTAACGCACTGAGAGAGTCTTTCCGAACAGAGGAGTTTCAGGACTGTGAATCCCACCAGCTGACCAGACTGAGAGAGATAGGTGTCAATATTGGTGCAGCCCGAAAAGAACAACATACTAAATATGCAAAGAGATTGATTAATCAACATCGAACTAACTTGCTGGACGCTGCTGGATTTGCTGAGGCGGAGATCGGAGTACCTATGGATATGTCTGGAGTGCTTTGATGATAGTCCTCATAACTGATAACTGAATACGGATATGTTTTGTTTTTACATTGTTTGCAATGGATATCATATATATATATCTTGCTATCTTGGTTCCATAGTCACGACCAACTTTTCTCTTGATGAAGAAATCAATACTCGAATAGGCAGCGCGGCTACTACATTCAACAAACTATTAAAGACAGCGTGGAAAAAAAAAAATTAACATTTCAAACGAAGATTCAAATATATCGAGCATGTGTAATTAGTTCTTTACTATATGGCTAAGAAACATGAACATCCTACTGAAGGCACCAGAGAAGACTTAAGATCTTTTACCTTTAATGTCTCCGCAAGATTATGAACATCAGGTGGTACGACAAGATACCAACTCTGAAGTGCTGCAACGTGCAACCTTGCCTTCCATCATGGGCATGCTCGGCAGTAGAAAACTTTGATGGCTAGGGCATGTGAGAAGAATGGACAATGGCCGTGCAAACAAACAAATGTTGTTCTGTGAAATTTCGGAGGAAAGAGGCACCAAGGCAGACCACTGCTCAGATATAAAGATGGCTGCAAGGCCTCAATGAATAACTTTTCTATCGATCACAGCAAATTGGAAAACTAGCTGATGATTGAGATATATGGAAAACAACATTATACAAAGGTGCAGAATCTTTTGAAGAGAGACTTAGGGATGAACTGAAAGACAAGAGAGACACGCGAAAATTAAGCAGTTGTTACAGTGAAATACTTGCCAATTGACCGTCTGTAAAGACGAAAAGGCATTATATATATATATATATATGAAATGAAAATCGTGGCATATCCTTTACAGGACGTAGCCATCAACCACAGTAAACGAGTCGTTGATTTTCTAGGCACCACTTATACGTTCAGTAGTTTGCCATTGCTTTCTGAACGGTGAGGTATATTTTTATCTTTTGTAAAAACCCGCGGAAACGAATTTGCTGCCAAACTTGCCCACCGTGGGTTTGAACCAGGTACGTTTGGGTCTGTGATCGAGCTTCAGCTACAGACGCCACTACATATATATATATATATATATATATATATATATATATATATATATATATATATAAAATTTAATCCGATATACTATTTGTGTATATATTTGTTTTACTACATGACCTAAGGCCGAAGGATTGACATAATTGCACTGGGTTTTACGTATATGGCTCGGTCCTTCTACGCAGAAATGACACACCCCTGCGGAGAGTATTGAAGAAAGCACGCACTCCGTAGCTGCAGCAATAATCCTAGTGGTCTCTAACAAATACACTAGTGAACAGAACGGCGTGGTTCGGAATCGAACCCAAAACATTCGAAACGCAAGGCAATGGTTTAACCACTTATCCACAAAGATCCCCGTTTATGTTACTATTTATAGCTACGATTTCAACTTGATAATTCTGCAGCATAGGTAAAGAAAGTTCTCTATGTGGGAAAACCGCTATATCGGCTGGTGGTGTGTTTGATACACATCCGTAAGCCCCTATCGCGTTAATGGTATGCATTGAGTTAAGTGTAGGGGTTTCTTATCAGTTTGTTGTTTGATATGTTTAGATGGTAATCCTATTTAGTTTCGTGTTTACAATAACTTGAGAGTTTAGGCACATCGAATGTATTCTTCTACTCTTGTAATCAAATTCTAGGTTTCCAAAGCGGAGTGTGTATTAACTTACGTGTCAATATTGTTGAATTGAAAATTGTTTCTTCATTTACGCTTTTAATTTTGAGATATGTGTTTCTGCAACAAAGTTGTGAAGATAAACATTGTGAAATAGATTTTGTTATTCTGCAGCTCATAAAGTCATAGTAACAGTTTCTAACAGTAACAGTAACAGTTTCTAACAGTAACAGTAACAGTTTCTAACAGTAACAGTAACAGTATCAGTAAAAGGAATCATCTGTATCAGGAAGTTATCACTATAGGGAGGTTATCGTTTTACCACAACTATAGGTTAACTATAACAACGCGGTGTCAATTTGTCATGTCGACTTCTCCATAGACACTGTATGTAGGTTAACGATAACAACGCGGTGTCAATTTGTCATGTCGACTTCTCCATAGACACGGTATGTAGGTTAATTACAACAACAGATTGTCAATTTGTCACGTCGACTTCTCCATAGACACTGTATGTAGGTTAACTATAACAACGCGGTGTCAATTTGTCATGTCGACTTCTCTATAGACATGGTATGTAGGTTAATTACAACAACAGATTGTCAATTTGTCACGTCGACTTCTCCATAGACACTCTATGTAGGTTAATTACAACAACAGATTGTCAATTTGTCACGTCGACTTCTCCATAGACACGGTATGTAGGTTAACTATAACAACGCATTGTCAATTTGTGACGTCGACTTATCTATAGACACTGCTTACTTGTGTTGTTTTGTCTTAAAAGTAAATTTACAAGAAAGAGGTATCTCCACTTCATGTCACTTCTCCCTCTCTCTCATTCTCTCTCTCTCTCTCTCTCTCTCTCCCTCTCGTTCTCTTCTTCGTTCGACGTAGAAGGTATAGTTTTCTACCAGATTGTTGGTCAACTCGTAGATAGCTTAAACGATCAATTGTTATGTTCTAAAAGACAGACATATCACGAGAAGAGAAGAATTATAATGCATGCACACAATCGACACAATATATGGAAACCGAGACAGAAAACAACATAGGGAGAGCGAGAGATAGAGAGAAAGAGAGAGAGAGCGAGAGAGAGAAAACGACATAAAAGGACAGATTTAGAATTATGGACAGCCCAATTTCAGGGTAAGAGAAGATATCCCCTTCTCATCTGACAGTCAGTATAAAAGAGAGACGTTTTGTGGAGAATGATGATCGATTACTTCATTCGATATGACACATGATGATGCTGATCTTATTTTAAACTTATCTCGGTGAAATGATGTCGGTTAAATGACGTTGAATTCACAAATAATATCCTACATTTATGCAGTTTTGAAAATTAGTATTGATCGTCATTATTTCCTATCAAAATTCCAGAGAATATAATAAAAGTATATGAGACAACAAATTGATTTTGATGAATCTTATTTCTGGAAATGTCACAAATCAATCGATAATGAATGCAAGCAGTCTAGCCGTTAAATTTTGTAAATTCTTGTTCATCATTTTTTCTACCACCAATCTTGCATAGACTACCATCTATACATATATAAGATAGACAATCAATTACATAGTATGTCTGTCCCAATTGTTTGAAGATATCTGGACATCTTCAGAACTTGACATTTGGCCCGAGGGTAGCTTTCATATATGGGAAGATGTAAAAACTATAAAACTGGAGTATTTCTTTGTTTCTATAACCATATTCCAATTTAACGCAAATGGTTAGCATGTATAGAAATCATTGAATTTGTCTATCAACGTTCCGGTGACCTGACTTTCCGCCCACATGGTCTCAGCAGTCAAAAATATTTGATGCTATGAAGTTACTACTATTATAACGTATTTTAAACACATATGCTTATAAGATCCTGTAGCGTAGTTGATTACAAGCCCGTCAAACGTGCAGTAGACCGTGCTCCGAATTCACGCTGGAAGCAAATTTTTTTTAAATTACATCTAGTGCTTGGAATTATTTTTTGTTTTTTTGTTTTTGATCTTAAAACTCATTGATAAGTTAATAATATGAATAAATTTAATTTGCCAATTGTTATTTTCTACTTTCACGGGAATTCTATTGTATCAGGTTTTACTGGCAATCGGAATGAGTGACAGTTTAATATTATGTGGCCAACCGACAGTTTTCCCACCAAGGATGGAGAGAAAACATCTGCTAGATCTGCTAACAGATGTGCCAAATATAATATGTACATCTGCATCTGGGTGAATGCCGATTTTGATGTCATACGGGTGACAGGGGGCGGGGCATTCATCCCGTAAGAAGAACGGGTACATCTGTTAGGAAGATCAGCGGAGAAGGATAACAAATGTAACTTTAGAAGTGGTGAAATATTACAACTAGATTTAAACTAAATTGCCCGTGTGAAGAACGGGTATTAGAACTGCTAGTTGTTGTATATACTGTCATTTTCAAACGGTGGACATCAGAAGCGGTTTAAATTATTATTTATGAAGCGCACACAAAAACATGTTCTAGAAATCTCTTCTAATCCTGACGCTGGGATGTTTTATCTAGACTATAACACGTAAGTCTACCATGTTTTATCTAGATATAACACGTAATCCTACATGTTTTATCTAGACTATAACACAAAAATGTTTCCTCTAAGCGCATGATTTTTTTCATAGCTCATATTATCACGTAAGTCTACCATTTTTGACTATAACAGAAGTCCTACCATGTTTTATCTAGACTATAACACGTAAGTCCTACCATGTTTTATCTAGACTATAACACGTAAGTCCTACCATGTTTTATCTAGACTATAACACGTAAGTCCTACCATGTTTTATCTAGACTATAACACGTAAGTCCTACCATGTTTTATCTAGACTATAACACGTAAGTCCTACCATGTTTTATCTAGATATAACACGTAAGTCCTACCATGTTTTATCTAGATTGATATGTGATCAAACCCTAAGAGCGATTGTACGTTGTGACAGTTATGCGCCTACAAGTAGGCCAACACATCCGATTTCTGCGACGCTTTTTATTTACTAGGTAGCTCCTAGCCCCTACCTCCGTCGTCTCTTACGACATGCTTTGTAGGTCGCAGTGTTACTATTCATTGCTCCCCTTGCGAGCGCCGGTAATACACGGGCAATCTTATGAGTCAAAAGCTAGCATATACTAATACTTATTTCTATCTTTATCGTTTCATTACTATAGATTAATTCAGAGTAATCTCTTGATATCATCTTAACTGATATCTTATCTAGCAGTCTACTGTATAAACATAGTTAAAATTGGATGTCTTCTGCGATCATATTTATATTTATTTATTCGTTATATAAAATGCACATTCACATTTTAATATTGATTTTACGTAACACAACCGCATAATAACTTTCGTTTCCGTTGCCATGGATATGTTTACTTGAATGTTTCTTTAATTTGACAAATTATGGATGCTAGTTTTGCCATCAGCGATATACGGTTAGAATTACTAATAATAATAAATCACTTGGCTTCCCGTGGAGCACAAGGTTTTCAACAAATATATCCCACTTTTTTGGTATCTTGTTCTATCCTACTCAAGTCTTCTGTGTCTTCTCAGCCATCCTAATATACGTTTCCACATTTTTTTCTTCATTTATTGTTTTGCTGTTCCTCTATTTTTTGCTTGATGATTTTTGAGTAAAACACGCTTTGTTCTACAGTAATTAGCAGGTCTTATTGTTCATCGTACATATGAGGATAATCCTTACTGCACATCGGATATGTCCATAATTACTCCGATCTTCTCCCAAGCAGTGTGTATTCTCCGATCTTAGTGTATTCTCATAGCCCCACTAACGGATTCTCATTCCCTCCCATTTCACTAATGTTTGTTTGGATTGTTACAAATGCGTTCCTCATTAGAAATCTTGTCATTCTTAGAATGAATTATCTTTAAAGATTCTTGATTAGCACGCCTAAATTGATGATCTTGCTATAGATACAACGTTTCTGAGTGAAGGTCTTCCAAGCAGTTGTGTCTATGATGACATTGTTCGAAGGGAAGAACAACGTTTCTGAGTGAAGGTCTTCCAAGCAGTTGTGTCCATGATGAAATTGTTCGAAGGGAAGAACAACGTTTCTGAGTGAAGGTCTTCCAAGCAGCTGTGTCCATGATGACATTGTTCGAAGGGAAGAACAACGTTTCTGAGTGAAGGTCTTCCAAGCAGTTGTGTCTATGATGACATTGTTCGAAGGGAAGAACAACGTTTCTGAGTGAAGGTCTTCCAAGCAGTTGTGTCCATGATGACATTGTTCGAAGGGAAGAACAACGTTTCTGAGTGAAGGTCTTCCAAGCAGTTGTGTCCATGATGACATTGTTCGAAGGGAAGAACAACGTTTCTGAGTGAAGGTCTTCCAAGCAGTTGTGTCTATGATGACATTGTTCGAAGGGAAGAACAACGTTTCTGAGTGAAGGTCTTCCAAGCAGTTGTGTCCATGATGACATTGTTCGAAGGGAAGAACAACGTTTCTGAGTGAAGGTCTTCCAAGCAGTTGTTCATGATGACATTGTTCGAAGGAAGAACAAGTTTCTGAGTGAAGGTCTTCCAGCAGTGTGTCCATGATGACATTGTTCGAAGGGAAGAACAACGTTTCTGAGTGAAGGTCTTCCAAGCAGTTGTGTCTATGATGACATTGTTCGAAGGGAAGAACAACGTTTCTGAGTGAAGGTCTTCCAAGCAGTTGTGTCTATGATGACATTGTTCGAAGGGAAGAACAACGTTTCTGAGTGAAGGTCTTCCAAGCAGTTGTGTCTATGATGACATTGTTCGAAGGGAAGAACAACGTTTCTGAGTGAAGGTCTTCCAAGCAGTTGTGTCTATGATGACATTGTTCGAAGGGAAGAACAACGTTTCTGAGTGAAGGTCTTCCAAGCAGTTGTGTCTATGATGAAATTGTTCGAAGGGAAGAACAACGTTTCTGAGTGAAGGTCTTCCAAGCAGTTGTGTCCATGATGACATTGTTCGAAGGGAAGAACAACGTTTCTGAGTGAAGGTCTTCCAAGCAGTTGTGTCCATGATGACATTGTTCGAAGGGAAGAACAATGTTTCTGAGTGAAGGTCTTCCAAGCAGTTGTGTCCATGATGACATTGTTCGAAGGGAAGAACAACGTTTCTGAGTGAAGGTCTTCCAAGCAGTTGTGTCCATGATGACATTGTTCGAAGGGAAGAACAACGTTTCTGAGTGAAGGTCTTCCAAGCAGTTGTGTCCATGATGACATTGTTCGAAGGGAAGAACAACGTTTCTGAGTGAAGGTCTTCCAAGCAGTTGTGTCCATGATGAAATTGTTCGAAGGGAAGAACAACGTTTCTGAGTGAAGGTCTTCCAAGCAGTTGTGTCCATGATGACATTGTTCGAAGGGAAGAACAACGTTTCTGAGTGAAGGTCTTCCAAGCAGTTGTGTCTATGATGACATTGTTCGAAGGGAAGAACAACGTTTCTGAGTGAAGGTCTTCCAAGCAGTTGTGTCCATGATGACATTGTTCGAAGGGAAGAACAACGTTTCTGAGTGAAGGTCTTCCAAGCAGTTGTGTCTATGATGACATTGTTCGAAGGGAAGAACAACGTTTCTGAGTGAAGGTCTTCCAAGCAGTTGTGTCCATGATGAAATTGTTCGTAGGGAAGAACAACGTTTCTGAGTGAAGGTCTTCCAAGCAGTTGTGTCCATGATGACATTGTTCGAAGGGAAGAACAACGTTTCTTAGTGAAGGTCTTCCAAGCAGTTGTATCCATGATGACATTGTTCGAAGATGAAATTATTCGAAGTGAAGACTACAGTAACAGTAGGAGTAATGCGAAACACGTAATAAGAAAGTACTGTAACAATACACAGCAACGTTTCAACGTTTCAACATTTCAACGTTTATTGTTTTTGTTCTTTATAAAACTACAGTACTTTGTTATTACGTGTTTCGCCATTGAAATTGTTAAAGAAACTTTCAGTGTATCTTTAAAGGGTGTATTATATGCTACAGATGTCCTCTTCTACCTGCCAAGATCACTGTACATCAAATGTGATTTTTCTAATACATTCTAAAGGTATATCGTGTCTACTTGAGATGAGCCATCTGCAATCAATTGTAGAAGCCTGGGATTAAGTCTCCCATCAGGGTTACAGTTGCAGGTGCTGTATATAATTGTAGAAGCCTGGGATTAAGTCTCCCATCAGGGTTACAGTAGCAGGTGCTGTATATAATTGTAGAAGCCTGGGATTAAGTCTCCCATCAGGGTTACAGTAGCAGGTGCTGTATATAATTGTAGAAGCCTGGGATTAAGTCTCCCATCAGGGTTACAGTAGCAGGTGCTGTATATAATTGTAGAAGCCTGGGATTAAGTCTCCCATCAGGGTTACAGTAGCAGGTGATGTATATAATTGTAGAAGCCTGGGATTAAGTCTCCCATCAGGGTTCAGAGCAGGTGCTGTATATAATTGTAGAAGCCTGGGATTAAGTCTCCATCAGGTTACAGTAGCAGGTGCTGTATATAATTGTAGAAGCCTGGGATTAAGTCTCCCATCAGGGTTACAGTAGCAGGTGCTGTATATAATTGTAGAAGCCTGGGATTAAGTCTCCCATCAGGGTTACAGTAGCAGGTGCTGTATATAATTGTAGAAGCCTGGGATTAAGTCTCCCATCAGGGTTACAGTAGCAGGTGCTGTATATAATTGTAGAAGCCTGGGATTAAGTCTCCCATCAGGGTTACAGTAGCAGGTGATGTATATAATTGTAGAAGCCTGGGATTAAGTCTCCCATCAGGGTTACAGTAGCAGGTGCTGTATATAATTGTAGAAGCCTGGGATTAAGTCTCCCATCAGGGTTACAGTAGCAGGTGCTGTATATAATTGTAGAAGCCTGGGATTAAGTCTCCCATCAGGTTACAGTAGCAGGTGCTGTATATAATTGTAAGTGGGATTAAGTCTCCCATCAGGGTTACAGTAGCAGGTGATGTATATAATTGCAAAGCCTGGGATTAAGTCTCCCATCAGGTTACAGTAGCAGGTCTGTATATATTGTAGAACCTGGATTAAGTCTTCCCATCAGGTTAAGTCAGTGTGATGTTATAATTGTAGAAGCCTGGGATTAAGTCTCCCATCAGGTTACATAGCAGGTGCTGTATATAATGTAGATGCCTGGGATTAAGTCTCCATCAGGTCTACAGTAGCAGGTGCTGTATATAATTGTAGAAGCCTGGGATTAAGTCTCCCATCAGGGTTACAGTAGCAGGTGCTGTATAGCAAGAAATGCTTTTCATCCGACACTGAAGACAACCTCAATGAAAAAGCTAAGATTTGTGCTAGTGTCTACTATATACTGTCACAGTACTAGAGATTTACTGGTATAGAAGGATAATGGAAGCAATATTTATTTCCCGCAGGATCAATTCTTCATCTTAAATTTAACTAAACTTATCTGTCGGTCTCAGTATATGTATTGTGTCTCTCACTTTGTAACCTCCTGCAGGGATTGTCTAACCTGGGAATATGCAAGTATTGAGAAGCTTGATTGCTTTCCTGATATATTCCACATTAGATGAAATGTCAAGCTAGGGTGAAATTGCAAAGTATTATTGTGTGTGAATAGTCTCGTGGCATTTGAAATAGAAATATGTTAGGAACAGTAAAAACGGTGAACCATTTACAAGTTCTTGAAAGCAGTAGAAGAATTTCACATAACACAGTTTTCCAGTAACGTAGACTTTAATTAAAATGGTGTTCACAAAAAATATTTTTCACATAATGAATACGTCATGCACATCGACGTTCATTTAACATGCTCTTCAAATAGTTCATTCAAGAAATATGTTCTTTACACAATACAGTTTTCATATACCATAGTTTTAATAGATGATCTTTCATTAATATTTCACATACTAATTATTTAGTCAGTATGTCGTCCGCCTGCCCAGCGTGTTAGTAGCGCGTAGGACGACGGGTGACAAGCCCCTTATGAGTACGGTTCAATTCCGCGAGCTGGCAGAAAAGCCACAGGTTCTCCAGATTTACGGTATTCGTGGCTCCGAACTGAAGGGTTACGATGTCCATGGCACCGCGCCGAAGAGCTGAATGCTCAAGTGCTTCTGGATCGGACAAAATAGTCGGTATGTAAACAACACGGTGTCCTACAATGCGCTATGTGTGGTAATACTTGTTTGGTTCGTCAATACACTAACTTACCGATATGTGATGTTAACATCCGCCAACTGAATGTACTTTCGGTACCTGATATGTGATGTGTTTAACATCCCCCCCGAATGTACTTGTACTGATATGTATGTTTACCATCGCCAATGAATGTACTCGGTACCTGATATGTGATGTGTTTAACATCCCGCCAACTGCATGTACTTTCGGTACCTGATATGTAATGTGTTTAACATCCGCCAACTGAATGTACTTTCGGTACCTGATATGTGAGATATCGTTGAAGTAGGAGATAATGAGTTTAAGATACTTCCTAGGAATACCCTGAAACGAACTTTTACAAATGAGAAAGTCAAGAAATTCGAACTCAGTCCTATATGAGAGACTGAAAGAATTGCCCAGTATAGAGATGTATGGAGACATTGCTTCCAGAGCTTATGTAACGTGTACCAGTACAAGAAAAATATAATAATAATAACAATGATAAATGGATTGGGCTGAGTTAAATATTAACAAAGTATAAAAAAAACTTTCATATTTACAATTATAGAACTACACGTGTAACGAAACAATTCAAATATATCAGTTCTGGTCTACAGACTTCGATTTACACACATTCTTTAAGTTGGTTAATCTTAATCTGAAGTTCTTACTATTCCCAAACTAGTGTATATACTAGGGAACCAAGAGCTATTCTTTCCATTGTTACCAGGAAAATAACAGATACTGCATATAATTATTTCCAAGCTAGGATGAAAAATGAGAACAATTGGCTTCATTATTTAGTTACTTCAACAAGTAAATAAGTTTTTTTTAAATTTCAGTTTGTTATAGAATAAAATACTGTTCTACATGCACTGGGACAAGTCATTGCCGTTTCAATGTGTTTCTTTTCAGGGCCTCCCACACAAGAAACCATTAGAAAGATAGTTACTAGTGAATATAGAGAAATAATATAATTATATTTACTAGTGAATATAGAGGAAATAAAAATAATTATATTTACTAGTGAATATAGAGAAATAATAGAATTATATTTACTAGTGAATATAGAGAAATAATAGAAATATATTTACTAGGGAATATAGAGAAATAATAGAAATATATTTACTAGCAAATATAGAGAAATAATAGAATTATATTTACTAGTGAATATAGAGAAATAATAGAAATATATTTACTAGTGAATATAGAGAAATAATAGAAATATATTTACTAGCAAATATAGAGAAATAATAGAAATATATTTACTAGCAAATATAGAAAAATAATAGAAATATATTTAATAGCAAATATAGAAAAATAATAGAAATATATTTACTAGCAAATATAGAGAAACAATTGAAAAAATATTTACTAGTGAATATAGAGAAACAAAGAGACTTGTCAAATAACGAGATACAAGTTAAATTAATTAAAATGTATGTTGACAAGTCAAGAGGGTGGATGAAGTAGATACAATGATTGGACAATTCTCTGGACTTTGAAAACTGCAGGCGTCACGCATAATTTGCCTGCGTAGAAACAATAAGTAATCTACCCTGATCTCATTGGAGATCAAGTTCCTAGTCCTATCGGAGACAATCAATAAAACGTAGGTCGCGTGTTCAACTTGATAATGTAAAAGAACCTTTGGCAGTTCTCAGTTACAGTGCAAGAACTCCGTAGTACCGGCGAGGGTTCTCGTTATATAATAGATAATCACGTTTATAAGTATTGTTATCACAATGCAAATAGTAATTCCAACTATACTTGTCAGTGAGGACTAGTTGCTAGGTGTCGCTAAGGTAAACACTAAATATACAAAGTATACAAGTAAATTATGTTCAGACTTGTATCTATAGTACAGTTTCTAGCAATCAAACATTAGGTAACAGCTTTCGTTGTGTTATGTATGAGCAGCGATGTTCTCATAGATATTGATCTTGAAGAACTAATTAACAATAGGGAGGTCCCAATGTAACAAAAGGATTTGTTGGAGTTAACGTTGTATTGAAGTTATTAATTGAAATAATAGTATGACGTTATTGATACGTACAGAACAGTAATATTCTTGTGAATGGTTATTTGAAAAATATTCTAAACTTGTAGTATATGCACGCTGAGAGACCCAGTAGCGTAGTTGTTAGTGAACTCGCCTCTTAGGTTTGTGGTCCGGGTTCAATTCGACAGTGGGTGTGGAATTTCCAATCATAACGGTTCTCAGGTCGACCCAGCCTTAATTAGATACCAGGAAAAGCACTGTGAAATCAATGCGACCGGCGTGATGTTGAGCCCATCACCAATCGCGTGCCGACTGTCAAATGACAAGAACGGGCCTAGCACCATATTACTTTATATCGCACTTGGTATCACAAAGGAATTTTTAAATTTTAATTAACAAATATGGAATCTAAAACTATATTTGTACGCGCTTCATGTTTAGAATACAACTTTCCCACAAAGTCTATTATACGTTTCTCATGTTAAGCAGTACAGAAATTAAATGAATTTTGTGAATAATTTTGTTAGCTGTTTTTCGTTTGGGGTGTTCCTTGTCGGAAATTTGGTAATGCTAGTTCGTTTTGATATATGGCTTGTCGTGTTCAAAGAGTTAAAATGGAATGTTTGCAGACTGAACAGTGAATTTTGAAACAGCTTAGCAGAATGATGGACACAATAGTTAGTACTGTAGTACAGAGTTATGGAACACAATATCACTGAAGGGTGTACAGCAAATATCACTAACAATGGTGAAGGATTTTATAAAGAAATCTACTGCAAATACGTGTGCTTGTAGATGAAGTAATCATTTCAAAATGTGTGCACGTAGAAACTGTCGTTTTTTTTAAAATTGAAAACACAATAACTTTAAACACAGATAGATAAAGAAACAGATAGACAGACAGATAGACAGATAGAAAGAGGGACAGGCGGGGGGTGGGCAGGCGGGGGACGGACTGACCGACTGACGGACGGACGGACAGACAGAGAGACAGGTAGATGGATAGATAGTTAAATAGATGATAGATAGATAGATAGATAGATAGATAGATAGATAGATAGATAGATAGATAGATAGATAGATAGATAGATAGATAGATAGATAGATAGATTAGATAGATGATGATAGATGGAGATAGATAGATAGATGGATGAGATTAGATGAGGGATATGATAGTGGGTATGATGATAGATAGATAGATGGATGATAGGATAGATAGATAGATAGATGGAGATAGGGATAGGATAGATGAGGATAGATGGATAGATAGATAGATAGATAGATAGATAGATATAAAACGCAGTGTTAGTGTCATACCGCAATGATTACTTTAGCTACGGTATATGGAAAGCTAGGATTAGGTTCGGCTCAAACTTCATACAAACCACTTCGGATTTGTGCACATGTGCAGCCATTTCTCAACGGTTCAATTAACACATTCCATACAGTAATATTATTGATCTCATAACCATAGCACGTTTTCAATATACCGGACTAATGGTACAAGTATGTGGGAAATAGCGAAGTGTAGACGCAGAACCGATCACAAAAATGGAATCAATAGTGAAGTAAAAAACAAATTTAGAATAAAGAATATTATGTTTTTTTCCTTTTCTCCACTCCTGTTTTGACTCACAGCGTCAGGATAAGAAGAGATTTCTAGAATGAGCCCTTGTGTGCGCTTCATAAATAGCGTCTTTCGCCGCCTCTGCTATCTCTGAGGTCCACATGTTGAGTGGTCAGCCTTTTGCTTTGTATGGGAGCAACATTGTTCTTTGAGGTGCACTGTCTGTTGGTAATCTGCTTGTATGATCAAACCATTTAATTTGCTGTTTCTTGATGACGTTCAGTACTGATAGAGTTCCCATTTTTGTCCTGTTGTCGTGATTTCTCAACCGGTCTCTTCTTGTTGCCCCCAATATTCTGCGTAGACACTTCCTCTCTGTCGTGATTAGTTCTAATCTAACCTAATCTAATTTATGCCTGTAGAATTATGAAGAAATATTTTTATGTTTATATTATAGCTACACGGTAATATACGAAATATTTTATAAGAGATTGGTGGGGGTTGGAGAGGGGGTCTCTGTGACTAAGCGGTTAAGCTATTGTCTTGCTTTCCGAAAGCTGTTCGTTCGAATCCGGACTGCGTTGTTCTGTCTGCACTTTCTCCAGAGATTCTTGCCGGAGCGTATGGCCGAGCGAATTAGAGCGCGTCTCCCATGTGCAAGACCCGTATTCAGTTCACGGTAAGGCCAAGTAATGTTTTATGTCGGGGGCATAACGAAAATAACTAACCTGAACAATTTCGCGACAATTGCACTAGCCATGTGGCCATTGTATAAATTCCCCAGACTTATGTCTCCCTGTCCTACAACAGACGACAGACGGACAGTTGCCGGAGCTACAGAGTTCGTGTTTTGTGCAAAACTCTCGGCAAGTGGTGTGCAATTTCTGCAGAGAGGGACTGAACCATACTGGGAAACATCCGGTGTAATGAAGTCAATCCTTCGGCCTTAGACCATTTAACGATAAAATGATATTGGATATTGACGAATAATAAAATTCAATCGATACCGGATAATATTCACTGCATAAAATTACATACGAAATCTGATTTATCTCAATTCTTTAAATTATGTAATTAGATACATAAACTGTAAAATATATGGCCATGCGCATACACATACACATACACACACATATTTATATATAAACCTCATCATCATCAGAGAGCCGCGGTAGCGTAGTTGTTAGTGAACTCGCTTCTCAAGGCTGCTGGT
Source organism: Arion vulgaris (assembly GCA_020796225.1). NCBI lineage: Eukaryota > Metazoa > Mollusca > Gastropoda > Stylommatophora > Arionidae > Arion > Arion vulgaris. The sequence goes on along the minus strand of CM036753.1, from coordinate 9,328,319 downwards.
CTGGGTTCAACTCCCGCAGTACCAGATAGTAAAGGCGGCCGGCGTGTTGTTGACCACATCACCCATCGTGTGCCGACGGTCAATGAAAATACAGGCCTAACACTGTATTGCCCTATGTACCACGAGGTATGAAAGGGTTCTTTTACTTTTCTTTTTTTCACTCATCATCATCAGGTGCCGTGCCGTTTGGCGTAGTCGATCATATATCTCTACAAATCTCTGTCCCTGGTGATTGTTATTATATCAGATGTTGTCGCTCTTCTGTGCCATGAAGTCAGGTTGTCCACAATTTTCTCTCTGTCTTTCTTTGTCTCGTCTCACCTCAATGTTACTGGTTGTCACAATGTGTTCTTAACCGCAAAATCTCATCACATGCCCGAAAATATGATGATTGCCTATTTCTTATATTGATAATAAGAGATTTTTTCTAGTGCCTCGGCCTCATTCAGCACCTCCACATTTTGGCCTCATTCAGCACCTCCACATTAGGGCCTCATTCAGCACCTCCACATTTGGCCTCATTCAGCACCTCCACATTTGGCCTCATTCAGCACCTCCACATTAGGCCTCATTCAGCACCTCCACTTTTAGGCCTCATTCAGCACCTCCAGATTTAACAATATACAAACCTAGAGACAAAAGAAACAAACCATATATGTCTAGAAATGTGATTTATTTCACACTTGTATCTCCTTATTTCCTTTATTTTTGTTATTAATGGAATGTTTTCTCCTTTCGTCGCATTTTATAATTTTGGAAGACTCATATTTGTTATTACACATTTGAAAAATGTTTATACACATTTGATGTATCTTATTTCGTTCAGTAACTCTTGTTTAGCAATCTGTTACTGTTTGAGTTTCATTAATATCTTCACCTTGATACTTCTCAGTACACCTTTAATTTTAATGTGCATGTATGGGGGCTTTAGATGAAGTACTTCACATTTGGCACAAATAAATTTTTCATCACAATGTGGAACAGATTCTTGTCGTTTTATTCACCTTTGTGGTTTCTGTGGCGTAGAAGTTAGATGCTTGCCTCTATGCAAAGATAAAAGATGTTCGGTTCGCTCCCTCGTGGAGCCATGGATATATTTTCCAAAGATCCGTGATCTCAGTGTAGGTGAGATCAAGTTCCTAGCCTTATCGCAGACCAATGATACAACGTGGATCCCGTGTTCGATTTCAGCCTGTAAAAGAACCCTTGGTAGTTCAAAAGTGAGAAGAGAAGGCTGGAAAGCCGCTGCCCGAGGAAATTTCATTTAAAAATATTTTATTTTACAATTCCTACAAATATGTTCACAGTCTTCTAAATTACATCGGAGACTATAGTCAATAAAAATATTGGTAAAACTACACAACAATGCAATTTCCTGAGAGAGTCAAGAAATATCGGTCTCAATTCCATGAAAGAGATTGAGCCAGTTGTCCAAGACAGAGCGGTACGGAGAAACTACTTGCAAGTACTATGTAAAGTATAACGCTTCTAGAGAAAATATTATTATTATTATAATACAACAATACTGATATCTCCTGAAATATATGACTTTTATAGGTCTAAATTTAGTTGCGATGAACAAGATTTTCTTGACTATCTTCTTGTCTCTTCTTTTCCCTAATTCTATTTTGCCTCACAGCGTCAGGATAAGAAGATATTTCTATAACGAGCCTTTGTGTAGGCTTCATAAATAGTGACTTTCGCCGACTCTTTTATCTCTGAGGTAACATATGACTACACATGTGTGGTGACAGCCTCGGGCAAACGACCGTAATTTCTATGCTCTATATAATCGCCCAGCGAACTTTCAGAAAATGTGAACAAAGTTTTATAAGAAAATTATTATATCGATTGAACATTATATGCTTGCTGTGCTATGTGTAAAGACAGAGAGAATGAGAGGATGAAAAAACCGAGAGATCACGAGAAGATCCGCCCATGGACTGCTAAAATGACTAATGGTGAGGTGTTGAATGAGGTCAAGACACAGAAGAAGCTTATCATCAATATAAGAAAGAGGCAGTCATCATTTTTCTGACATGTGATGAAGAAGGTAGGCTTAGAACACATTGTGACAACCGGTATAATCGGGAGTAGACGAGACAGAGGAAGACAGAGAGGAAATCCGTGACTTCATGACACATAAGAGTATCAACATCCCAGATGATAACAAACACCAGAGACAGCGATTTGTGGAGATCGATGATCGTCAACGCCCGCCGGCATAGCACCTTATGATGATGATCATGATGTGCTATGTTCTTTTTTTATTTTTCGGCAACACGATCACGTTTTAAGTTATTGTTTAATAATATATAAATTAAATAACACTTGTGTTTATGGAGAGGGAGAGAAAAAAGATATCGCGAGCAGAAACGCAATACAGCTGAAACTTCATAAAAATACAAAATTAATATGTTATTAATAAGTCAACTTTACTCAGTAGTATACGGTCTATCATTAGAACACAGAGCTTGTGTTCATGGACATAAATCAATTTATAACACACTTAGACGTGACGCTCCAATAGCATAAATAGATTTATCGACAAGGAAGTCAAACGCTACACTCGAATCAATTCAGTGAATACAAAAAATATACTCAATGGCAAGTCATTATCCAGCTCGGAATATCAAACAAAATATCAAGTGCACACATTGTATAATATATATATATATATATATATATATATATATATATATATATATATATATATATATATACAGGTGTTCAAGATTAAAGCAGCCCCATTGACAAATCGAAAGTTGCCAGATAATCTATCGCGTTATGTTTATGTACTATTTAAACCGGTTCTGACTAGCTCGTTTTACGTCACATTTGTTTATCGCCCCTTCCCGCACTACAATTACATACCGTCACATAACCTTGACCTATACTACGTCATAACTGAACCTTCTCATTTTCATACATATATGCCTGATTGACTCCATTCACAGGCTGCTATTATCTTGAACACCCTGTATATATATATATATATATATAAGAGAAGAGAGAGAGAGAGCCGAGTATCGTAGTTCTTAGTGGACTCACTTATTAGACTAGTGACCAGGGTTCATTGTCATAATGGGTGTTAAATATTTTTCCAAACCTAACGGCTGTCAGGTCAACGCAGAATTAATTGGGCATCGGGACATGCGTTGGGAAGTAAAGTCGATCGCCGTGCTGTTGCCCAACGTGTGTCGACGGTCAATGAGAAATACGATATATAAATGTGTAAAAAGGGTTTTAAAGCCGAAGAATTGAATTCATTGCACCGGGTTTTAACCCATATGGCTCGGTTCCTCTCCGCAGAAATGGCACGCCACCTGACGAGAGTATTTCACAAAGTACGAACTCCGTAGCTCCAGAAACAATCCTAATGGTCTCTGGGAAAAAATGCACTCGTGAACAGAACGGCGAGGTCCGGATTCGAACCTACGACCAAAGCAAAGGGGTTAACCACTTAGTAACAGAGACCCCATAATAAATGTGTACATTTAATGTCATAGTAGACACATAAGGTATTCACATGTTATCTCAATTGCTACCGGTTTGCCGTCTTTTCATTGATTTTATCTCATGTTAATTCTCTTTCATTTCCTTTTCCAACGTCATTCTCCAGGTTTCATTTGATCTTCCTGTTCTCTTACTTTCGTCAACTGTAGAATGTGTAGATGTATGTCTTTGCTAAATGACTAGTGGTATTCTACGTAAATGTCCACGTCATCTTCAACATTTTTCTCCTATCGTGGTTGCCTTTCTTTCTTAGTTCCTCTTGAAGTATAAAGCAACAACACATTTCCTTCTACCAGGTCTGTCCTGAGCAAGACAGATCACTTCATTTCATGTCTTCCTCGCATCTTCTCTGTCTACGGTTCGTCTCCATGTCTCTCATCGTGGTTACCAGTGATGTGAAACTATTTTCTTCTACAGATTATCAAACACAATTGTATATGAAGAAGCCTGTGTGTTGCCGGTGCTGCAATAGAAGCAAAGGATAGTAACACTGCGACCTTTCATGCATGTCGGAAGAGGCAAGTGGTGTAGAACCTAAGAAAGCTACCAAAATAAAAAGCGTTGCAGAAATCGGATGTGCTGTTCTACTTATAGGCGCATTACTGGCGAAACATGCAACCGCTCTTAAGTTCAGATTACGTACAGATCAGAAATAGTGGTTTAATAAGTGATCGATATGGAGCGTTCAAAGAAGGAAGAAGAAGCGTATATAGAAACATGCATTTTTGTTTGTATTTGACAGACTATGCGCCGAGCTAGATAATTTAACCTTGCAATATCAACATAAAGGTATATCTCCAAGCATTGTTACTGTGTATGTTAAAAATGCCAAGTTTTACAACATCAGACTAATAATTTAACCTTGCAATATCAACATAAAGGTATATCTCCAAGCATTGTTACTGTGTATGTTAAAAATGCAAGATACAAATCAGAACATAAATAATATCACATACAATACTTTTTTCAGTAATAGATAAAGTAATGCGATAACTGTTAGATATGTCTAATGCAGTACACTTGTACAATGAGCGTACGCAAACATAGTAATAAGTACGACTGTGTCTGAGATACAATGACTGCATAATAGTAAGCACGCTTATACAAGAGAAAGAATATCCATACGGTAGAAACTACAATTGTATTGTATAAACTGCACATTCTTACAGAAAACGACACATGTGTAATAGAAAGTACAGGGTATATGTGGTAAGTGGTAAAGCCGGTGCTTGCAATAGAAAGTACAGGAATATGAAGGATAAGTGGTAAAGCTGGTGCCTTGCAATAGAAAGTACAGGAAATATGTGGGTAAGTGGTAAAGCTGGTGCCTTGCAATAGAAAGTACAGGAAATATGTGGGTAAGTGGTAAAGCTGGTGCCTTGCAATAGAAAGTACAGGATATATGTGGGTAAGTAGTAAAGCCGGTGCCTTGCAATAGAAAGTACAGGATATATGTAGATAAGTGGTAAAGCTGGTGCCTTGCAATAGAAAGTACAGGATATATGTGGGTAAGTAGTAAAGCCGGTGCCTTGCAATAGAAAGTACATGATATATGTGGGTAAATGGTAAGGTCGGTGCCTTGCAATAGAAAGTACAGGATATATGTGGGTAAGTGGTAATGCCGGTGCCTTGCAATAGAAAGTACAGGATATATGTAGATAAGTGGTAAGGCCGGTGCATTGCAATAGAAAGTATAGGATATATGTGGGTAAGTGGTAAAGCTGGTGCCTTGCAATAGAAAGTACAGGATATATGTGGGTAAGTGGTAAAGCCGTGGCCTTGAGTTCACAGGTTGGGAGTTCAAACCAGGACCACATCGTTCTATTTACGAGTCCATTTTTTTCCAGAGATCTCTAGGAATTTTTTTTCGGAGCTACGGAGTTCGTACTGTGTGCAGTACTCTCGGCAAGCGGATTGCTATTTCTGCAAAAATGGACCGAGCTACATGAAGTAAAACTGGGTACAGTGAAGTCAATCTTTCATCTTTAGGCCATTTAACCCTTTCACTACGTAATTTCTGCTGCTCCTGGACTCACGCATATTGCAATGTATACTGAATTAACCAGTTTATCGGCTTTGAGACAAATTAACAAATAAATCTAACCAGTATTTTGGCTCAAAAGGGTGAAAAAGTTAATAGAAAGTAACATCTGTATACTAGAATTGATATCCACATAGAAGATAAACTGAAATCAGTCGATAACACTTCCTGTCATATTGGCATTCTGCAAGGTTATATTGACATTCATTAATATTGTCATTCACATTTTATTGATGTCTTCCACTTCTCTTACTCTACGCTTGTCTTCAATATGGTTTCAGCACAGTGGCATGTCAGAGAGTGTTAGCCTAATGGATTAGAGAGGCTCCAATCCAGAGACCTTGTTCAATTCACGATAAGTTCAAGCATTTTTCTCCTGTGGGCATAAATAAAAATCCTAACCTGAACAGCTCACGGTGACTGTACTAGCCATATGGCATTAATTTCCACAGATCTTGTCCACCTGTATTATATCGCACTAGAAAGCGGTATTACAGGTTGTAACGATAGTTTAAAAGTTGTACTACAGGTTGTAAAGATAGTTTAAAAGTTGTACTACAGACAGTAACTACAGTTTAAAAATTGCACTACAGGTTGTAATGACAGTTTAAAAGTTGTACTACAGACAGTAACGATAGTTTAAAAGTTGTACTACAGACAGTAACGACAGTTTAAAAGTTGTACTACAGACAGTAACTACAGTTTAAAACTTGTACTACAGACAGTAACGATAGTTTAAAAGTTGTACTACAGACAGTAACGACAGTTTAAAAGTTGTACTACAGACGTACTACAGTTTAAAAGTTGTACTATAGGTTGTAACGACAGTTTAAAAGTTGTACTACAGGCAGTAACTACAGTTTAAAAGTTGTACTAAGGTTGTAACGACAGTTTAAAAGTTGTACTACAGCAGTAACTACAGTTTAAAATGTACTACAGGTAACGATAGTTTAAAAGTTGTACTACAGACAGTAACGACAGTTTAAAAGTTGTACTACAGGCAGTAACTACAGTTTAAAAGTTGTACTACAGGTTGTAACGACAGTTTAAAAGTTGTACTACAGGCAGTAACTACAGTTTAAAAGTTGTACTACAGGTTGTAACGACAGTTTAAAAGTTGTACTACAGGTTGTAACGACAGTTTAAAAGTTGTACTACAGACAGTAACGATAGTTTAAATGTTGTACTACAGACAGTAACGACAGTTTAAAAGTTGTACTACAGGCAGTAACTACAGTTTAAAAGTTGTACTACAGACAGTAACGACAGTTTAAAAGTTGTACTACAGACAGTAACTACAGTTTAAAAGTTGTACTACAGACAGTAACGACAGTTTAAAAGTTGTACTACAAACAGTAACGATAGTTTAAAAGTTGTACTACAGGTTGTAACGACAGTTTAAAAGTTGTACTACAGGCAGTAACGACAGTTTAAAAGTTGTACTACAGACAGTAACGATAGTTTAAAAGTTGTACTACAGACAGTAACGACAGTTTAAAAGTTGTACTACAGACAGTAACGATAGTTTAAAAGTTGTACTACAGACAGTAACTACAGTTTAAAAGTTGTACTACAGGTTATAACGACAGTTTAAAAGTTGTACTACAGGCAGTAACGACAGTTTAAAAGTTGTACCACAGGTTGTAACGACAGTTTAAAAGTTGTACTACAGACAGTAACGATAGTTTAAAAGTTGTACTACAGACAGTAACGACAGTTTAAAAGTTGTACTACAGGCAGTAACTACAGTTTAAAAGTTGTACTACAGACAGTAACGATAGTTTAAATGTTGTACTACAGACAGTAACTACATTTAAAAGTTGTACTACAGACAGTAACTAAAGTTTAGAAAGTTTAGTTACTACAGGTTGTAACGACAGTTTAAAAGTTGTACTACAGACAGTAACGACAGTTTAAAAGTTGTACTACAGGCAGTAACTACAGTTTAAAAGTTGTACTACAGACAGTAACGATAGTTTAAATGTTGTACTACAGACAGTAATGACAGTTTAAAAGTTGTGCTACAGTCAGTAACTACAGTTTAAAAGTTGTACTACAGGTTGTAACGATAGTTTAAATGTTGTACTACTGGTTGTAACGATAGTTTAAATGTTGTTCTACAGACAGTAACGATAGTTTAAATGTTGCACTACAGACAGTAACGACAGTTTAAAAGTTGTACTACAGGCAGTAACTACAGTTTAAAAGTTGTACTACAGACAGTAACGACAGTTTAAAAGTTGTACTACAGGCAGTAACTACAGTTTAAAAGTTGTACTACAGTTTGTAACGACAGTTTAAAAGTTGTACTACAGACATTACGAAGTTTAAAAGTTGTACTACAGGTTGTAACGACAGTTTAAAAGTTGTACTACAGACAGTAGCGACAGTTTAAAAGTTGTACTACAGGTTGTAACGATAGTTTAAAAGTTGTACTACAGACAGTAGCGACAGTTTAAAAGTTGTACTACAGGTTGTAACGAAGTTTAAAGTTGTACTACAAACAGTAACGATAGTTTAAAAGTTGTACTACAGACAGTAACGACAGTTTAAAAGTTGTACTACAGGTTGTAACGACAGTTTAAACGTTGTACTACAGACAGTAATGACAGTTTAAAAGTTGTACTACAGACAGTAACGATAGTTTAAAAGTTGTACTACAGGCAGTAACTACAGTTTAAAAGTTGTACTCAGACAGTAACGATAGTTTAAATGTTGTACTCAGACAGAATGACAGTTTAAAAGTTGTACTACAGACAGTAACGATAGTTTAAGTTGTACTACAGACAGTAACGCAGTTTAAAGTTGTACTACAGACAGTAATGACAGTTTAAAAGTTGTACTACAGACAGTAACGACAGTTTAAAAGTTGTACTACAGGCAGTAACGATAGTTTAAAGTTGTACTACAGTTGTAAGATAGTTTAAAAGTTGTACTACAGACAGTAACGGCAGTTTAAAAGTTGTACTACAGACAGTAACTACAGTTTAAAAGTTGTACTACAGGCAGTAACGATAGTTTAAAAGTTGTACTACAGGCAGTAACGATAGTTTAAAAAAATACTTTCAATACCAGAAAGATATTTCCTATATCAGAATCTGTAAATCTGACAGATTAGTTTAGAAGTTTATCAAATGTAGTCTACACAAGAATTAAACACAAATAATATCAAATATATCAGATAGAACACAGCAACAACCCGTATCAAATATTATAAGAAAACGAAGGTGGACAAATTTAGGCCATGTTCTTAGATCAGACGAAAAGAGACTAAATCGGCAAGTCCTTATGTGGTCACCAGTTGGAAAAAGAAAACGTGAAAGACCTTAGACCACTCTTCGAAGAACAATCCTACAATAAAGTAAACTATTGGGATGTAAAACCATCCAACAAAATCTCCAACTGCTATCAACGAACCGCATCACATGGAGATCTAAAACCTCAGCCCTATGTGCCGCCTTTGGCACGAAAGGAACAAACTAACTAACAAATATCAAATAAAGTGTATGAACATTTTATATTTTGGCGAAGGTACTAGCTTGTCTGAGAATTGTTACTGTCCGAAAAGTTGTCCATATGAATTGTCGTATTGTATGAGTTAATAGCCAGATAAACGTGTTGAAAGACGAATTGAGAGTATTCAACAAATCAAAGGTATGACAGTTACCAAATGTTGCGCAGTTATGGAACCTAAGATGTAGTATCCTAAGTAAACCTTATATTTTAAATTATACTTAACAAAGTAGAATGTATAATGCAAGCCATCACAACACATGTAAACTGTTGCAACTTTAATAAATATATAGCAACGTACCAACTTCCTGAAACACACGCGAACAAACACACACACATACGTACCCACACAACACTAATCTATATTCAATAAACCCTACTCCAGGTGGGATGAGATCCAATTTGACCTATATTTAACCTGTACGATAGGTAAATAAATAACACACAGAGACTGTATAATGTATAATCACCTTACCTCATCAAAAAGCTGCTGCAGTCTTCCAACATCCAGTTATTGAAAATTTAGAGTAATCCAAAATCCAGCATATATGGTTGTAATATTTGTTATATCATTCCATTAAGTAATGATGGTTTACGAATGCAAGCGACACGTTTTTTAAAATTATTCATAAAGCATATATATTAATTAAGATTACAATTTGGCTAATCATCCAAATGAACAACCCTTTTGTTTCCATGCGTTTGATTCGCGCCAGTAGATTCCCAATTGCCTTCTCTTGGCTCCCGTTGATGTAAATTTTTAAAAAGTGTGATTGCGCTCTAGCGACATCGCGAGCGAGTGCTCCAGAAGAGAGAAGTAGTGTGTATCCTCTCGCGCAATCGCACAAGCATTACGAATCTGAGAAGAACCATTTCTAGGGGGTCTCCTTTTCGCCCAGCGACGTTCGATCTTAGTTCGCGCCAGTAGCAGGTTCTGTTGGCAATCGATGCTATGCAATATCACAGTCACCATGACAGACTTGGCTCAACAACCAAGCCCCACTCCACACACTGCGGGTGGTGTGGCTGTTATACTTTCCTATCTCTTAACACTATATTTACTACTTACTCTAAGTAAATCATTTCTTCATCTCCATCTTCTTTTGTTATCTTAATTATATAATTCATCAGCGTTTAAATAAGATTTTCTGTCTTTGTTCATTACCTGACAATGACCGTTTTAGTCGAGATGTTGAACCTATTTATTTGTGTTCATGAAAGTTTGATTCGACCATGTTTGATATATTTTGTGTTCATTATTCGTTTACTAGTTGGGATTTAGTTTTACTCTTGTCAGTCTTGCATTTTGCGTTAGCTTTAGTAAATTAGTAAATGTTTAACCGGGGTATCGTTGGTTAATCCTTTTGACTACGTTTCAAAGGTCGCTGGTGTGAATCCAGGTCTCAATGTTCTGTTCAGTAGTGTTTTTTTCAAAGATCCATATGATTGCACCAGTTGGGAAAATAAAACTTGGAAGACCTAAGACCACTCTACGAAAGTAAACTATTGGGATGTAAAACCATACAAGATATCCAGCTGCTAGCAACGAATCGCATTGCATGGAGCTCTAATACTTCTACCATATGTGCCGCCTTTGGCACGAAAGGAACACACTAACTAACTATATGATTGCGGTCGGAACAACGGAGTTTGTGATGTGTGCAATTCTCTCAGCAGGTGGTGAACCATTTCTTTAAATAGGGACAGAGCCATATGGAGAAACCCCTCTGAAATATAGTCAATTCTTCGATTTTAGGTCCCAATGTAGCAGGTTTAGCCTTCATGCTCTGGGCGTCAGTAACTCAGGCCCCCTTATTATTTCTGGAATCAACATCTGGTGTGAGAGACTTATGATATTTGTTGAGTTGGTCTGATTGACGCTATTTGTACATTGATTACTTTGTTACCAAAAGATAAAAATAGCTCTGATATTGCAGCCATGTTTGCTATTGAGATCTCTGTGGCGCAGAGGTTAGATACCTTTATCCCGTTCCAAATGTACCAAGTTCGCTCCCTCATGAAATCATCTTGATATTTTTCTCAGTGTAGTTGAGATCGAGTTTCTAGTATTATCAGAGATGGGCTCTAAAACGTAGGTGACGTGTTCAATTTGAGTACGTAACCCTTGACAGTTTAAAATTGTGAAGAGCAGGCTGGAAACAAAATCCATTAAAAAGATTTAAAATAAAATTACTAAACAAATATCTTTACCATCTTCAAAATTACATCGGGGAACTTGCCGCTGCTACGGCGTTCGTGCACTGCAGCTGAGACCTTCCTGTGTAAGAAATAGATATGACTATCATCGATGTGCAATGATGATGGTCTTATCAATCAATCAATCACTCATTTAAGTTTTGGATTATAGAATTGAACTCGCGTTACCCGCATAACACACTACACGTGTTTATCTATTCCGCCAGCGCAACTATATACAAGTTGTGTGATTTTGTAATTTATAATATCTCTTCGTAAACTTGTCAGCTGTGTAAACGAAAGGGAAAATGAAAATACATTGTCGTAGATCAGGGGTGGGCAAACTTTTTGTGCAGAGGGCCACATTGAAAATTGTAAAGCCATTGGAGGGCCACATATAATATTATGTATATTTTTGTTTAATTCTCGGTAAGTAATCAATGAAATATTTTTATTGTAAACAAAGGTAGTTTTACATAATGTAGATAACTTCTGAAATAAATTATATTTTCTAAAAGACTTACACTATAACAGTATATTTTCTAATATGGATAAATGTGTTTAAGGGCCGAAAATATCCAATGGCGGGCCGAATGCGGCCCGCGGGCCGTAGTTTGCCCACCCCTGTCGTAGACAAATGTATTTCTTTTAAATGATATTTATATCATAAGGCATGTCGTGCGACTTAGGAAGGTAGGTCGTGGGGCTGGCTTCCTCACCCCGTAGAAAAATTAAGCCAAAAAACTTCAACAAACATGGGTAGTACAACAATACGAAATAACCTATAACCATTCGAAACAGGAGAAGGTCCACCAACAGGGAGGCAAATGACGTATCGCCGGGAAAGCCGAAAGGATCCAGTGATACCGACTAGCATTCTTTCCTGTCTGAAAACGGCCAGAATTGGTTGCTGGAACGTGAAAACATTGCTTGAGCAGAGTAAAACAGCCCAATTCGCAACAGAGATGTAGAACTACAGGATAGACATTCTGGGAATCTCCGAGACAAGATGGAAAGGGCTAGACAATATTAAACTACACTCAGGCGAAATGAAGTTGTCCTCAGGGCAAAAAGACGAAAGCACTGCAAATCATAGTAAAGGAGTTGCCCTCATGTTGTCCAAAGAAGCACAACAAGCAATAATAGAATGGGAAACAATCGGGTTTAGAATAATAACAGCAACCTTCAGAACTAACAAAAGAAAATTAACCTAAGGATCATCCAATGCTACCACCAACCAATGAAAGAGAACAAGCAACTAAAGAGAGACACACCAACCATGAAAGGAACAAGCAACTAAAGAGAGACACACAACCCATGAAAGAACAAGCACTAAAGAGGACACACCAAACAATGAAAGAGAACAAGCAACTAAGAGGACACACCAACCCATGAAAGGGAACAAGCAACTAAAGATCATCCAATGCTACACACCAACCAATGAAAGAGAACAAGCAACTAAAGAGAGACACACCAACCCATGAAAGGAAACAAGCAACTAAAGAGAGACACACCAACCAATGAAAGAGAACAAGCAACTAAAGAGAGACACACCAACCAATGAAAGAGAACAAGCAACTAAAGAGAGACACACCAACCAATGAAAGAGAACAAGCAACTAAAGAGAGACACACCAACCAATGAAAGAGAACAAGCAACTAAAGAAGGACACACCAACCAATGAAAGAGAACAAGCAACTAAAGATCATCCAATGCTACGCACCAACCAATGAAAGAGAACAAGCAACTAAAGAGAGACACACCAACCAATGAAAGAGAACAAGCAACTAAAGATCATCCAATGCTACGCACCAACCAATGAAAGAGAACAAGCAACTAAAGAGAGACACACCAACCCATGAAAGGGAACAAGCAACTAAAGAGAGACACACCAACCCATGAAAGGAAACAAGCAACTAAAGAGGGACACACCAAACAATGAAAGAGAACAAGCAACTAAAGAGGGACACACCAACCCATGAAAGGGAACAAGCAACTAAAGATCATCCAATGCTACACACCAACCAATGAAAGAACAAGCAACTAAGAGAACACCCAACCCTATGAAAGGAAGCAAGCAACTAAAGAGAGACCACCACCATAGAAAGAACAAGCACTAAAGAGAGACACCCCAACCAATGAAAGAGAACAAGCAACTAAAGAGAACACCCAACCAATGAAAGAGACAAGCAACTAAAGAAGGACACACCAACCAATGAAGAGAACAAGAACTAAAGATCATCATGCTACGCACAACCAATGAAAGAGAACAAGCAACTAAAGAGAGACACACCAACCAATGAAAGAGAACAAGCAACTAAAGATCATCCAATGCTACGCACCAACCAATGAAGAGACAAGCAACTAAAGAGAGACACACCAACCAATGAAAGAGAACAAGCAACTAAAGATCATCCAATGCTACACACCAACCAATGATAGAGAACAAGCAACTAAAGATCATCCAATGCTACGCACCAACCAATGAAAGAGAACAAGCAACTAAAGAGAGACACACCAACCAATGAAGAGAACAAGCAACTAAAGATCATCCAATGCTACACCCCAACCAATGAAGAAAACAAGCAACTAAGATCATCAATGCTACGCACCAACCAATGAGAGACAAGCAACTAAAGATCATCAATGCAACACCAACCAATGATAGAGAACAAGCAACTAAAGATCATCCAATGCTACGCACCAACCAATGAAAGAGAACAAGCAACTAAAGAAGGACCACAACCAATGAAGAGAACAAGCAACTAAAGAAGGACACACCAACCAATGAAAGAGAACAAGCAACTAAAGAGAGACACACCAACCAATGAAAGAGAACAAGCAACTAAAGATCATCCAATGCTACCACCAACCAATGAAAGAGAACAAGCAACTAAAAGATCACCCAATGCTACACCACCCAATGAAAGAGAACAAGCAACTAAAGATCATCCAATGCTACGCACCAACCAATGAAAGAGAACAAGCAACTAAAGAAGGACACACCAACCAATGAAAGAGAACAAGCAACTAAAGATCATCCAATGCTACACACCAACCAATGAAAGAGAACAAGCAACTAAAGATCATCCAATGCTACACACCAACCAATGAAAGAGAACAAGCAACTAAAGATCATCCAATGCTACGCACCATCCAATGATAGAGAACAAGCAGCTAAAGAGAGTTTTATACCAAAAGTACAAAGTATTATGTGGAAAAAAATATATTACACTTTTGAGGGGGACGGACTTAAATGCAAAGATAGAAGATAATAGCAGTTTCGAGAGACCATGGGAAATCATGGGATGGCTGGGTATAATGAATGAGAATGGGGAAATGCTCGCAAATTTGTGTACCTAAAACCAGCTAATCATAGGGGGCAGCATATTTCAGCACAATAGAATACACAAGGCCACATGGATATCACTAGACCACAAAACAGCTAACCAGATAGACCACAAAACAGCTAAACCAGATAGACCACATATGTATTGGTTAGAAACGTAGAACATCATTACAGTACAACAATAGCGACGGGTACTAGGGTCTGTCTCGTAGTGAACAAGTTGCCATACTCCGCCTCCGTACCGGCCACAACAAGCTCCGCGCCCACATGTTTCACAAATGTCTTCTTCTTCTTCTTTACTTTCGTTCTTTACGACCAAATTGTAATCACTCTTTGTGATATGTTTGATCTTTGCTAAGAAAGTGTATACGTTGCACATTGGTTTGGTAGGCCCCTAAACGCATAGGCATCTACACGTTTAGGACATATGCGTCCGAATTCATCCAAACCTCCCTAGTCGCCTCTTACGACATGCGTGGTAGGTAACAGTGGCTCTATTCTTTACACCCCATATTTGGGCCCCGGTAACCACTCGGGCGGTTTAACAAATTTAAAATCTACACAACTAGCCTGTGCCCCTGCAAAAAGGCGGACATGACGGCAGAGCATGTTCTGCAAGATTGTAAACTGATAGCTGGTGTAAGAAAAGAAACCTGGCCCCATAACACAGAGCTTCGCAGAACTGATACGGTGGAACGGAGTCCCTTAAAAACACGGTAAAATTATGATAAAAGTTGGTTTATCAGTCTAGGCCGGGATCGGAGAGAAGAGAACATCATTACAAGACGTTAAAGTGTGCAGAGGAACAGACGTGGCATCGGATCACCACCTCCTGCTAAGTAAAATCAAGATAAAACGTAAAAGATATTCAACAAACCAAAATTCTAGAAATCAGTTCAAAGTAGAGGAACTTAAGAACCAGGAAGTAAGAGACAAATTTGCAGTCACAGTATCAAACAAGTACCAGGTACTGGAACAGCTGGTAGACAATATGAGCACTGAGGAACATTGGCAACAGATAAAAGATATATGGAAGGATACATGCTCAGAGATTTTGTGAGATAAGAAGCGGAAAAACAAAGATTGGATAACACTAGATACCCTTAATCTGATCAAAGAAAGAAAAAACAGGAAAGCAGATCTAAACAGATGCAAAACTAGGGTGCTACAGCTAAAGCTTTCAAGGTATATAGGAGGCCAACAAAATGTTAAACAAAACATAAGAAAAGATAAAACAAAATATATAGAGGAGTTGGCAGGTGAAGCAGAAGAAGCAGCAGAACAAAGGAAATATGAGGGACCTGTATAATATCACAAGGAAGCTAACAGGAAGATACAAACAATAAAGTGGCCTTATAAAAGACAAGAGAGGAAAAGTAATTAGCAACACTAAAGAACAAATGAAGAGAAGGAAAGAACATTTTGAAGAACTACTTAATGTGCCAAAACCACAGGTCCCACCAGAAATAGAGCCAGCTGAAGAGGAGCTACAAATTAACTATGAAAGAAGATGTAAAGAAGAAATAATGAAGACCATAAAGCACTTAAAGGATAGAAAAGTAGCTGGGCCAGACAACATTCCAGCAACGACCATCAAGGCAGGTAGGGATATCTCAACAGAGTTACTATACAAATTACTAGGTAAGATCTGGGAGAGAGAAGAGATACCAGGGGAGTGGAAAGAGGGTCACTTGGTCAAATTACCAACGAAAGGAGACATGCATGAATGTACAAACTATAGAGAGATAATGCTACTATTAGTGGCAGGCAGAATACTAAACAAGATTATACTCGATAGACTTAAAGAGGTCATAGATAAACACCGGAGAAAAGAACAGGCAATGTTTCGCAAAAATAGATCCTACACAGACCAGATAGCTACACTACGCATTATAGAAGAGCAAAGCTTAGAGTGGAACTCACCACTATACATAGGGTTTGTGGACTATGAGAAGGCGTTTAGTCTAGATAGAGAGTCATTGTGGAAACTATTAAAACACTGTAGAGTTCCACCCATTATTGCAAACCTAATACAGGAAACGTATGCAGGAATGAAATGCAGAGTCATACATGAGGGCCAATTGACGGAATCCTTTGAGATAAGAACGGGAGTGAGACAGGGATGACTGTGATCACCATTCCTGTTCTTGCTGGCCATAGATTGAATCATGAAATCAACAATAACGGATAACAGATGGGGAATACAATGGACGCTTATGAAACAACTGGATGACCTGGATTTTGCAGACGATCTGACATTGCTGTCCTACAATCACGCACAGATTAAAGATAAAATGAATAACCTAAATAATAAGTCTCAGCAACTAGGTTTGAAAATACACAGGGGAGAGACCAAGGACATGAGAATAAATGCAGCAAATGTAAACCAGATTATGCTGGAGGAAACAGCTCTACAAGATGTAGAATCATATACATACCTTGGTAGCAACATAAACACAGAAGGAGGAACAAATAAAGATGTCAAGATAAGAATATAAAAAGCGAGGGGAAACTTTATTGCATTGAGTAAGATATAGAAGTCAAAGGAGATCAAAACAAACACAAAGCTGAGAATATTTCAATCAAATGTAAAGTCAGTGCTGTTCTATGGTTCGGAAACATGGAAGACAACAAATGAAACCATCAGAAAACTGCAAACGTTCGTAAATGGATGTTTACGTAGAATAGGGGACTGAGATGGTATGATAAGAGTACAAATGAGGAACTTAGAGAAAGAACTAAGCAGGTACCAGTGGAGAAAACTCAGGAAGAGACGCTGGCGATGGATAGGACATACATTGAGAAGACCGACCGGAAACATTACAAGACAGGCACTGTTTTGGAACGCACAGAGAAATAGGAGTAGGGAAAGGCCTAGAGAGACCTAGTGAAGAAAGTTGGAGGCTGAAATTAAAAGGATAGGTAAAACATGGAAAGAGTTGGAGGGGATGGCAAGAGAGAGCAAGAGCTGGAAGAAGTTTATTGAAGACCTGTGCTCCGCTGGCAGTTGAAAGATGAAGAAGAATATATATTATTATGATTATTTTTGTTATTATGTTATATGATTTTATTTTATGTTATTATTTATTATATTATTATGTTATTACCTGTTCAATGTTATTAAATTAATATTCATGAAGAAATAACTTATAAATAATAAGTACACTTACAATTTTGGTTTTCGGGAGGGCCGACCTTAATAATTCCTCTCGTACCGTTATAAGTAAAATAGGGCATGCAAGTAATTTCTCCATACCGCTCTATCCTGGGCAACTCGCTCAATCTCCTCCATGGAACTGAGACCGATATTTCCTGCCTCTCTCAGCAAAGTTCGCCTTCAGGGTCTCCTTAGGTCGACCTCTCTTTCTTGAACCCTTTGCATCCCACTTCAATGCCTGCTTTGATATTCTTTGATCATTTCTCCTCAAGTGTGCCCAACATATCTCCATCTTCTCTTTCTTATAACAGTTGTCACTAGTGGTTGACCAGACATGTCTCTGATTTCATCACTTCTCCTGAATTCGTTCCATTTTATATTCATTATTTAGGGCCGACCTTACTTCCTTAATGACCAGGGGCATATGCTACGGAGGAAATATGCTGAATTTCAGATTTCAGACTGTGTGATGTTTTTGCGTTGTATATCAACCTTCAAAGCTAATCAGTATCACGTTGAAAGTAAAAGTTGTGAACAAAGAAATTCTAAAATACACGCTACTCCAAATTTTTAGTGGGGCCGGGCCCCACTGCCCCTTAATGACGAGCTGCCCTGATTGATATATAACATTTTTAAGTCAAACCATCTTCTAGAGTTTGTTTACTTATTTTCAAATAGCGTTGTTTAACCCTTTCGCCCTTGTTAGTTGTTACACTTACGGACTCGTATCATTTTTAAGATGACGCAAAACCAGTACAGCAGATACTTTAGTAAATATTGCAGTGTAAATGCGTCTGGAGACAAAACAAATTACAGTGTAAAAGGGTTAAGAAACATGGAGTTCGAGGTTGCCAAAGTCGCAAACAAGAATTCATCAGACGTGAGAGGTTGACATCAAGACAATAACAGCATTATACAGCTTCAGTTACGTTAAAGATCTGACCAATAGGTGTAAATTATAGGATTATAACCTACAAAGGCTGGTAAACATATCAGAAAAGATGTATTTTCGGAAAGCTGATGTTGTTAAAAATGACAAAACAAGATTTAGAACTAGACGAAACATAATTACTTGGAATCAGAACATTGGCAGACATAAATAGTGCAGTCATGTCGGCCACAAAATGATACAACTAAACTTTACTGTAAACAATCTTCTATAAAATATCACCAGGAAGATAGACGAGAGGAAGACCACGAAAACGATGGAAAGAAGACGTTGCAGAATCCTGTAGAAAAGCAAAAATAGCTATCACCAAAGCCATTAGAATAACGTAAGACAAAAGAGAGAAAACCACGACAATAGAAAATAACGAGTAATGACAAAAGAAGATGAAGAAGAAGAAGGAATGTATCACCCAAGCCACTAGACAAAAATTAGAAAACCACGAAACTAGACAACAACGTATGATAACTAAAGATGAATGAAGTAATGTCTACAGGATTGAAATAAATTGACTAGCATAACAGACATGGGCATCCAAGCGGTATCTATATGCAACTACAGAATACAATCGAGTTATATGCACATAATACATACATACGTGCTCAGGTCACTTCAGCAAGCTGAAAGTGTCAGCGTCAGAGCACTGACACAGTAGCTTCCAACTAGGAGATTAACATTTGTAAAGAACATATTTCAGTTGGTAACTTTGTTAGCCTTTGATGTGTCAGTAGCATATCATCTGTATGAAAACATATACTATTGGTTCATATATTCATCATCATTATGTGCTATGTTGGCTGGCGTAGATGATCGTGATTCTCTACAGACGTCTGTACGTGGTACAGGCTATTAATTCTGATGTTCGCGATTTTCTGTGCCATGAAGCCAGACTGTCCAGAAGTGTCTCTCTCTCTCTCTGTCATCGTCTATTTTGTCTTCCATCGGTTTTCACCGGTTCTCAATGTGTACTAAACCTCCCTTACTCATCATAATGTGGTCGAACCATTTCATTTGTTGTTTCTGGGTGAAATTCAGTACTGATGGTGTACCAACTTTTTTCTGTTATCTTCATTTCTCAACCGGTCTTTCTTGTTACCACCCCAGGCCTCTTCTTGAATGCAGGCGGTAACAAGAAGAGACCGGTTGAAAATGAAGAATCAGGAAAAAAGTGGGTACAATAAGAGTACTGAACTTCATCAAAAAACAACAAATTAAATGGTTCAGCCACATTAGCAACAGATTATCAACAGACAGTGCACCTCAAAGAGCAATGTTGCTCCGATACAATAGATACAGAGTAAATGGCCGACCACGCAAGAGGTGGACCTCATAGATAACAGAAAGACACTATTTATGAAGGGCACATAAGGGTTCGTTCTAGAAATCTCTTCTTATCCTGACGCTGTGAACCAAACAGAATTGGACAAGAGAAAGAAAGAAGACATCACAATTCCGAAAAATGATGAATTCCTATTTTGTAAATTTGATAATACTTTCCTGATCTCTTTCAACACACTCCAATTAGTCATGTAAGTAGTCTATTGGATGCTTAGTATTCTTCTGTAAAAGCATATCTCTGGAGCCTATATTGTATGATAATAAATAAACAAATTTTCCCATAGCCTTTTTCAAAACGTAAGGTATTTTCACTTCACATTTTTAGTCCATAATGAACTGAAGGGAAAAGGATCAATTCATTTACTCACATGTAGAACGTTGAGTGGTGGATTGAATCCACAATCCTTTTGTGTGGCAAGTAGATAAGTGAACATTTACGCATTATGCTAATCATATTGTATCATTCTTCTTCTTCTTCTCTTCCACCATTGACTTCTTTATAGAAGTGTTGGGGTGGGGGGCGTAGTGATCTTGTGTGTGCTTGTTCTTGTCTTTCACCATTTACTTCTTTATAGAAGTGTTGGGGTCGAAACGTAGTGATCTTGTGTGTGCTTCTTCTTTTCTTCCACCATTTACTTCTTTATAGAAGTGTTGGAGGTGAAACGTAGTGATCTTGTGTGTGCTTGTTCTTGTCTTCCACCATTTACTTCTTTATAGAAGTGTTGAAGGTGAAACGTAGTGATCTTGTGTGTGCTTGTTCTTCTCTCTTCCACCATTTACTTCTTTATAGAAGTGTTGGAGGTGAAACGTAGTGATCTTGTGTGTGCTTGTTTTTCTCTTCCACCATTGACTTCTTTATAGAAGTGTTGGGGTAAACGTAGTGATCTTGTGTGTGCTTGTTCTTCTTTTCTTCCACCATTTACTTCTTTATAGAAGTGTTGGAGGTGAAACGTAGTGATCTTGTGTGTGCTTGTTCTTCTTCTTCTCTTCCACCATTTACTTCTTTATAGAAGTGTTGGGGGTAAAACGTAGTGATCTTGTGTGTGCTTGTTCTTCTCTTCCACCATTTATTCTTTATAGAAGTGTTGGAGGTGAAACGTAGTGATCTTGTGTGTGCTTGTTCTTGTCTTCCACCATTTACTTCTTTATAGAAGTGTTGAAGGTGAAACGTAGTGATCTTGTGTGTGCTTGTTCTTTTTCTCTCTTCCACCATTTACTTCTTTATAGAAGTGTTGGGGTGAAACGTAGTGATCTTGTGTGTGCTTGTTCTTCTCTTCCACCACTTACTTCTTTATAGAAGTGTTGGGGGTAAAACGTAGTGATCTTGTGTGTGCTTGTTCTTCTCTTCCACCATTTACTTCTTTATAGAAGTGTTGGAGGTGAAACGTAGTGATCTTGTGTGTGCTTGTTCTTCTTCTTCCACCATTTACTTCTTTATAGAAGTGTTGGGATTAAAACGTAGTGATCTTGTGTGTGCTTCTTCTTCTCTTCCACCATTTACTTCTTTATAGAAGTGTTGGAGGGAAACGTAGTGATCTTGTGTGTGCTGTTCTTCTCTTCCACCATTTACTTCTTTATAGAAGTGTTGGGGGTAAACGTAGTGATCTTGTGTGTGCTTGTTCTTCTCTTCCACCATTTACTTCTTTATAGAAGTGTTGAGGTAAACTTAGTGATCTTGTGTGTGCTTATTCTTCTCTTCCACCATTTACTTCTTTATAGAAGTGTTGGAGGTGAAACGTAGTGATCTTGTGTGTGCTTGTCTTCTTCTTCTTCTCCACCATTTACTTCTTTATAGAAGTGTTTGGGGTCAAAACGTAGTGATCTTGTGTGTGCTTGTTCTTGTCTTCCACCATTGACTTCTTTATAGAAGTGTTGGGATCAAACGTAGTGATCTTGTGTGTGCTTGTTCTTCTCTTCCACCATTTACTTCTTTATAGAAGTGTTGGAGGTAAAACGTAGTGATCTTGTGTGTGCTTGTTCTTCTCTTCCCCCATTTACTTCTTTATAGAAGTGTTGGAGGTGAAACGTAGTGATCTTGTGTGTGCTTATTCTTCTCTTCCACCATTTATTTTTATAGAAGTGTTTGGGGTGAAACGTAGTGATCTTGTGTGTGCTTGTTTTTCCCTCTTCCACCATTTGACTTCTTTATAGAAGTGTTGGGGGTGAAACGTAGTGATCCTGTGTGTGCTTGTTCTTCTCTTCCACCATTTACTTCTTTATAGAAGTGTTGGGGGTAAAACGTAGTGATCTTGTGTTATGTTATGTTATGTTATGTTATGCGATCGACGTCATGGCACATTGGGCATTCCCATTCGTGCTCTGTCCTCCGTTGCAGCAGCCATCCCAAAGTCCATTTGCTCACAGTACCCATGAGAAGTTGATTACCATATCTTCTCTCTCTACCACGAAGACGACACTGTCTGGCATGTCCAAACTTAACACCCAATTCTCGAACTCGTTCCAGTGTCTGAGACCCGCCCATGTCACACAATTGAGAGCGTACCGCATTGATGATATCGGCTCTGTCCATGCTTCTGCCCACTTGAGTCGGGGCACTGTTTGCAAGAGAGTCAGCACGCTCGTTACCCCGCACTCCAGCATGTCCAGGCGTGTACAGCCAAGTCATTTTCTTGAGATGTGATCTCCGAATGCTGTTCACCCATTCCACTCGCATACTTCCAGATGCAATCAGTTGAAGCATACTCATCGAGTCTGATATGATGATCGTATGGGTAACCTGTTGCTCAGCCACCCATGACAGAGCCCTGGAGGCAGCGGTGATCTCCATAGTAATGCTCGATGTCGTTGTCTCGAAAGCCCCGCAGTCCTCATGAAGTGTGCGACCGTTTCGTTGTGCTGAGTAAGCCCACGATGATCTGGTGCCACGCTTCACAGAGCCATCGGTGTAGATAATGATATCACCTGGGTGGGAGTGCTGATCCACGAGTGCAAGAATTTCTGCATTGACGACGCCCGGGGCCCATTCTCTACAGCGGCGTCCAAGTGTGCTGATAACCCTGGCGTAAGCAGTCATATCCTCTGATATAGGCATCCATTCGTCACCGTGCCTCAGCTCATCTAGAGTACAGACCTGTTTAATAATATCCTCTGCCTCGGCCATCCAGGATCGACCTCTCTTCAATCGCCTTCCCTTGTTCTTATTTATGGATTTGTGCAGAGGATGATTTGTGTCCGCAGAAACTCTCAGATACGCTTTTACCTGTGCGACTTTGTGTCTCGTGGCCATCGTTGGCAATCCAAGGACATAGCGCATTGCCTCACAAGAAGTGTCACGTGTGCAACCGAGTATAAGCCTCATCGCTTCATTTTGGATCCTTTCTAACTTATCCAGTGATGTTCTGCATAGAAGAGTTGGAGGTGAAACGTAGTGATCTTGTGTATGCTTGTTCTTCTCTTCCACCATTTACTTCTTTATAGAAGTGTTGGAGGTGAAACGTAGTGATCTTGTGTGTGCTTGTTCTTCTCTTCCTTCCAATTTACTTCTTTATAGAAGTGTTGGAGGTGAAACGTAGTGATCTTGTGTGTGCTTGTTCTTCTTCTTCTCTTCCATCATTTACTTCTTTATAGAAGTGTTGGGGTGAAACGTAGTGATCTTGTGTGTGCTTGTTCTTCTCTTCCACCATTTACTTCTTTATAGAAGTGTTGGGGTGAAACGTAGTTATCTTGTGTGTGCTTGTTTTAAGGCACTTTGTACTGATATTCATGTTCGTAAAGTGTTCTTGAAGCATGCTCCATCTTTGTGTGGTCTTCCTCTTGCTTTGTACTCATTATCCTTTTTCAGTGGTTCTGTGGTAGGGATACCAGGAATTCTTGTAGTGTGTCAAACCATGTAATCTGTTGTTCTTCTATGAATTCCATAACTGGTTTCACATCCAGTCTTCTTCTGATTTCTTCATTTATAATGTTGTCTCTTATTGTCACACCTGCAGCTCTTCTAAGACACCTCATCTCTGTCGTTATGATTTTCCGCTCATTAGCTGCTGTTATTGGCCATGTTTGACACTGGTAACATAGTGTTGGCCAGAAAATCGTTCTTATGAGATTTGCTTTAGTTGTTAGCGGTATCTCTTTATGTGACAACAGTGGTGTTAACTGTCCCAGTACTTGGTTAGCTTTTGTGCAACGTTTGCTGATTTCGCTATCGATACTT
The DNA here is from genome assembly GCA_020796225.1 of Arion vulgaris. Classification (NCBI taxonomy): domain Eukaryota; kingdom Metazoa; phylum Mollusca; class Gastropoda; order Stylommatophora; family Arionidae; genus Arion; species Arion vulgaris. Next base: position 9,304,092 of record CM036753.1, on the reverse strand, counting down.
CCATCTGCTGTGAAAATTACTCCTAAGTATTTAGCCTCAATTGTTTGTTTTATGTCTACGTTCTGGAGTTTTATTGTAAGGTTTTCTGTTTGTCTACTTATTGCCATTGTCTCTGTCTTTATTATATTTATTTTTATGTTGTACTCCTCACCATTGATGCTAACTAAATTGTATAATTAATGATCATAAATTAACTGTCTGATGTATTAAAACGATCTTATCAATATATATATAGTCAGTGGCGGATAGTGGTCATTTTGCTTGGTGGGGCCAGACACAAATTTTCGGAAAAATCATTGTTTTTGGAGTATTTACTATTATTTGTCTAATCCGGGACGTTATCCCCTTTTCGATTATTGGTGGGACTGGGCCCCACTGGCCCTTAATGACGAGCCGCCCCTATAGTTCATTGTTCATAAGTACGGTTCCAACTTCACTGCAACGGGTCACACCATAATTGCTCTGTTCATGTGCCAATGAATATAACACGAAATGCTAACAACTGTGAAAAGTGTCCTGTGTGAACTAATTCCAGAATGAAACAGCCGCGTACCGCCACAAAAAAGCAACCTGTACCGCATAATATGCATATGGCCGTCGTGAATGTAGCAACACAAAACTGTTCATCACTTGAATAGCAATTCTTGTCGAAGGGGACATCAATTACGGCAAAATCCAGCTTTCTGCACTCGCAATATAACTGCATACGGCAGATTGAGCTTGTTCGTCATAACCGCTGTCCGCCATTTTCTGAATACACACAACAAACGCACGGTTGACACAGCAAAAAGAATTCCATGTAACAGTCACAGCTCACAGCGTTGCTCAAGCACTAACTCAGTAGCCGCCCTATATATATATATGGCCCTTTTCATCTTTACAGACGGTCAGTAGGCAAGTGTTTTACTGTGACAACTTCTGAGTTTTCGCTTTTCTCTCTTGTCGTTCAGCTCGTACATAAGTCTCTTCTCAAAAGACTTGTGTGTTTTCTTCCAATGCTTGGTCAACTTTATCCACTTCTTCTCTTATACACTCTTACACGCATTTCTTACTTATCTTCCTTGATTATTTCCTTGCTGGATCTAGTCAGGCTGATGTTTATCGTCCAGCATCACTCAGTTTCTAAATAAACTCCTGTTTATAACATCCCCTTTTCCTCTTTCCTTGCGGGTTCCACTCACGTTATTGTCTATGCACACTCGACTGTATTCTGGAGGGTATGCCCGAGCCATCCACATTTTCTCATCCTGACCCTAGGTTATCATGGGTTCCTACCTTATTCTCAAACACAGATCTATGTCCTATTCCCATACACAGATCTATGTCATATTCATCCTTCATACACAGATCTATGCCCTTTTCCATTCTTCATACACAGATCTATGTCATATTCATACACAGATCTATGTCTATTCTATACAGATCTATGCCATTCTATAAGTCTTTCTCATACACAGATCTATGTCTATTCCTACACAGATCTATGTCTATTCCATACACAGATCTATGTCATATTCTCATACACAGATCATGTCTATTCTCATACACAGATCTATGTCATATTCTCATACACAGATCTATGTTCTATTCTCATACACAGATCTATGTTCTATTCTCATACACAGATCTATGTTCTATTCTCATACACAGATCTATGCCCTATTCTCATACACAGATCTATGCCCTATTCTCATACACAGATCTATGTTCTATTCTCATACACAGATCTATGTCATATTCTCATACACAGATCTATGCATTCTATCACGATCTTGCCTATTCTCATACACAGATCTATGCCTATTCTCATACACAGATCTATGTCTTATTCTCATCACAGATCTATGCCCTATTCTCATACACAGATCTATGTTCTATTCCCATACACAGATCTATGTCCTATTCTCATACACAGATCTATGTCATATTCTCATACACAGATCTATGTCCTATTCTCATACACAGATCTATGCCCTATTCTCATACACAGATCTATGCCCTATTCTCATACACAGATCTATGTTCTATTCTCATACACAGATCTATGTTCTATTCTCATACACAGATCTATGTCATATTCTCATACACAGATCTATGTTTGCAACTCTTTCAGAGATACCGTCTCAGTCAGAGAATATACGAGACAGATTTACTAACATCTTACGAACTGTAAAACAGGGAGAAAAAAAACCAACTTCTAAATGTGTGACTCCAAAAAAATGAGATATCTGGCATACGTAAACAACAAGAATAATTCAACACTCATGTTCATAATTTCGCTTCCTAGCACATTCCTTCTAAAAACACAAACACATTGCTTACAGTCACTACATTCAAGACGTTACCAAGCTTGCAAAGACATTAACCAATCACAACTATCACAACTTAGACGTTCTTCGCGTGCCTAGCAAGAACTTGCAACATCCTCTCATCTCCTGAAGTTTTTTTTTAGCATTACTTTTTATTTCCTCCTCAGAGACAAGTGTAGAAAATGTTGGATTGGAATAATTTGGTACACATTTAGCTACACTAAACTCCCAAGCTGCTGTAACCAGCCAGAATGTTCCTGACCACTCTAAATGCTAATCATAAAGAAGGGGCTAGGATTATTCATATACAACCAAGCTCACAGCATGACTTCCATTTCTACCGTATTGTGAACTGAAAAGTTTCATCAATTTCTAATTTCTTTCCTTAAAAAATATGACAATGGCGAGTCAGTATGTGAAGATTCACAAGTAGTGTCTGACAGCTCTGTGCTGACACGAGAACAAAAACTGACACGTGAAGCACAACCTGCAACTGCACTCTGTCACTTTGAGCTTACAGGTGAAACCAGTAAAAAATACAGTATTTTTACATTTCATGTCTGCTAGAATTTATGAAAGTGAATATACTATCTGGTACATGGTGATTTAACTGAAGGTGAACATACTAACTGTTAGGTGGTGATTTAAATGAAGGTGAAAATATTAGCTGTTAGATGGTGACTTAACTAAAGGTGAAAATATTACCTGTTATATGGTGATTTAAATGGAGGTAAAAATATTACCTGCTATACGGTGATTTAACGGACGGTGAATTCATTGACCTCTTCGTCACAGAAGTCGTTGTCACGTAGTTTGTTCTCCGCTGAACCACAACGTCTCTTGTGGCTGTAATGACCTATTCTGGAGGGGCAATCCTTGCCGAAAGTGTAACCGGAAACTAGAACTGATACAAAGGATGTTCTCTCAGCTCTCTGCGTTCTCTTTTGCATACAATGTGATAGTATTTTCTAACTTCTTTTGAGCCACCCTCACTGCCGCTCGCCATGTTTGCCTGTATTTGACCAACCGCTCCCAATGTTCTTTGTCTATGCTGCATGAAGTTAGATCACGCTTACAGGTGTCAATGAAGCATAATAATGGGCATCGATGATGTCTAGTACCAGTTGTGAGTTGACCATAAATAATATTCTGTGGGATTCTACCATTGCTCATACGGCAAATTGAAGTTGAATATATTATCTGTTATTCATTCAATTTCTGGGACTTCATTTACTGGGGCAGTTGTTGTATCTGACTCTCAGTCGATGCTTCACAAGATCCAGAAGGGCAGGTTTCGGTATGAGTGGATGTCGTCTATAGAAGTTTCTAACCTCCAGCGGCTTACGTGGATATACTGTCCTGGGCATGCGGGTGTTTACGGTAATGAGAGAGCGGACAGGCTTGCATCAACAGCATCGATTGTTGGGGAGTTGAAGATGGATAAGGGGATATTCTTCGGTCTCTTCGAGACTCTCTGTTGGATGAGGACACTAAAATCGATGTTGAATCGATCAAGCGATTTAAGCAGTTTGGAATTACCCTTTGTTCAAGTCGAACTGGATGCCTGAGAGGCAGAGTGAGAGGTGTGTTTAATCAGCGAGCCACAGGAACCATCAGTATGCATACTCTTCGATATCTGTTGGGGAGACTGAGCACCTATGGGTTTGCCCGGAGTGCAATGACGTCAGTTTAGTATCCAATAACCAATAACCAATAACCAATCTGTTATATGGTGATTTAACTGAATGTATATATACTGCCTGCTACGTGGTGAAAATGTATTATGTTTTAACAGTATTGAATGAATCTCATTAGATATTTAATATTTTGAAGTTTGATTCTTTCAGTTACGTAATGATAGTTCAACAGTTTTCGTTTCGTTCAACAATGTATGCGAAAGTCTCACTTGTTAATTGCTTACTGATGTGTTTTTGTGTTACATAGACGGACCCAGGAGATCTTAGTGTTATAATAGGAATTGAAACAATGATCCTTCATTATCAGTAGTTTGAAAAGAAATGAATTAGTTAATACGCAAGCACTACTGTTTCTTCTTCTTCTTTGCGTTCGTTCTTTACGACCAATTTGAATTACTCTTTGTGATACGTTTGATCTTTGCCAAGAACGTGTATACGTTGCACATTGGTTTGGTAGGCTCCTAAACGCATAGATTTCTACACATTTAGGACACGTGCATCCGATTTCAGCCAAATCTCCTTAGTCGCCTCTTACGACATGCATGGCAGGTAACAGTGACTCTATTCTTTACACCCCAAATTTGGGCACAGGTAACCACTCGGATGACACTACTGTTTGAATAATGCAACCACTGCATGGTCGTCTTGCAGTTCATACTGCTTCATAGTGGAATATCATGAAATGAGAAAGAATACTATTGAAAGCACAAGAAAGGTGCTGCAGGTGAGCAACAGGGTGTACATGTTATCTCTCATCAAATGAACACATTGATTAAATCAATCGCCGTGTGATGATGGGACTGGCAATGAAAGCAAAGAAAAGTACCAGTGCGACTTACAAGGCGGCATGTAAGAGGCGATTGATGTATGGGCATAGAGAACCTACAATAGTCAATAAAAAAGAGTCGCAGAAACGGATGTCCTGGTCTAGCTTACTTGTAGGAGCATAACTGGCACAACGTACAATCGTTCTAGACTTGGATCACATACAAATCACACAGAGTGGTTAGCAAGTGGTCGATATAGAACGTTAGAAGAAGAAGAAGTTAAGTATTTTCCTGTTGAAAAGATGTTCTGAAAATTTCTCAAGTTGTCACTAGAAAAGTAAAACAATAGAGCAAGCTGTTGAACTTGTTTTGAATGAATCTGAAGATAAATTATACTTAGAATGTAATAAAAGTAAGCTAGACGATCATTTAGATAATGAAGAATAATTTGTATTGCTATTCAAGCTATATATGTTCAATCTGGATAGCAATCTACATACATGGAGTATTATGTTACGCCCATATGTTATATCACGTAAATTAAAAAGTTTAGTATTCAACAAATAGATGATACGCAGGAATAATGGAGATGTTGGGATAAGTCAATAACACATTATAGCACTTAAGTGTGCTAAATTATCAGGGTTTTTGTGTGTTTTTTTAAAGATAACTCTGGTATAGGCTGTCTTTACTCAGGAGCTCAGGGGAATGGGTTTTAAAGGGTACAGATGCCCATGTTTCAAAGGGTTAATTCCAGACCAAGCTGGGTAGCAAAGATATTACTTAAATAAGTGAATGACTGCAACTGTTTTAACAAATTGGTTAATTTACCCTCGTTAAATTATATATGTTATCTATTTACGAAAATAAAATAACTATTGGAGATCGAGGATAAATTCTGTCTCAAAATATTTGCGATCATCATAAACTCTAAAACTTCAATCAAATTATCTGCCATTCAAAGATCGTTTGTAAGTTTCCTGACTTCAAAACTAAGATACCATTAACTAATTTCCGGATCTGTTGAACAATTGTCTGTTCTTTGTTTAAATATAATAAAAATGACGCGAAAAAAATGAAGAAAATTATAATGCAGATTATAAACCTCTATGACATTGCGTCGTGACACGGCTGGGTTGGTTATTAGAGGACGTGAGATGCATACCGCAGCAGTACTTATCTGTATTAGAGCATGTTCCAACTACTTGTCATAGCCATCAAGGCTCATTTGGAATACAAGTATCACAAAGAAGTGATAAAAACACAAAATAACACAAGCTAAATTAAAAAGTAAATAAAAGCAATCTTTGAAGTGCAAAAATTAATAGAATTATGATAACAAATGTGATTACGAAGATGTTGAAATAACAGAAAAGCAAGTAATGAATGTGATGGAAGTTATGAGAAAAATGTTATGCGTGAAGATGATAACAAATAACAAGGACATAGATTTGAAGAGATCCATGATCGCCTACGCGAGGCAGCACGGCACCTGATGATGATGATTGATGAGAAAGCTTATCCAACAAACTACAGATACGTTGTTCAGGGCGTGCAGTGTTCGCTGCAATGAGAGAAGAGACAGACTTGCATCGCTTGTTGGGAAGTTTTTCGGTATCTTGGCAACCTCAAGATGGATATGTACACTACATACGATGCTGAATCTATACAGAGATTTAAGGAGTTTGGAGTTTGGAATTTGAGGAATTTGAACGCGATGTACAAGTGGTACTGGATGTTTGAGAGGCAGAAAGAGGAATGTGTTTAACCAGCGAACCACAGTATGCCATCGGTATGCAAACTCTTCGACATTTGTATGGAGAGACAGAGCATCTATGGTCTGCCCGGAGTGCTATTACGTCGGTGTTGTAAAATGTTAATTGCATATCCTTTACAGGACATTGCGAATCAACCCAAGCTTTTTAACGCTATTTGTGATTTTTCTAGGCAGTATTACGTTCAGTAGTTTGCTATAAAGAGAGTTGTGGAGAGACATGCCGGCAGGCATGGAACTTGATTGAGTTTGCTATTGCTTTTTGAATGGGTGGTGCCCTCGTCCTTTTTCTAAAAATTCACAAGAAACAATTTGCAACCAAACTGTCCGCAGCGTGAGTCGAACTCAGAACGTCGGGGTTAATAGACCGAGTCACAATCCCCTAAGCCACAGACGCCACCCGGTTTTGTAACCAATGACAAATAATACAGAAATAAAAATTAAGCAACAGAAGTTAAACGCCTGGCCCGTCCGAGATATATTAAATATGGACTAACTTTCTGGATCAACAAAATTATATCTCAAACAGTACCATTTTGTACCATTTAGACTCCACAGCATCTTCTACAGGCACATTCAAATTTAGACCAAATTGTACACACATTATCCAACACAACACACGTCTGTAGTTTGGGGGAACTAACACATTGTACACATATCATCCAACACGACACACGTGTGTAGTTATGTGTGATTGAAACATTTTAGAAATATAAATACCCTACTTGAAAGTACCACATCTGGAGTTATACTGTATCATGGTATCAGATTTGTCTGGTCATAGGGAGGCCATCAGAGCTGACTCATACGTCTGTTGCATTCATCTTAACTCGTCTTTGACATCCAGAACCCATCTTTTCCTTGATCTTCCTCTCCCTTTTGTGACCGTTATAATGCTCTCCAGATTGATGTTCTACAGAAAATCATACCCTTTTACACGTCAACATATTTCATATTAAAAAACAACTTATATCAAATAGTCAGCGAGAAATAAGACAACCCTACACAATCAAGTAAATGCAATAAAGCGATTAGTTGATCTTATACTTGATCAAACCTCAGTCTTCCACAATCAAGTAAATGCAATAAAGCGATTAGTTGATCTTATACTTGATCAAACCTCAATCTTCCACAATCAAGTAAATGCAATAAAGCGATTAGTTGATCTTATACTTGATCAAACCTCAATCTTCCAAATCAAGTAAATGCAATAAAGCGATTAGTTGATCTATATTGATCAAACCTCGTCTTCCACAATCAAGTAAATCAATAATGCGATTAGTTGATCTTATATGATCAAACCTCAGTCTAAACCAATCAAGTAAATGCAATAAAGCGATTAGTTGATCTTATACTTGATCAAACCTCAATCTTCCACAATCAAGTAAATGCAATGAGCAGATAGTTGATCTATATTGATCAAATCAATTTCACAATCAAGTAAATGCATGAAGCGATTAGTTGATCTTATAGCTTGATCAAACCTCAATCTTCCACAATCAAGTAATGCAATGAAGCGATTAGTTGATCTTATATGATCAAACCCAATCTTCCACAATCAAGTAAAGTGCAATGAAGCGATTAGTTGATCTTAACTTGATCAAACCTCAATCTTCGCACAATCAAGTAATGCAATAAAGCGATTAGTTGATCTTATACTTGATCAAACCTCAATCTTCCACAATCAAGTAAATGCAATAAAGCGATTAGTTGATCTTATGACTGATCAAACCTCAGTCTTCCACAATCAAGTAAATGCAATAAAGCGATTAGTTGATCTTATTTGATCATCCTCGTCTTCCACAATCAAGTAAATGCAATAAAGCGATTAGTTGATCTTATACTTGATCAAACCTCAATCTTCCACAATCAAGTAAATGCAATAAAGCGATTAGTTGATCTTATACTTGATCAAACCTCAGTCTTCCACAATCAAGTAAATGCAATAAAGCGATTAGTTAATCTTATACTTGATCAAACCTCAGTCTTCCACAATCAAGTAAATGCAATAAAGCGATTAGTTGATCTTTATACTGATCAAACTTCAGTCTTCACAATCAAGTAAATGCAATAAAGCGATTAGTTGATCTTATACTTGATCAAACCTCAGTCTTCCACAATCAAGTAAATGCAATAAAGCGATTAGTTGATCTTATACTTGATCAAACTCAATCTTACAATCAAGTAAATGCAATGAAGCGATTAGTTGATCTTATACTTGATCAAACCTCAATCTTCACAATCAAGTAAATGCAAAAAAAGCGATTAGTTGATCTTATACTTGATCAAACCTCAATCTTCCACAATCAAGTAAATGCAATAAAGCGATTAGTTGATCTTATACTGATCAAACCTCAGTCTTCCACAATCAGTAAATCAATAAAGCGATTAGTTGATCTTATGACTTGATCAAACCTCAGTCTTCCACAATCAAGTAATGCAAAAGCGATTAGTTGATTTATACTGATCAAACCTCAGTCTTTCACAATCAAGTAAATGCAATAAAGCGATTAGTTGATCTTATGCTTGATCAAACCTCAGTCTTCCACAATCAAGTAATGCAATAGCGATTAGTTGATCTTATACTTGATCAAACTCAATCTTCACAATCAAGTAAATGCAATAAAGCGATTAGTTGATCTTATATTGATCAAACCTCAGTCTTCACAATCAAGAAATGCAATAAAGCGATTAGTTGATCTTATATTGATCAAGCCTCAATCATTCTTCGAACGTCCTAACAACTCACTGTTAAACCACTCTTTGTGGTTTGTTTATTATCTGAGCCTAAAAGCGATTGTATGTTCTGTCAGTTGTGCCTACAAGTGGTGCGCACATCCGATTTCTGCAACTCTTTTATTTACTAGGTAGCTTCCTAGGCTCCTACCTCAGGAGCTTCTTACGACATGCCTTGTAGGTTGCAGTGCTACTATTCTTTACTCCCCGTGCAAACCCCGGCAACATACGGGTGGAAACTTCAATCAAAAGTCTAGACTACAAACTATATGCATAGTCACGTGTTTCAATAAAATGTCATTGTAAGCAAAGTGAACATGAGATATTCAATAAATGTGCCAAACGCTTTCAGTACAAATAAAATAATATGGCTAAGCAACATGTACGTTGCAAGTCATAACGAAGATTGGTATCATAGTGAGAGCTTATGGAAAGCACAGAACAAGAGATCATATTATAACACGCGTGTCTCGTCTGGTAAGCGATTTATCTTCAATAAGAGAGCATGGTCAGCATACATGTTTTCAGTGGTCCTCAAACAACTGTCACAAATAGGCATTTATTGAGACCTCCATTGGATCACAAGTTTTCATAGTAATTTCCTCTGCTTTAGGTAAACTTTACGTGTAAAGTAAAACTTATCAGCTCTCTTCATCTGAAAGAAATGAAAGAAGTATAATCTTTATGGTATAAACGTATAGATGGATCTTCTCGGTCGACAAGACATAAAGTAGACCAAGATCTTTATTCTCAAGCTCAAAAATGTATACATCTGCCATCTCCATCGACAATAATTTAAAAAAAAACAATACTTCCATTGTTTAAAACATTAATGGAACCTCTACATCGACAAGATCGAAGATAGAGAATAATGTATGTGGTATAGAACGTATATATGGAACATTTCCATCACAAAAATGAAATTAGAGCAATATGTTGACGTATAGGAATTTACTTGCTGATTCTACAAATAAGAAAGAGAAAATTGAGATATTTTGGTCATATAAAAAGATATGAAGGGCTGGAGAAGATCATCATGGAAGGAGGCTTACCGGCAGAAAGAAAAAGAGGAAGACCACGGAGAAGATGAATTCAGAATGTAACTGATGGTTTGAACATGACGGCTGCAGAGGCAGGACATATGGCCTGCGAGAGAGAGAGAATTTCCGGAGGACTGTTGGGGTGCCAAAGTTCTGCTCAGGACAAGCTATAGGATGATAAGAATATGCCAGTAAGGTATGTTTCACTTTACCCATCCTGATTTTCTTGAAACGAAACATGGAAAGACCGTATATCATTTTGTTCTCTACACTATATCCACCTGTTCTAGACATATACCAACATCTCTCTATGTTTTATTTTAAATCTATGCCTGCATAAAGTGTCTCCACATCAGTGATGCTTAAACCGTTTCAAACTTTAACAACAATATGACCTAACGTTGTTCAAACATCTGATTAACATTAAAACTTAACCTATGACCTAACGTTGTCAAACATCTGTACATAACCTATGACCTAACGTTGTCAAACATCTGTAACATTAACCTATGACCTAACGTTGTCAAACATCTGTACACTTAACCTATGACCTAACGTTGTCAAACATCTGTACACTTAACCTATGACCTAACGTTGTCAAACATCTGTGTGATCTTACATCCTACCTAAAGCAGAACCAAATTTAATAATAATTTCTCGGCAAACAAGTAGACTTGAATCTTTGAACGCATTTGATTGACTGATTAATTGATTGATAGGACCATCATCATTGCACTTCAGTGAGTAACCATGTGTGCTCCGATCTCTTTCTTAGACAGAAAGATCTCAACTGCAGTACACGAACTACGTATCACAATCGAGGGTCCCCGATGTAATGTTCAAGATGGTGACTATATTTTTATGAAATCGTGGCATATCCCAAATGGCGTAGCCATCAACCACAGTAAACGAGTCGTTGATTTTCTAGCACCACTTATACGTTCAGTAGTTTGCCATTGCTTTCTGAACGGTGAGGTCTATTTTACCTTTTGTAAAATCCCACGGAAACGAATTTGCTTCCAAACTTGCCCACCGTGGGTTTGAACCAGGTACGCTTGGGTCTGTGATCGAGCTCACTACCGCTTGAGCTACAGACGCTCACATTTTTATTGCAATTTTATTTTTAATCTTTTCTAGTAAATTTTGACCGAGCAGCGGCTTTCCAGCCTGTTCGCATTTAGTAACCCTAAAAGAGAAGCAACATTCGATTTTTGTTTTACTTTAATTTGAATAAATTGTCAATTTGAAATATGAATCCTTAAAAAATGTATAAATGAGCCACATGGATTTATATTAGATAAACAGCAAAATCGATATCTCAATGTGGAAAAACACAAAAATAATGACAACGGATGAAAAAAACATGACATTAAATATCTCGGTTCACTGCTAACAACAGATAGAAATGGGGTGAAGGAAATTTAAATAAGAATAAACTTGGCCTTGCAAAACATTAAACAACCAAGAAAGATATGGAATGGAACTGTTAGGGGAAACAAATCAGAATACTAAGAGAATGCATAATCCCAATAGCAACGTATGGGTGTGAAGCATGGATATTTAACATGGCAGTACAAAAATATTAATCTGCTTTTGAATATAAGTATTACAGAAGAGTACCTCGTATATCATTGTTATTGAAGAGAGCAAATAGATCTTTCCAAAAATAACTCTGTCAAAGAAAACTGACAGATACTACAAATAAGAATTCGAAAATGGAAGTATTTTGAACATATAAAGAGACACTAAGAGTTGGAGAAGATCATTACAGAAGTAGACATACTGGCTAAGAGGAGAAGAGGACGACCACGGAGAAGATGGATTCAGGATGTAATTAATAATTTGAGCACGACGGCTGCAGAGGCAGGGCATCTGGCCTATGAGAGAGATACATTTTGAAGGACTGTTAGGGTAGCAAAGTTCTACTCAGGACAAGCTATTTGATGATTATGATGATAAATTAGCCACATGGATATGATCGTAAAACAGGATGTTTATTCAATTCTTCCTTTTTCCCTTTTAACTCCCAACGGAGCACAGGTCTTCAACAAACTTCTTCCAGCTCTTCCTCTCTCTTGCCATCCCTCCCAATTCTTTCCATGTTTTACCTATCCTTTTAATATCAGCCTCCAGCTCTCTTCACCAGGTCTGTATATGCCTTCCCCTACTCCTCTTTCCCTGCGGGTTCCCAAACAGTGTCTGTCTTGCAATGATTCCAGTCGTTCCATCAATTAATTGTATTTTAATGAAATATCGACAGAATGTTTCTAGCATAAAATAAGATAAAAGTATGTGAAGCAAGATGATGTAATATCATATGATTTCTCTATAAACAAGTATGTAGTATGACATCAAGAGATCAACAGAATATATCATAGAATATACATCAGAATATCACAGCGGTAAGAATTGATTGATTGAAAGGAATATCCTCATTACACTTCATTACACATGAATAAGCTGCAAGCAGCTGCAAGCAAGATGGTATTTCTTACAGACTCATTGTCAGCTATACAAGCCCTGGAGGCTAAATCCACTGACAGCACAGTACAAAAGCTACAAAGAGAACGTGCTCAGCTTTCAGAAAAGGCAGAAATTCACTTGCAGTGGATTCCATCTCATTGTGGCATTGCAGGCAATAGAGTGCTGATGTCTTAGCTAAGGAGGGCAGTGCCAAAGAGCAAATTTACCAACCCTTGTCTTTTCAAGAGGTCAAAACCCTCATACAGAGAAAATCTGCAGTAGACTGGAAGACAAACACTGGATATGATTATGGAAAAGACTCCCTCAAAGACCTAAGCAGAACAGACCAGGTCATTATATTTCGACTACGCACGGACACTGCAGACTCAACAAACACTTATACAGACTAGGAATAAGTCAAACAGCTCTCTGCCAGTGTCAGCAGGCGGAACAGACACCGGAGCATGTCCTGCAAGACTGTCCTCTTCTGTGTGAGCTGAGAAGCAACATGTGGCACACCCAGTCGACCTGAAAACTAAGCTTTGGGAAACCTGACAGACCTGAAGCTGTCTGCCCAGTTGTGGTCCACAGTAAATTAAGCGCATGACCAGAGATCGCTGAAGAAGAAGAAATTACACTTCGATGAATAACCATGTGTGCTCCGATATTTTTCTTACACATGACGATCGCATAACAAGTGCTTGAACTCTGTAGCGCCGACGAGATTCCCCGATCTAGCTTTGAAGATGGTGAAAATGTTGTAGAAGTTTTATTTTAATGTTTAAATAAGTTTTGCATGGGCAGAGGCTCTACAATATACTCTTATCAATTTTTGCTTAGGCAGTAGCTTTCCAGCCAACTCATGTCGATTTTCCACAGCCAAATATTCTTTTATACGCTAAACATGAACCCGGGACTTGAATATTATCATCGTTTTACCAATAGCAATGAGAAACCAGTTGCACCAACTAAGACTAAGGATCACTCACAAGTAGTCCGTTCGCTTTCGTGTTAAATATCAAAGTATTCAATAGACCTTACAATTCAGTAAGAAATGGCAAACTACTGAACGTTTAAGTGGTGCCTAGAAAATCGACGGCTGATGGTTAAGTCCTGTAAAGGATATGCCACGATTTTCATTCATTTCCTTCTTGGAGAGAAGATAAGCACCATACCTACACAACACAGAGATCCCAAGTGGGCAGCGAGAGCAACGGAAATGGCTGCAAACAATACAAATGAAATGAAAAGTAAATTCCCATGAAGTATTTACAGTGAGCTAGAAAAATATCAATAGAAGAGTCTCTCGTGTATGAGATGATGAGATTGTTTAGAAAAACGCCCAACAATCTGTCAATCCTCAATATAACTTGTTTACGTTTTGCTGAGACTAGAGTTGAACTTGTGCCACGCCCACCTCCCCAGCGTGTTCATAGCGTGTTGGACTACGGGTGACTAGCCCTCGGTGAGTGTGGGTTCAATTCCGCGGGCTGGCAGAAAAACCACACGTTTCCCAGATTTACGGTGTTCGTGGCACCGAACTGAAGGGTTACGATGTCCATGGCAACGAGCCAAAGAGCTGAAAACTCAAGTGCTTCTGGATCGGGAAAAAAACCCTCTAAAAATAAACTTGTGCCAGCGATTATCCCAGTACCAATCGACAAGTAAATATTTACATATCTGAAGTATTGCTTGTTTTCTAAAGGAAAATACTATTAATTTAGACACACGTAGGTCATTAATTTAGACACACATAGTCAAACATCTCTCTGTCAGCAGGAGGAACAGATGAGCATGTCCTGCAAGACTGTCTTCCCCTGGATGAGCTGAGAAGCAGCATGTGACCACACTTAGTCGACCTGAAAACTAAGCTTTGGGGAAACCTGACTGACCTGAAGCTGACTGACAAGTTTTTAGTCCACAGTAAATTTATTCCAAGATCAGAAATCGCTGAGTAAGAAGAGACACTCATATTCCCAAATGAAGGCATTGCTAGAGGATTATGATTCAATCTTTAGATTAAAACAGTAATCAGAGAAATGTCTGGTCAACGAACATAGTAAAACTGTTATAAGAAAGAGAAGATGGAGATATGTTGGACATGTCCTGTGAAGAAGTGATCAAAGAATCACAAAGAATGCATTGGCGTGGAAGGCAAAGAGTTAAAGAAAGAAACCACGAAACAAACTTTACTAAGAGAATCGAGAAATATCTGACTCAATTCTATAGAAGAAATTGAACGAGTTGCCCAGGATAGAGCGGTATGTAGAAATTGATTCTATGTCATATTACGATACGAGAGACGTGTAATAATAATAATAAATAGTATTAGGTTGACCAACACTTGCATTTGGGTAATAACATCCTTTGGGGTCTCTTTCTTACTCAAGAAGGCGAAACACGGAATAACAAAGTACTTTAGTTTCACAATATACAAAAACACGACAATACACAGCAACGTTTCGACCAAAAGATCTTTATCAAGCAACCGATACAATAGGAGTGATGAATTTCATAGCACACAACATATAGACTATGACATAACTGTTCTAACGGGCATAAAATGAATATATGTGACTAAAAACGAATAACAAAATAAATGCAGAAAAACTAGAAGTGGAAAAAGAAGAGAAACAATAAAAAAATCGAGTAAATATATAACTTATATACATTTAACATAAACACATATAGAATATGGAGCACCCAAGAAAGTAACAATGGTAGTGTGCGAATGTCGAGCTATGGTGAGCCAACGTTTATTCAACGTTTATGACGATATTTTATGTAGGTATAAATAATTTAGTAATCGTTTTGCCTGGCATCTGTTTTTTTAAAATTCGACCTTTGTCGATTTTCAAACTTCAATAGCTTTTTATAAATGTGATAGTGAACGCAGTACCTCCGAAATTACCATCGGTCTCAGAAAGGAATAAAAGCTTGACATCATATACCTGTGATCAAGGGTCACGACACACATTTTGTCTGAATCGCTTCCAGAATGAAACGAACGAAGAACAATTGAAGCAAGAAGCCAGTATCAAACTTACAAGCCAGGGTGACCCCGTGACATTCCTCCAGTTTGATGTACATTCCTCCAGTTTGATTACATTCCTCAGTTTAATGTAAATTCCTCCAGTTTAGATGTCATCATTCTCCCAGTTGTGAGATATGATTCATCTAGTTGAAGTAATCAAAAATTCTTCAACCAGTTTATGTTCATTCTCAAGTTGAATGTCTCATTCCTCAGTTTGAAAGTATCATTCATCCAGTTTGAGTATGCATTGCTAAGCAAAGTTGAATGTCTCATTCGAACAATTTGAAGTATCATTCTGCTCAATTTGATGTTCATTCCTCCAGTTTGATGTATCATTCCTCAGTTTGATGTCTCATTCCTCAGTTTGATGTATCATTCCTCAGTTTGATGTATCATTCACTCAGTTTGATGTATCATTCCTAGTTGATGTCTCATTCTCTCAAGTTTGATATATCATTCCAATCAAAGTTTGATGTATCAATTCCCTGCAAGTTTGATGTATCTATTCCTCAATGTTGATGATCATTCACTCAATTTGATGTATCATCTCTCGCAAAGTTTGATGTATCATTCCTCCAAGTTTGATGAATCATTCCTCAGTTTGATGTATCATTCCTCAAGTTTGATGAATCATAATCCTGCAGTTTGATGTATCATTCCTCAAGTTTGATGTATCATTCCTCGAGTTGATGTATCATTCCTCCAGTTTCGATGCTATATTCCTCAGTTTGATCATATCATTCACTCCATGATTTGATGTATCATAATCAAGTTTGATGTCTCATTCCTCATGTTTGATGTATCATTCCCCAGTTTGATTTATCATTCCTCCAGTTTGATGTATCATTCCTCCAGTTTGATGTATCATTCGTCCAAGTTTGATGTACATTCCTCCCAGTTATGTCTCATTCCTCAATTTATGTCTCATTCCTCCAGTTTGATCTAACGGACATTCAACCAGTTTAATGTAACCAGTCCTCCAGTGAGTTTGAGTAATAGCATTCTCCAGTTTGATGTTCATTCCTCAAGTTTGATGTATCATTCCTCAGTTTGATGTCTCATTCTCAGTTTGAGTCTCATTCCTCCAGTTTGATGTACATTACTTCAGTTTGATGTTCATTCCTCAGTTTGATGTATCATTCCTCCAGTTTATGTTCATTCCTCAAGTTTGATGTATCATTCCTCAGTTTGATGTATCATTCTCCAGTTTGATGTATCATTCTCTTTTGGCAGTTTGAATGGTAATCATTCCTCCAGTTTATGTATCATTCCTCCAGTTTGATGTTCATTTCTCAGTTTGATATCATTCCTCAGTTTGATGTAACATTCCTCCAGTTTGATGTATCATTCCTCCAGTTTGATGTCATCATTCCTCCAGTTTGATGTACATTCCTCAGTTTGATGTATCATTCCTCAGTTTGATGTATCATTCCTCCAGTTTATGTACATTCCTCCAGTTTGATGTATCATTCCTCCAGTTTGATGTATCATTCCTCAAGTTTGATGTGCCCATTCCTCCAGTTTGATGTATCATTCCTCCAGTTTGATGTATCATTCCTCCAGTTTGATGTATCATTCCTCCAGTTTGATGTATCATTCCTCCAGTTTGATGTAAAATTCCTCCAGTTTGATGTATCATTCCTCCAGTTTGATGTAACATTCCTCCAGTTTGATGTATCATTCCTCCAGTTTGATGTATCATTCCTCCAGTTTATGTCACATTCCTCAGTTTGATGTACATTCCTCCAGTTTGATGTATCATTCCTCCAGTTTGATGTAACATTCCTCCAGTTTGATGTATCATTCCTCCAGTTTGATGTATCATTCCTCCAGTTTGATGTATCATTCCTCAGTTTGATGTATCATTCCTCAAGTTTGATGTAACATTCCTCCAGTTTGATGTATCATTCCTCCAGTTTGATGTATCATTCCTCCAGTTTGATGTATCATTCCTCCAGTTTGATGTATCATTCCTCCAGTTTGATGTCTCATTCCTTACAGTTTGATGTATCATTCCTCCAGTTTGATGTATCATTCCTCCAGTTTGATGTCTCATTCCTCCAGTTTGATGTATCATTCCTCCAGTTTGATGTATCATTCCTCAGTTTGATGTATCATTCCTCCAGTTTGATGTATCATTCCTCCAGTTTGATGTATCATTCCTCCAGTTTGATGTTCATTCCTCCAGTTTGATGTATCATTCCTCCAGTTTGATGTATCATTCCTCCAGTTTGATGTATCATTCCTCCAGTTTGATGTATCATTCCTCCAGTTTGATGTATCATTCCTCCAGTTTGATGTATCTTTCCTCAAGTTTGATGTCTCATTCCTCCAGTTTGATGTTCATTCCTCCAGTTTGATGTATCATTCCTCCAGTTTGATGTATCATTCCTCCAGTTTGATGTATCATTCCTCCAGTTTGATGTATCATTCCTCAGTTTGATGTATCATTCCTCCAGTTTGATGTATCATTCCTCCAGTTTGATGTATCATTCCTCCAGTTTGATGTATCATTCCTCCAGTTTGATGTATCATTCCTCCAGTTTGATGTATCATTCCTCCAGTTTGATGTCTCATTCCTCCAGTTTGATGTATCATTCCTCCAGTTTGATGTATCATTCCTCAAGTTTGATGTATCATTCCTCCAGTTTGATGTCTCATTCCTCCAGTTTGATGTATCATTCCTCCAGTTTGATGTATCATTCCTCCAGTTTGATGTATCATTCCTCCAGTTTGATGTATCATTCCTCCAGTTTGATGTATCATTCCTCCAGTTTGATGTATCATTCCTCCAGTTTGATGTCTCATTCCTCCAGTTTGATGTATCATTCTCCAGTTTGATGTCTCATTCTCAG
This sequence comes from Arion vulgaris, assembly GCA_020796225.1. Taxonomy (NCBI): domain Eukaryota; kingdom Metazoa; phylum Mollusca; class Gastropoda; order Stylommatophora; family Arionidae; genus Arion; species Arion vulgaris. Next base: position 9,285,417 of record CM036753.1, on the reverse strand, counting down.
TTTGATGTATCATTCCTCCAGTTTGATGTATCATTCCTCCAGTTTGATGTCTCATTCCTCCAGTTTGATGTATCATTCCTCCAGTTTGATGTCTCATTCCTCCAGTTTGATGTATCATTCCTCCAGTTTGATGTATCATTCCTCCAGTTTGATGTAACATTCCTCCAGTTTGATGTCTCATTCCTCCAGTTTGATGTATCATTCCTCCAGTTTGATATCATTCCTCCAGTTAATGTCTCATTCCTGTTTAGTATCATTCTCGTTTGATGTCTCATTCCTCCAGTTTGATGTTTCTCAAGTTTGATGTAACATTCCTCAAGTTTGATGTATCATTCCTCAGTTTGATGTCTCATTCCTCAGTTTGATATCATTCTCCAGTTTGATGTCTCATTCCTCCAGTTTGATGTATCATTCCTCCAGTTTGATGTCTCATTCCTCCAGTTTGATGTATCATTCCTCCAGTTGATGTCTCATCCCAGTTTGATGTATCATTCTCATTTGATTCTCTTCCTCAAGTTGATGTCATTCCTCCAGTTTGATTATTCCCCAGTTTGATGTATCATTCTCAGTTTGATGTAACATTCTCGTTTGATGTATCATTCCTCAGTTTGATGTATCATTCTCCAGTTTGATGTATCATCCAGTTTGATGTCATTCCTCGTTTGATGATCATTCCTCCGTTTGATGTTCATTCCTCAAGTTCATTCATTTTCATTCTCAGTTTGATGTATCATTCCTCCAGTTTAATGTCTCATTCCTCCAGTTTGATGTATCATTCCTCAGTTTGATGTATCATTCCTCCAGTTTGATGCATCATTCCTCCAGTTTGATGTATCATTCCTCCAGTTTGATGTCATTCTCAGTTTGATCTTTTTTTCATTCTCCAGTTTGATGTTCATTCCTCCGTTGATGTATCATTCTCCATTTGATGTTCATTCTCCAGTTTGATGTATCATTCCTCCAGTTTGATGTATCATTCCTCCAGTTTAATGTCTCATTCCTCAAGTTTAATGTATCATTCCTCCAGTTTGATGTATCATTCCTGCAGTTTGATGTTCATTCCTCCAGTTTGATGTATCATTCCTCCAGTTTGATGTATCATTCTCCAGTTTGATGTATCATTCCTCAAGTTTGATATCATTCCTAGTTTATGTATCATTCCTCAGTTTATGTATCATTTCAAGTTGATGTATCATTCCTCAAGTAATGTTCATCATCAATGATTCATTGCTCAGTTTGAGTACCTCCATTTATGATCATTCTCCATTTGAGATCATTCCCAGGATGACATCTAATTGATTCTTCATTACTCCAGTGATGTATCATTCCTTAGTTTGAGTACATCCTCATTTGTATCATTCCTTTGGTTCTTCCTCCAGTGAGTCATCCTCAGTTTAGTTCATTCCCCATTAGACATTCCCCAGTTTATGACATTCCTGAGTTTGATTTCATTCCCACATTTGATTATCATCCTCAGTTTATGTTATTCTAAGTGATTAATTCCTCCAGTTTGATGAACATTCATCAGTTTATTATCATTCCTCCATTTGATTATCTTCCCCAGATATGTATCATTCGAGTTTGAGACTTCTCCGTTTGATGATATTCTCAGTTTTTTGTATCTTCCTCAGTTTTTAATTCCCCTTTGTGATTTTCCATTTATGTTTTCTCAATTTGATGTCCATTCCTCCGTTATTACATCGTCCAGTTGATGTATCATTCCTTTTGTTTCATTCCCCATTTGTTAATCCTCCAGTTTGAGACAACATTGCAAGTTTGAGTTCATTCCCAGTTTGATGTACATTCTCCAGTTTGAGAAATTCCCCAATTATTAATTCGCGAGTTTACAATTGATTTCATTCTCAGTTGATGTACATTCTCATTTGATGTATCATTCCTCCATTTGATGTCATTCCTCAGTTTGATGTTCATTCCTCAGTTTGTTATCATTTAGTTTGATGTTCATTTATTTGATGTATAACGCAGTTTGATGTATCATTCCTCCATTTATGTTCATTTCTTTGAGATATTCCTCAGTTTATGTTTTCTCAGTTGATTTCATTCTCATTTGAGATATCAGTTTGATGTCATTCTCAGTTTGATGTTCATTCTCCAGTTTATGTACATTCTCCAGTTTGATGTATCATTCTAAGTTTGATTACTTCTCAGTTTATGTACATTCCTCCAGTTTATGTACATTCCTCCAGTTTGATGTATCATTCCTCCAGTTTGATGTTCATTCCTCAAGTTTATGCTCATTCCTCCAGTTTGATGTATCATTCCTCAGTTTGATGTATCATTCCTCAGTTTGATGTTCATTCCTCCAGTTTATGTACATTCCTCCAGTTTGATGTACATTCTCCAGTTTGATGTATATTCCTCAGTTTGATGTCCATTCCTCAGTTTGATGTACATTCCTCCAGTTTGATGTACATTCCTCCAGTTTATGTACATTCCTCCAGTTTGATGTAACATTCTCCAGTTTGATGTACATTCCTCCAGTTTGATGTACATTCCTCCAGTTTGATGTCATTCCTCCAGTTTGATGTACATTCCTCCAGTTTGATGTACATTCCTCAGTTTGATGTACATTCCTCAGTTTGATGTATCATTCCTCCAGTTTGATGTACATTCCTCCAGTTTATGTAATTCCTCCAGTTTGATGTACATTCCTCCAAGTTTGATGTACATTCCTCCAGTTTGATTACATTCTCAGTTTGATGTAAATTCCTCCAGTTTATGTTCATTCCTCCAGTTTATGTCTCATTCCTCCAGTTTGATGTTCATTCCCAGTTTATGTTCATTCCTCAAGTTTGATGTATCATTCCTCCAGTTTGATGTCTCATTCCTCCAGTTTGATGTATCATTCCTCCAGTTTGATGTATCATTCCTCCAGTTTGATGTATCATTCCTCAAGTTTGATGTTTTCCAGTTTAGGTACATTCAGTTTGTGTTCATTCTAGTTGATACATCAAGTTTGTTTTTCTTGAGTATTTCTCCAGTTGATGTAATTCAGTTGGATCAGTTGAGAATCCAGTTTAGTATTCTCCATTGATTCATTTCGTGAGATCTTTATGTATCTCCAGTGATGTTATTCTCAGTTTAGTACATTTCGTTTGATGTACTCTCCAGTAAGTTCATTCCTCCAGTTTATGTTATCCTCCAGTTTGATTCATCACCATTTATGTTTCATTCCCATTTATCTATTCTCCAGTTTGATGATCATTCTCGTTTGAGCATTCTCAATTTATTCATTCCTCCTGATTTTCCAGTTGTTTCATTCAGTTTGAGTTTTTCGTTATGCTATTCTCGTTTGATGTACTCTCCAGTTTTTAATTCCCTTTTTTCCTCAGTTTATTTCATTCCAGTTATTACATCTCCAGTTTGGTATCACCTCAGTTAATGTTATTCTCAGTAACATCCAGTTGAGCACCCAGTTTGAGTTCATCCAGTTGATGTATTCCATTTGAGTATCTGTTTGGCACTCAAGTTGATCATCTCCATTTGATGTCTTTCTCCAGTTTGTGTCTTTCATTTGATGTCATTCTCCAGTTATTTCTTCGTTTGTTCTCATTTGTTTATTTTTAGTTAGTTATTCATTGATGTATATTCCCAGTTTATGTATTCTCCATTTGATGTACTCTCGAGTAGTTTATGTTCTCAGTGATTACTTCTCCATGAATCATATCATTCCAATTTATTCTTCCCATTTATTCATTCAGTTTGATGTAATTCATTTGATTCTTCAGTTATTCATTCTCGTTGTCTAATTCTCAGTTTGATGTACATTCTCAGTTTGATGTACATTCCTCCAGTTATATTCTCCAGTTTGATGTTATTCTCAGTGATGTCATTCTCAGTTTGATAATTCCTCCAGTTTTTACATTCCTCCAGTTTATGTCATTCTCCAGTTTGATGTACATTCTCCAGTTTGATGTACCCTCAGTTGATGTACATTCCAGTTTGATTCTTCTCAGTTAATACCAGTTTGATTCATTCTCAGTTTGATTATTTCAGTTTGATTACATTCTCCAGTTTGTACATTTTTATTCCTCGTTGATGTACATTCTCAGTTTGATGTAATTTCCAGTTTGATGTACATTCTCAGTTTGATGACATTCCTCAGTTATGTCATTCTCGTTTGATGTCCATTCTCATTGATGTTCATCTCCAGTTTATTCATTCTCAGTTTGATGTACATCAGTTTATGTTCATTCTCGTTTATGTTCATTCTCCAGTTTGATGTTCATTCCTTATTATGTTATTCAGTTTGATATCATTCTCCAGTTTGAGTCATTCCTCGTTTGATATCATTCTCCAGTTTGATGTTCATTCTCAGTTTGATGTATCATTCCTCCAGTTGATGTATCATTCTCAGTTAATTCCTCAGTTTGATTTCATTCCAGTTTAGTTCATTCTCAAGTTTAGTACTCTCCAGTTTGATGATCATTCTCCAGTTTATGTATCATTCTCGTTTATTAATTCTCCTTTGATTCATTCTGGTTGATTATTTCCTCGTTGATGCCTCATTTCATGTTATCATTCCAGTTTGATGTATCATTCTCAGTTTGATGTTCATTCTCGTATGTTATTCCTCCAGTTTATGTATCATTCTCCAGTTTGATGTTCATCTCATGATGTTCATTCCTCCGTTTGATGTATCCTCAGTTTGATATCATTGTTTAGTCTCATTCCATTGATTATCATTCTCTTAGTACATTCTCATTTATTATCATTCTCAGTTTATGTTCATTCTCTTGATTTATCCATTTATTTCATTCCTCCAGTTTGATGTATTCCTCGTGATTATCATTCTTGATTAATCTCAGTTTGATATCATTCTCCAGTTTGATGTTCATTCCTCAGTTTGATGTTCTTCTCCAGTTTGATTATTCTCCGTTTGTGTCATTCTCGTTTGATGTATCATTCTCAGTTTGATGTACATTCCTCCGTGATTATCATTCTCGTTTGATGTATCATTCTCAGTTTGATGTTCATTCTCAGTTTGATGTCACTCAGTTTATTCTTCCGTGATTCTTCTGTTTGATGATATCTCAGTTTATCATTCTCAGTTTTGTACATCCTCGTTAGTCACCTGTTTGATTCTTTCTCAAGTTTGATGTTCATTCTCAGTTTGATGTTTTCTCAGTTTGATGTATCTCAGTTATTTCATTCCTCCAGTTTGATGTATCTCTCCAGTTGATGTCTCTCCAGTTTATTATTTCTCAGTTTGTTCTTTCGTTTGATGTCATTCTCATGATGTCATTCTCAGTTTGATATCATCTCATTTATCTCCGTTGATTATCTTCTCCAGTTTGATGTATCATTCTCCAGTTGTGTTCATTCCTCCAGTTTGATATACCTCCAGTTTGATCATTCCTTGATATATTCCCAGTTGATGTATTTCGTGGTTCATTCCAGTTTGATGTTCTCCAGTTTATGTTCATTCCTGTTTGATATCATTCGTTTGATGTATATTCCTCAAGTTATCTTTTCTCCAGTGTCCATCTAGTTTGATGTATATTCTCCATTTGATGTATCATTCTCAAGTTTGATATATTCTCAGTTGATTCCTCTCAGTTTAGTATCATCCTCCGTTTGATTATTCCCCGATGTATCATTCTCGTTTGATATCATTCTCCAGTTTGATCTTCCTCATTTGTTCATTCTGTTGATGACTTTCAGTTGATCATTCCTCCAGTTTGATTTCATTCTCCAGTTGATGTAATTCTCAGTTTGATGTTCATTCCTGTTTGTTACTCAGTTTAGTCATTCTCAGTTATTTCATTCTCCGTTGCCCCCCCCCCCCCCCCCCCCCCCCCCCCCCCCCCCCCCCCCCCTCAGTTTGATGTTCATTCTCAGTTTGATGTATCATTCTCAGTTTGATGTATCATTCTCCAGTTTGATGTCCATTCTCCAGTTTGATGTCTCATTCCTCAAGTTTGATGTACATTCTCCAGTTTGATGTCTCATTCCCTCAGTTTGATGTCTCATTCTCCAGTTTGATGTTCATTCCTCAGTTTGATGTACATTCCTCAGTGATGTCATTCCTCCAGTTTGATTCATTCCTCAAGTTTGATGTTCATTCTCCATTTGATGTATCATTCCTCAGTTTGATTATTCATTCCTCCAGTTTGTGTATCATTCCCAGTTTGATTCATTCCCCAGTTTGATGTACATTCTCCAGTTTGATGTATCATTCCTCAGTTTGATTTCATTCCCAGTTTGATGTCTCATTCCAGTTTGATTATCATTCCTCCAGTTTGATGTATCATTCCTCCTTTATGTTTTTCAGTTTGATGTATCATTCCCCATCTCGTGATGTATCATTCCTCCAGTTTGATGTATCATTCCTCCAGTTTGATGTATCATTCCTCCAGTTTGATGTCTCATTCCTCAAGTTTGATGTATCATTCCTCCAGTTTGATGTCTCATTCCTCCAGTTTGATGTATCATTCCTCCAGTTTGATTTTCCTCGTTTGATGTTCATTCCTAAAGTTTGATGTATCATTCCTCCATTTGATGTTCATTCCTCCAGTTTGATATTCTCATTTTATCATTCCCAGTTTGATTATCATTCCTCAAGTTTGATTATCATTCCCAGTTTGATTTCATTCCTCAAGTTTGATGTATCATTCCTCAGTTTGTGTATCATTCCTCAGTTTGATGTATCATTCCTCCAGTTTGATGTCTCATTCCTCCAGTTTGTTATTCTTCCAGTTTGATCTTCTCCTCAGTTTGTGTCATTCCTCCAGTTTGATGTATCTTCTCCAGTTTGATGTATCATCTCAGTTTTTCTCAGTTTGATGTTCATTCCTCCAGTTTGAGTTCATTCCTCATTTGAGTTCATTCCTCCAGTTTGATCCTCTTTGATTTTTCCTCAGTTTGATTATTCCTCTCAGTTTGATGTATCATTCCTCAAGTTTGATGTATCATTCCTCAAGTTTGATGTATCATTCCTCCAGTTTGATGTATCATTCCTCCAGTTTGATGTATCATTCCTCCAGTTTGATGTATCATTCATTAGTTTGATTTTCCTAAGTTTGATGTATCATTCCTCCAGTTTGATGTTCTATTTCAAGTTTGATGTATCATTCCTCCAGTTTGATGTATCATTCCTCCAGTTTGATGTATCATTCCTCAAGTTTGATGTATCATTCCTCCAGTTTGATGTTTCATTCCTCCAGTTTGATATTCTCCTCCAGTTTGATGTATCATTCCTCCAGTTTGATGTTCATTCCTCAAGTTTGATGTATCTTTCCTCCAGTTTGATGTATCATTCCTCCAGTTTGATGTATCATTCCTCAGTTTGATGTTCATTCTCCAGTTTGATGTATCATTCCTCCAGTTTGATGTCTCATTTCCTCCAGTTTGATGTATTTCCTCCAGTTTGATGCTATCTTCTCAGTTTGATGTTATTCTCAATTCTCCATGTTCATTCCTCCAGTTTGATGTCTCATTCCTAAAGTTTGATGTTCATTCCTCCAGTTTGATGTATCATTCCTCAAGTTTGATGTATCATTCTCAGTTTGATGTATCATTCCTCAGTTTGATGTATCATTCCCGCTTTGATGTATCATTCTCCAGTTTGATGTATCATTCTCCAGTTTTTTTATTCCTCCAGTTTGATGTAATTTCCTCAGTTTGATGTTCATTCTCCAGTTTGATGTATCATTCCTCCAGTTTGATGTCTCATTCCTCCAGTTTGATGTCTTTTCCCTCCAGTTTGATGTATCATTCCTCCAGTTTGATGTATCATTCCTCCCGTTTGATGTATCATTCTCCAGTTTGATGTATCATTCTCCAGTTTGATGTATCATTCCTCCAGTTTGATGTCATTCCTGCAGTTTGATGTCCATTCCTCAAGTTTGATGTATCTTTCCTCCAGTTTGATGTATCATTCCTCCAGTTTGATGTATCATTCCTCCAGTTTGATGTATCATTCCTCAGTTTTTATTTCCTCCATTTGATGTATCTTTCCCTCAAGTTTGATGTATCATTCCTCCAGTTTGTTATCATTCCTCCAGTTTGATGTATATTTCCAGTTTGATGTATCATTTCCTATTCCATTCTCATTAGTATCATTCCTCCAGTTTGATGTATCATTCCTCCAAGTTTGATGTCTTTCCTCAGTTTGATTCTCATTCCTCCAGTTTGATGTATCATTCCTCCAGTTTGATTATCATTCTCCAGTTTGATGTATCTTCCTCCAGTTTGATGATTCCTCCAGTTGATTAAATCTCTCCAGTTTGATGTATCATTCCCTGTTTGATTAATTCCTCCAGTTTGATGTTCATTCCTCAAGTTTGATGTATCATTCCTCCATTTATGTATCATTCCCCAGTTTGAGTTCATTCCTCAGTTTGATGTATCATTCCTCCAGTTTGATGTATCATTCCTCCAGTTTGATGTATCATTCCTCCAGTTTGATGTATCATTCCTCAAGTTTGATGTCTCATTCCTCAAGTTTGATGTATCATTCCCCAGTTTGATGTATCATTCCTCCAGTTTGATGTTCATTCTCCTTTGATGTTCATTCCTCCAGTTTGATGTATCATTCCTCCAGTTTGATGTATCATTCCTCCAGTTTGATGTCTCATTCCTCAGTTTGATGTATCATTCTCCAGTTTGATGTATCATTCCTCAGTTGATGTATCATTCTCAGTTTGATGTATCATTTCCAGTTTGATGTATCATTCTCAGTTTGTGTCTCATTCCTCCAGTTTATGTATCTTCCTCAAGTTTGATGTTCATTCCTCAAGTTTGTGTATCATTCCTCCAGTTTGATTATCATCCTCAGTTTGATGTATCATTCCATTGTTTCCTCAAGTTTGATGTCTCATTCCTCAATTTGATGTTTCCTCTTTGATTTCATCCCATTTGCATTCCTCTTTGATGTATCATTCCTCCAGTTTGTCATTCCCCAAATTTTGTTCATTCCTCCAGTTTGATGTATCATTCCTCCAATTTGAGTATCATTCCTCCAGTTTGATTATTCTCCAGTTTGATGTATCATTCCTCTTTGATGTATCATTCCTCCATTTTGATGTATCTTTCCCCCTTTTGATGTATCATTCTCCAGTTTGATGTATCATTCCTCCAGTTTGATTTCATTCTTCAATTTAAGTTCTTTCTCCAGTTTGATGTATATTCCTCCAGTTTGATGTATCATTCCCCAGTTTGATTGGTATCATTCCTCCCAGTTTGTGTATCATTCCTCCAGTTTGATGTATCATTTCCCAGTTTGATTATCTTCCTCCAGTTTGATGTCTCATTCCTCAGTTTGTGTATCTTCCTCCAGTTTGATTATCATTCCTCCAGTTTTGTTTTCCTCCAAGTTTGATATCATTCCTCCAGTTTGATGTCCATTCCTCCAGTTTGATGTATCATTCCTCCAGTTTGATGTATCTTTCCCTCCAGTTTGTGTATCATTCCTCAGTTTGATGTCTCCCTCTTTGATGTATCTTCCTCCAGTTTGATGATCATTCCTCCAGTTTGTGTATCATCCTCCAGTTTGTGTATCCATTCCTCCAGTTTGATTATTTCTCTTTTGTGTAAATTCCTCTTTGATTTCATTCCTCCGTTTATGTATCATTCCTCCAGTTTGATGTATCATTCCCCAGTTTGAGTTTCTTCCTCCTTTAGTTTTTCCATTCTAGTTTATTGTCATTTCTTCTTCAAGTTTGATTTCATTCCTCAGTTTGATGTTCATTCCTCATTTGATGTATCATTCCTCCATTTATTATCTTCCTCCAGTTTGATGTTCATTCCTCCATTTTGTGTCATTCCTCCAGTTTGATGTCTCATTCCTCCAGTTTGATGTATCATTCCTCCAGTTTGATGTATCATTCCTCCAGTTTGATGTATCATTCCTCAAGTTTGATGTATCATTCCTCCAGTTTGATGTATCATTCCTCCAGTTTGATGTCTCATTCCTCAAGTTTGATGTATCATTCCTCCAGTTTGATGTATCATTCCTCCAGTTTAATGTCTCATTCAACCAGTTTGATGTATCATTCCTCCAGTTTGATGTATCATTCCCCCAAGTTTGATGTATCATTCCTCCAGTTTAATGTCTCATTCCTCCAGTTTGATGTCTCATTCAACCATTTTTAAAACGTCCGAGTGATTACCGGGCCCAAATTTGGGGTGTAAAGAATGAATCACTGTTACCTCCCAAAGTATGTCGTAAGAGGCGACTAATGAGGTTTGGCTGAAATCAGATGCACGTGTCCTAAATATGTAGAAGTCTATGCGTTTAGAGGCCTACCAAACCAATGTGCAACGTATACACGTTCTTGGCAAAGATCAAACTTATCACAAAGTGATTAAAATTGGTCGTAAAGAACGAACGCAAAGAAGAAGAAGAACCAGTTTAATGTTTTCATTCCTCAGGTTTGATGTCAAATGTATCACGTTTTATGTTCCATTTTTCCAGTTTGATGTCACATGTATCACGTTTTATGTTCCTTTTTTCCAGTTTGATGTCACATGTATCACGTTTTATTTTCCTTTTTTCCAGTTTGATGTCACATGTATCACGTTTTATGTTCCATTTTCCAGTTTGATGTCACATGTATCACGTTTTTGTTTCTTTTTTCCAGTTTGATGTCACATGTATCACGTTTTATGTTCCTTTTTTCCAGTTTGATGTCACATGTATCACGTTTTATGTTCCATTTTTCCAGTTTGATGTCACATGTATCGTTTGTTATTCCATTTTCCAGTTTGATGTCACATATCACGTTTTATGTTCCATTTTCCAGTTTGATGTCACATGTACGTTTTATGTTCCATTTTCCAGTTTGATGTCACATATCACGTTTTATGTTCCATTTTCCAGTTTGATGCCCACATGTATCACGTTTTATGTTCCATTTTTCCAGTTTGATGTCACATGTATCACGTTTTATGTTCCATTTTTCCAGTTTGATGTCACATATTTTCAGTTTGATGTCACATTCTTCCAGTTTGATGTCATATTCCTTCAGATTGATGTCACTTTTATCAAATTTGATGTCTAATTCCTTCAGTTTGATGTTACATTCCATGAGTTTGATGTTGCATTCTTCAAATTTGATGTCACATTTTACAGTTTGATATCACATTTATCAAGTTTGATTTCTCATTCCTCCCGTCAGTTTGATATCACATTCCTCCATGCCTGTCTATCCTCTCATTGCCTCAAACATCAGCATGCCCAGATCAGTAGATCCACCTAAGCTTATGCAGGTTAGAAACTTCAATAGACATCCTCTCATACCACTAACTGTTATTTTTTACCTTCCGAAGCATCAACGTAGCATCAGATGCAACAACGGCCCAATAAATAGAATCCCAGAGAAATCCATTATCGGTGTAGAGGGAATAAAATGCAGTACAACTATGTAGCAATAGCGAAACACGTAAAAACATAGTACTGTAGTTTTACAATATACAACATTACAATAACAATGCACAGCAACGTTTCGACCAAAGGCCTTTATCAAGCAAAGGATACAACAGGAGTGACGAATTTCACTTATTTCACATCACACTACATATAGACTCTTACTGAGTCAGCGACGTCTGAGATGGCTGGGATACGTGTGCCGTATGAGCGATTATAGAATCCCAAAGAACATTCTATATGACCAACTCGCAACCTGTGCTAGACAGCATGGGCGACCACTATTACGCTTCATTGACACCTGCAAGCGTGATCTAACTTCATGCGGCATAGACAAAGAACACTGGGAGCCGCTGGCCAAAGACAGGCAAGCATGGCGAGCGGCAGTGAGGGCGGCTCAAAAATAAAAGAAGAAGAACAATATCACATGTGGAGGCAAAAGAGAGCACAGAGTGCAGAGAGAACATCCTATTTATCAGCGCCAGTCTCCAGTTTTACCTGCAACAACTGTGGCAAGGATTGCCACTCCAGAATAGGGCATTACAGCCACTTCGATGAATAACCATGTGTGCTCCGATATTTTTCTTACACATGACGATCGCATAACAAGTGCTTGAACTCTGTAGCGCCAACGAGATTCCCCGATCTAGCTTTGAAGATGGTGAAAATGTTGTAGAAGTTTTATTTTAATGTTTAAATAAGTTTTGCATGGGCAGAGGCTCTATAATATACTCTTATCAATTTTGCTTGAGGCAGTAGCTTTCCAGCCAACTCATGTCGATTTTCCACAGCCAAATATTCTTTTATACGCTAAACATGAACCCGGGACTTGAATATTATCATCGTTTTACCAATAGCAATGAGAAACCAGTTGCACCAACTAAGACTAAGGATCACTCACAAGTAGTCCGTTCGCTTTCGTGTTAAATATCAAAGTATTCAATAGACCTTACAGTTCAGTAAGAAATGGCAAACTACTGAACGTTTAAGTGGTGCCTAGAAAATCGACGGCTGATGGTTAAGTCCTGTAAAGAATATGCCACGATTTCCATTCATTTCCTTCTTGGAGAGAAGATAAGCACCATACCTACACAACACAGAGATCCCAAGTGGGCAGCGAGAGCAACGGAAATGGCTGCAAACAATACAAATGAAATGAAAAGTAAATTCCCATGAAGTATTTACAGCGAGCTAGAAAAATATCAATAGAAGAGTCTCTCGTGTATGAGATGATGAGATTGTTTAGAAAAACGCCCAACAATCTGTCAATCCTCAATATAACTTGTTTACGTTTTGCTGAGACTAGAGTTGAACTTGTGCCAACGCCACCTGCCCAGCGTGTTCATAGCGTGTTGGACTACGGGTGACTAGCCCTCGGTGAGTGTGGGTTCAATTCCACGGGCTGGCAGAAAAACCACAGGTTTCCCAGATTTACGGTGTTCGTGGCACCGAACTGAAGGGTTACGATGTCCATGGCACCGAGCCAAAGAGCTGAAAACTCAAGTGCTTCTGGATCGGGAAAAAAAACCTCTAAAAATAAACTTGTGCCAGCGATTATCCCAGTACCAATCGACAAGTAAATATTTACATATCTGAAGTATTGCTTGTTTTCTAAAGGAAAATAATATTAATTTAGACACACGTAGGTCATTAATTTAGACACACATAGATCATTAATTTAGACACACATAGGTCATTAATTTAGACACACATAGTCAAACATCTCTCTGTCAGCAGGAGGAACAGATGCGCATGTCCTGCAAGACTGTCCTCCCCTGGATGAGCTGAGAAGCAGCATGTGACCACACTTAGTCGACCTGAAAACTAGCTTTGGGAAACCTGACTGACCTGAAGCTGACTGACAAGTTCTTAGTCCACAGTAAATTTATTCCAAGATCAGAAATCGCTGAGTAAGAAGAGACACGCATATTCCCAAATGAAGGCATTGCTAGAGGATTATGATTCAATCTTTAGATTAAAACAGTAATCAGAGAAATGTCTGGTCAACGAACATAGTAATAACTGTTATAAGAAAGAGAAGATGGAGATATGTTGGACATGTCCTGTGAAGAAGTGATCAAATAATCACAAAGAATGCATTGGCGTGGAAGGCAAAGAGTTAAAGAAAGAAACCACGAAACAAACTTTACTAAGAGAATCGAGAAATATCTGACTCAATTCTATAGAAGAAATTGAACGAGTTGCCCAGGATAGAGCGGTATGTAGAAATTGATTCTATGTCATATTACGATACGAGAGACGTGTAATAATAATAATAAATAGTATTAGGTTGACCAATACTTGCATTTGGGTAATAACATCCTTTGGGGTCTCTTTCTTACTCAAGAAGGCGAAACACGGAATAACAAAGTACTTTAGTTTCACAATATACAAAAATACGACAATACACAGCAACGTTTCGACCAAAAGATCTTTATCAAGCAACCGATACAATAGGAGTGATGAATTTCATAGCACACAACATATAGACTATGACATAACTGTTCTAACGGGCATAAAATGAATATATGTGACTAAAAACGAATAACAAAATAAATGCAGAAAAACTAGAAGTGGAAAAGAAGAGAAACAATAAAAAAATCGAGTAAATATATAACTTATATACATTTAACGTAAACACATATAGAATATGGAGCACCCAAGAAAGTAACAATGGTAGTGTGCGAATACGGAGCTATGGTGAGCCAACGTTTATTCAACGTTTATGACGATATTATATATAGGTATAAATAATTTAGTAATCGTTTTTGCCTGGCATCTGTTTTTTTTAAATTCGACCTTTGTCGATTTTCCATCCGACATTACCATCGGTCTCAGAAAGGAATAAACGCTTGACATCATATACCTGTGATCAAGGGTCACGACACACATTTTGTCTGAATCGCTTCCAGAATGAAACGAACGAAGAACAATTGAAGCAAGAAGCCAGTATCAAACTTACAAGCCAGGGTGACCCCAGTGAGTTTCAAGGGTTAAGAGGCAAAATTCTACACCGAATATCTAATTTGGCGGCGTCAAAGACTCTTGAAACAATTGTTTCATATACGATAGGTCTTGTCTCTACATTGCATTAGCTGTCTTAAAAACTCATTAGATGCTCATTGCTTAACAAAACCGTTACTTATGTTTGTGCTTTTTTATTGTTTTCGTTTCTGACATGCCTTTGTATATAATATTAGATTATGTTAGTGTGTGATTTGATTAGTGAAATAGTTAACGAAGCAGATATTAGTGTATTTCTAGCCGACATATAAGTGTTCACTTTCTTTTGGCAGACGATGAACGGATAACATGTTTATGTTTTACATAGAAAGTTGGTTTTACATATTTCTCATTGGAATATCAGTTTGATGTAACATTTTTACAGTTTGATGTTACATTCCTCCAGTTTTATGTCACATTTTCCAGTTTGATGTAACATTTTTACACTTTGATACTACTTTTCTCTAGTTTAATGTCCCATTCCTCCAGTTTAATGTAACATTTTTACACTTTGATACTACTTTTCTCTAGTTTAATGTAACATTCCTCCAGTTTAATGTCACATTCCTCCAGTTTAATGTAACATTCTTACAGTTTGATGTCACATTCTTACAGTTTGATGTCACATTCTTACAGTTTGATGTCACATTCTTACAGTTTGATGTCACATTCTTACAGTTTGATGTTACATTTCTCAAGTTTGACTCACATTTTCCAGTATGATGTTACATTCCTCCAGTTCAATGTCTCATTCCCCCAGTTTGATGTCTCATTCCTCCAGTTTGATGTCTCATTCCTCCAGTTTGATGTCTCATTCCTCAAGTTTGATGTCTCATTCCTCCAGTTTGATGTCTCATTCCTCCAGTTTGATGTATCATTCCTCCAGTTTGATGTATCATTCCTCCAGTTTGATGTCTCATTCCTCAAGTTTGATGTATCATTCCTCCAGTTTGATGTCTCATTCCTCCAGTTTGATGTATCATTCCTCCAGTTTAATGTCTCATTCCTCCAGTTTGATGTCTCATTCAACCAGTTTAAAACGTCCAGTGATTACCAGGCCCAAATTCGAGTGTAAAGAATAGAATCACTGTTACCTGCCAGCATGTCGTAGAGGCGACTAATGAGGTTTGGCTGAAATCAGATCACGTGTCCTAAATATGTGAAGTCTATGCGTTTGGGGCCTACCAAACCAATGTGCAATATCACGTTCTTGGCAAGATCAAACTTATCAAGAGTGATTAAAATTGGTCGTAAAGAACGAACGCAAAGAAGAAGAAGAACCAGTTTAATGTATCATTCCTCAGGTTTGATGTCACATGTATCAGTTTTATGTTCCATTTTCCAGTTTGATGTCACATTATCAGTTTATGTTCCATTTTCCAGTTTGATGTCACATATCCGTTTTATGTTCCATTTTCCAGTTTGATGTCACATTATCAGTTTTATGTTCCATTTTCCAGTTTGATGTCCATTATCACGTTTATGTTCATTTTCCAGTTTGATGTCACATTATCACGTTTTATGTTCCATTTTCCAGTTTGATGTCACATGTATCCGTTTTATGTTCCATTTTCCAGTTTGATGTCACAGTAGATCATTTATGTCTCCATTTTCCAGTTTGATGTCACATATACGTTTATGTTCCATTTTCAGTTTGATGTCACATGTATCACGTTTATGTTCCATTTTCCAGTTTGATGTCATGTATCACGTTTTATGTTCCATTTCCAGTTTGATGTCACATATCACTTTATGTTCATTTCAGTTTGATGTCACATGTATCGTTTTATGTCCCATTTCCAGTTTGATGTCACATGTATCAGTTTTATGTTCATTTTCCAGTTTGATGTCACATGTATCACGTTTTATGTTCCATTTTTCCAGTTTGATGTCACATATTTTCAGTTTGATGTCACATTCTTCCAGTTTGATGTCATATTCCTTCAGATTGATTTCACTTTTATCAAATTTGATGTCTAATTCCTTCAGTTTGATGTTACATTCCGCGAGTTTGATGTTGCATTCTTCAAATTTGATGTCACATTTTTACAGTTTGATATTACATTTATCAAGTTTGATTTCTCATTCCTCCCGTCAGTTTGATATCACATTCCTCCATGCCTGTCTATCCTCTCATTGCCTCAAACATCAGCATGCCCAGATCAGTAGATCAACCTAAGCTTATGCAAGTTAGAAACTTCAATAGACATCCTCTCATACCACTAACTGTTATTTTTTACCTTCCGAAGCATCAACGTAGCATCAGATGCAACAACGGCCCAATAAATAGAATCCCAGAGAAATCCATTATCGGTGTAGAGGGAATAAAATGCAGTACAACTATGTAGCAATAGCGAAACACGTAAAAACATAGTACTGTAGTTTTACAATATACAACATTACAATAACAATGCACAGCAACGTTTCGACCAAAGGCCTTTATCAAGCAAAGGATACAACAGGAGTGACGAATTTCACTTATTTCACATCACACTACATATAGACTCTTACTGAGTCAGTGACGTCTGAGATGACTGGGACACGTGTGCCGTATGAGCGATTATAGAATCCCAAAGAACATTCGATATGACCAACTCGCAACCTGTGCTAGACAGCATGGACGCCCACTATTACGCTTCATTGACACCTGCAAGCGTGATCTAACTTCATGCGGCATAGACAAAGAACACTGGGAGCGGCTGGCCAAAGACAGGCAAGCATGGCGAGCGGCAGTGAGGGCGGCTCAAAAAGAAAAGAAGAAGAACAATATCACATGTGGAGGCAAAAGAGAGCACAGAGGGCAGAGAGAACATCCTATTTATCAGCGCCAGTCTCCAGTTTTACCTGCAACAACTGTGGCAAGGATTGCCACCCAGAATAGGGCATTACAGCCACAAGAAATGTTAGCGCAGATACTACAGTGACGCAATACCTATTGTCTCCTGAGACATAGAAGCCAATGAGATGAACATATAAACTACGACAAAAACATCATAATGGTCCTAAAATGAAAACATGTCTCTAAAAACGAATAACGAAATAGATACAAAAACTTGAACTGGAAAAAAAGAAGAAAACAATAAAAAATTAAATGTATATATAACTTATATACATTTAACATATACACATATATAATATGGATCATGAGAAGAGAAAGTACTAAGATGCCTAGAAATGTAGTGCGTTGAGTCGCAAGGTACCATATAACGAAATAAATGGATTCTATAGAGCAAATCGACTTCGATCATCAGAGGAACATGATCGAATGGTTGTTAGCTGGACATCTCAAGATCCCAAATGGTCAGTTCCATTGAAATGAGTGGCTGTAGGGGTCACAGAGCATTGGCGCAGGCGTATATCACGCGTGTTGGCAGAAACGGTCACTGAGCATTTTGCCTGTTTGGTCGATATATGCATTGTCACATCGTTTGCAAGTGATGGCGTAGATTATATTTCGAGACCTGCAATATAACCATTACATGTATTGAGAAAATAAAAATATCACTACACTACGGATGCCACAGCGAAACAAATATACAGTAAGAGACATGACACATACTTATTTTATTTTTCTAAACAAGAATTATTGCACTATGCAGAGTTAATAACTTTTAAATGTTTACAGTAATTAACTGTATTATTTGTAACCTCTTACAATTTCTTTGTTTTGGTGTGTATGTATGTATATATATATATATATATATATATATATATATATATATATATATATTATCATTACTTAGCATATATCTGTACAGTGATGGCCCAAACATTAGACTGCCACATTATCCATCGCGTTTGAGATTGATTGCTATCTAAGCGCAACGCCCGCGTGGTTACTGGGGCCCAAATTTGGGGTGTAAAGAATAGAGCCACTGTTACCTGCCACGCATGTCGTAAGAGGCGACTAAGGATGTTTGACTGAAATCGGATGCAGGGAATGCTAACCCGAAACAAATGCTTTCAGAAAACGGATGCACCAGGCCGTACGGCGCATAATATGGTGCAACGACCCCGCACAATGAGGAATGGGATAAAGGATTCTACGGTCGCCAATCTGCCTCGGAGATTTAGCCACGCAGTACGAATGTCAGACCTACCATCACGAGGGTGGTCAAGGGGGCAGAAATCATAGGAATTATATCCTACAGAACTGCCCCAGTATGCAGACCTGAGAAGAAAGAGGTGGCCCACTTACACTAGCGTCCAAGACAAACTGTGTGGCGTGGCTGATAATCTAAGGCAGACGGCTGCCTTTATTAGAGAATCCGAAATCCCAATCTAGTAAGAACGCAGAAGAGGATATAAACTTAGGTGAGATCAAATTTCTAGTCCCATTGGAGAAGAACGATAAGAGGTATGTCCTGTGTTTAATTTGAGCACATAAAATAACTCTTAATAGTTAAATATCAATAAAAGTAGGCTGAAAAACAGATCTGCCCAGACATAGTTAATTAAACATGGAAATAGGATACCTATACAAATTTTACCATCTTCAAAATTACTTGAGGAGCCTTGTCTGTTCTACATCGTTTTTACACTGCCACTGTGATCCACTGTGATCCACTGTGATCCACTGTGATCCACTGTGATCTTCCTGTGTGAATTAGAGAAAGAAGAGCAGATGATTATTCACAGATCTACAGTTAATCAATAAATCAATCAGATATAGAATCACAATATAACAGTAACGTTTTCATTGAAGAGAAACAATGTATTGATATGTCTGACTAACTCTAACCTAAAAATGTTGCGGTGTGCTAAATAGTTTCAGTCGTTATTGACAGTAGTGAAAGTGGTTATTGAGAAGAACAATGAAATTTCAATTTTCACAATTTTCTACTCAGCGCAGGAAGGTGTTGCTAAATACGTTTATCATACTAGAAAACTATTGAGATGTCGGTGTAGTTTGGAGGTTTACAACGCCGCAAGTTCTGAGTGTTACTATTCAAGTCTGGGGTTACAGCAGTATCATATACAATGAGGTGGGTAATATCTTAAGAAAGTGTTTCGATTCATGAGATCGCCATCATAGTCCTACAAGACAAGCATGTCTCGCATCAGCAAACAAGTTTACATTTTTTTTTACTAAATCGTACATTAATTTTGTAATGTTCAACAACATTTATAATAAACTAGCACTTGAAGACAGAAATAATTTCCTTGAGATGTAGAAATACAAAAGAATGTGTACAATTTCAATGCAAGAATATCATAATTAAACAAGTTCTAGAAAAACTAACAATGAAGAGAAAATTACTAGAAGAAAATGCAATCAAACAAATACGGTACATTATTTTGAACACATAAAAAGACATGGCACATTGATGAAGAAAACATTTAAAGAGAAAGTTGAAGAAAGACGGGCAGGAGAAAGACCGAGACACATGTGCGAAGGAAACACCAACAAATTGAAAATGTTCATCCTAGCAGAATGCAACATACAAGACAAGACATATGGGAGCTCTATTTCAGCGAATCTTCCATTTCTAGATGGAACCTAAGGATGAAGATTGGATCCTGTGAGAGAGCTCTATTTCAGTAAGTCTTCGATTCCTAGATGGAACCTAAGGATGAAGATTGTATCCTGTGATATGATTTAAGCATGACGGCAACAGAGGCGAGGCATCTAACATATGAGCGAGAGAGAAATTTCGAAGAAATATTAGGATGAGACAGATTTACTCAAGTCAAACTATTGGATGAGGACATAGCATCATGGTTATAAAAGATTTAGTAGTGGTCAGATCCACTAGCCGCAAATAGTTTGTACTGAAAGTTACTAATTTCTTCTTTCCTGAAGTCTCTCTTCTTAACTGCGACTTTTTTTAAATCACAGACAATAATATTTGCTCTATTCATATGTCTATTTCAACACTACCTAATCCACTGTTTGAAGGACTCCCACCTTCATTCAAGGACTAATGTCTGAGAGAAACTCTTAACCAAAAGGAAGGTGAATACCCTCGTCGAGCCGCATCAAAAGCAATGTAGATATTTGATCAACACGAGACTATCCTACACCTGGCCAGAAAGCAGGTATCGCTTTAAAATATCACGTTCTATATATGCTGTTTCGCGCCTTGCATAATGGTTTAAGATGTTCAAGGACTTTGTATCTTAGTAAAGGTCATTCTATTATTTTTAGTGCGGATGTGGCAGAATAAAGTGTGGGCCTGGTATACCTGATCATGTATCTATAATATTATATTGCTTACCTCGTGATAAGCTATTTGTTCTTTGTTCCTTAACATGGATGTCGGGGAATGGGGGCAGAGACGAGAATCTTCTCAATTTCAGTTCCTGTCAGGTTAGGATGTTGTGAACTATCTTCTATCTGATGTAATGTATGCCTCTCACTGTTGACTCTGTTATATTATTACATCTATTCTTTCTGTTTCTTTTTTTTTCTTTTTACTTTCGCTGTTTCTTGAAAAACAATATTTGCCGATGTCGATATCCTGGTCATATAGCACTACATGTATTATTTATTTACTTACTTATTCTGTTGTACTATACTTGAATCTTACTCCAGGATCGAGAGAGAATCTTACTTGCTGACTAGATTCAGAGAGATGAGTGTCGATATTAGTGTAGCCCGAAAAGAACGACATACCAAATATGCAAAGACATTGATTACTCAACAGCGAATTGGCGTGATGGGCCGCTGGACGCTGCTGGATTTTTAGGGGAGATCGGAGCACCTATGGACATGTCTGGAATGTTCTGATATCTGTTAACTGATAACTGATTCTGTCTTGTGATATATTTTGCACATATGGTTAATCCAACACAGTTAATAAATCTTGTCACAGACTGGAAACTTACCGTTTTGATGAGGCGTGGTTGATACTTCCTAGAGATGGAACCAAGATGACCAAATAAATAATCTCCTCATGCTTAGATGTACCAGCGGACATGGAAGATGTTGATAGATGTTTAGTAATATACATTATATTCTGGTAAGATAATCATTGTGATAGAATCATTGATAGTCCCGTTAGTTTTAAGTGTATGTATAGATACTAAATCAATAAGATCACTGGAAGCCACAGAGATGTGATTTTACAGAATAATGCTGAAAATTCCATTAACAGCGAATAACACAAATAATGAAGTTTTAAATCAGACCTGCAACCATAGAAATCTTATCAAAAGAATAAGAATCAGGCAATCAAGGTTCTTCTGGCATGTGATATTCCCATATAATATAGTTTTCGACGAGGGATGTTCACATAAATATAGTTTAGCTGAGTGTGATGTTCACATAAAATATAGTTTACCAGAGTGTGATATTCCATATAATATAGTTTAGTTGACGTGGATGTTTACATAAATATAGTTTAGTTGACGTGTGATGTTTACATATAATATAGTTTAGTTGACGTGTGAAATTCATATAATATAGTTTAGTTGACATGCGATGTTCAGTTTAGTTGACGTGTGATGTTTGCATATAATATAGTTTAGTTGACGTGTGGAATTCATATAATATAGTTTAGTTGACGTGTGATGTTTACATATAATATAGTTTAGTTGACGTAATAATGTCAAATACAACAGACTCAGAATTCAAATATCTGGAGTATATTCCAGCAGATGGAAAGATGGACAGAGAAATCGAGACTAGATGCAGAAGGCAATTAGTGACATGCCAACTGTACCACTATAAAACATCCAAGCATTAACATGGCAGTCAAACGACAACTGATAAACTGCATATTTATTCCAACTCTCTGCTATCAGTGCCAAACATGGCCTTGGACTAAGACACAAGAAAGAAAGATTACAACATGTGAAATGAGATGTCTACAAAGCTGTCAACGTTACAAGGCGAGATAGAGTGAGAATCAGAATATCAGAAGCATCGTTGGTACTATACCATGCATACAGTACATCGAAAGCAAGATTCAAGTGGTTCTGCCATTTAATGAGAATGGAACCACATTTACTACCATCACGTGCCTAAATAATCGACACTCAGGGCGCAGAGCACGAGGCAGGCCAGAACAAGATGGATAGATAACATCTCAGAGTCCTCAAAGCATGGACTGACAACGTCAAGCGCAACACACTGGCACAAGATAGAAACTAACTCTCCACGACGCTTCAGTAAGTGGTTAAGATAAGATAAGATAAGATAAGATATGTGATGTTCAGTTTAGTTGACGTGTGATGTTTACATATAATATAGTTTAAGTTGACGTGTCATGTTTCATATATATAGTTTATTGACGTGTGATGTTTACATATAATATAGTTTAGTTGACGTGTGATGTTTGCATATAATATAGTTTAGTTGACGTGTGATATTCCATATAATATAGTTTAAGTTGACGTGTGATGTTTCATATAATATAGTTTAATTGACGTGTATGTTTCATATATATAGTTTAGATGACGTGTGATGTTACATATAATATAGTTTAGTTGACGTGTGATGTTTGCATATAATATAGTTTAGTTGCCCTGTGAATCTCATATAATATAGTTTAGTTGACGTGTGATGTTTACATATAATATAGTTTAGTTGACATGTGATGTTCAGTTTAGTTGACGCGTGATGTTTACATATAATATAGTTTATTGACATGCGATGTTCAGTTTAATTGACGTGATGTTTACATATAATATAGTTTAGTTGACGTGTGATGTTTTCATATAATATAGTTTAGTTGACGTGTGATGTTTACATATAATATAGTTTAGTTGACGTGTGATGTTTAAATATAATATAGTTTAGTTGACGTGTGATTTATATATATAGTTTAGTTGACGTGTGATTTGCATATATATAGTTTAGTTGACGTGTGAAATTCATATAATATAGTTTAATTGACATGTGATGTTTCATATAATATAGTTTAGTTGACGTGTGATGTTTACATATAATATAGTTTAGTTGACGTGTGATGTTTGCATATAATATAGTTTAGTTGACGTGTGAAATTCATATATATAGTTTAATTGACGTGTATGTTTATATAATATAGTTTAGTTGACGTGTGATGTTTGCATATAATATAGTTTAGTTGACATGCGATGTTCAGTTTAGTTGACGTGTGATGTTAACATATAATATAGTTTAGTTGACGTGTGATGTTTGCATATAATATAGTTTAGTTGACGTGTGATGTTTAAATATAATATAGTTTAGTTGACGTGTGATGTTTACATATAATATAGTTTAGTTGACGTGTGATGTTTGCATATAATATAGTTTAGTTGACGTGTGATGTTTTCATATAATATAGTTTAGTTGACGTGTGATGTTCAGTTTAGTTGACGTGTGATGTTTACATATAATATAGTTTAGTTGAAGTGTGAAATTCATATAATATAGTTTAGGTGACGTCTGAAGCTAAAATATATAATTTAGTTAACGGCAAAAGTTCACAATTAGTAAATGTTATTTAACGTGTGAAGTTCAGATATCATTTAGTTTAATTGACGTGTGAATGTCTCATATCATATAGTTTAATTGACGTGTGAATATCTCATATCATATAGTTTAATTGACGTGTGAATCATATCATATAGTTTAATTGACGTGTGAATGTCTCATATCATATATGTTAGTTAACGTATGAATATCTCATATCATATATGTTAGTTAACGTGTGAGTATCTCATATCATATATGTTAGTTAACGTGTGAATGTCTCATATCATATATGTTAGTTAACGTGTGAGTATCTCATATCATATATGTTAGTTAACGTGTGAGTATCTCATATCATATATGTTAGTTAACGTGTGAGTATCTCATATCATATATGTTAGTTAACGTGTGAGTATCTCATATCATATATGTTAGTTAACGTGTGAATGTCTCATATCACATATGTTAGTTAACGTGTGAATGTCTCATATCACATATGTTAGTTAACGTGTGAATGTCTCATATCACATATGTTAGTTAACGTGTGAAGTTCAGATATCAAAGCAACCCACAGTTTGCTTAAACTGTGTATCGAATTCCTTCCTATTGCAATATCTAACCAGTACTAGTCTCTAAAATAGTCTGAAGGCGATGGATTGACTTACTTGCACAAGTATTCTCTATGTGGCTCCAGTCCCAGCATGCACAAAGCACGGATTTCATAACTCTAGTAACAATTATAGGGGTCTCTTGAAACAAAAAAGTGCAGATGTGGCTCGGTCCGGATTCGAACCATCAACCTTCAGAACTAAAGGCAAACGTCTGAACCACTTTGCTATAGAGACTAAAAAAATATAACTACAAATATTCAATATTAATATCTTTTATTTCTCCTTCTTGAAAGATCCTCATCGACCACTTGTTAACCACTCTGTGTGATTTTATATGATCTGAGCCTAAAAGAGATTGTACATTGTGCCAGCTATGCGCCTACAAGAAGCTAGCACATCCGATTTATGCGATGCTTTTTTGTTTACTAGGCTAGCTTCAATAAGTCCTACATCAGTCGCTTTTACGACATGCCTTGTAGGTCGCAGTGGTACTATTCTTTGCTCCCTTCGAGCCCAGCACCACACTGGTGGAAATATTAATATTTTGTTTTTAATAATTTTAATAACTATAGGACATATTGAAAATCAGATGTAAAATGTAGACAAAGAGAGAAGAAATGTATTCAATATAGTGCCATGTTTCAGGAACAAAGTATTTCATGCCTACATTTCGGACAACTAAATATAGCACCTTCTTTAGCGCTGAATTAAATAAACAAATACAAGAAAGGATTATCCACATGCACAATTTGTCAATAATCAATACAAGAGAAAGATTAGGTGCATCGAAACTGCTGCTGAAGGTCAAGCTAACTGAGTATTCTTCAACACAAACTCTCATTACCGGAAATAGGTGAAGGACAAGTAAACTGAATATTGTTTACGTTTTTCGTTTTCCTTAATTTACGTATTGTTTACTCCGTTCATGATCTTTCATTTATATCTTGCTTCCTTCCCCTTGGTTTCCATATTTATGATGTCTTTTCATCTTTGTTTAACTGTTCTATTATATAAGGAATGTATTATATTGTACACAATAGGAATTGTAATACTTTATAACGATCTATCCTGGACAACTTGTTTAATCTATATTTTGTAATATAATAATGAGTTCACTATTAATTACAGTCTAAGTTTGCGCCGTTTTTTCATTTCTTATAATTATATTTTATTAGTCTTGATTTATTTTTCTTAGAACTTTGACATAGATCATTGAATTTGCGATCGTGACTGACGTAGATTACAGAATGGATGATGACTGTGGCGTAGATTACAGAATGTATGATGACTGTGACGTAGATTACAGAATGTATGATCACTGTGACGTAGATTACATAATGTATGATGACTGTGACGTAGATTATATAATGGATGATGACTGTGACGTAGATTACAGAATGTATGATGACTGTGACGTAGATTACATAATGTATGATGACTGTGACGTAGATTACAGAATGGATGATGACTGTGACGTAGATTACAGAATGGATGATTACTGTGACGTATATTACTGATTGTGTTATGGTGACTGTGGCATAGATCACTAACTGTTTAATTTTTCATTGGACCACTGAAAATGTGATCCTAAATACGACTTAGTTCACTGTGTGTTCCAACTTTACTGCAACATTTAGCTTTAGTGTTAAGTGTATTTTCAAACCATACAAAATGCATAATTCCGGAAACGACGGATTTTCAATTCATCCAAGTTTGAAATGTGTGCCCAGGAACACCTGGGGGCGGGAGTTGGAGACGGAATGCAAGAAAATGGGGAGAGAGTGGAGAGATCTGGAAAGGATGGCCTTGGATAGACGGGCTTGGAAGGCCTTGGTTGGGACCTATGCTTCCTAGGGGGCAAGAGTAGAAGAAGAAGAATTGGAAAGTTGTGCTGGAACTACTAAACAAGTGGTCTACCACTGATACTTTGAATGAAAAGAAATCAAACACTTATACTTGAGGTGAAAGTTTCGTTTTTTTCTATAGAGAAGGGAGAAGAGTAGATTATTATTTAAAATGTTACCAAACTTGTTATCGATATTTACTAGACTTTGAACTCAATAATGTGGCTTAGAGAACTTAATTTGTTAGTTAGAAATCTGAAAATGTGCAAAACGGTTATGAATAGAGCAGACAGAGAAACCTAAATCAGAATACTAAGAACGTGCATATTCCCAGCTGCAACATATCAATCGAGTCGTGGAGATTTACGAAATCATTCGAAAAATACATTCTTGTTTTCGAATAAAAATGTTACAGAAAAGTTGTAAGAATTTCAGTGACAGAGACAATAAGAAATAAATCAATCGAATAAGTAATCATAATTTAAAATTAGTGAGAACAAAGCAAATGA
Source organism: Arion vulgaris (assembly GCA_020796225.1). NCBI lineage: Eukaryota > Metazoa > Mollusca > Gastropoda > Stylommatophora > Arionidae > Arion > Arion vulgaris. The sequence goes on along the minus strand of CM036753.1, from coordinate 9,258,679 downwards.
GGAAAGTGAAGTATTTTCAACTTATATGATAGTTTAATGGTACGGACAACACAATTACAAAGAGATGAAGTGGCGAAGAGAAAACCAAGACGAAGCGGATTGAAAGATTAAGTATGGACAATGGAAAACGTATGGACTTGAAAACGTATGGTTGGTAGGAAGAACTGAAACAAATTGAATAACGATACGAGGTGTGATAGACGATTCTAACATAACAGAGACATGCCATATGTACTAGAACAGTGAGCAATTTTGGTGGACAGTTATTATGACAAAGTTTTGCATAAGACAAACCGTTACCTCCCAGCAACATATAGCCGACTAGTTCAGACGGGCAATCCACAATTCATGTTTAATGGGGGCTGATTTTTATATATATATTTTGATAGAACACTGTAAGCTTTTTTTTTGTAATTTTGGTCAGTTTTACTAGTCCATTGTTATTTATTGATGAAAAATGTTAGTAGTATTGATATTCCTTAGCTTTAAAAGTAAATTGTAACATAATATAACCTTAATTTATCATGTTGTATTGCTTTTAAATGAATTACACTTATTCAACAACACTGGAATACGAGGATCAAGCAACAGTTTTTGTCTTATTTCCTAGAAGTTTTACTTGAGCCTGCCGGCCTTATGTTATCGGAGGTCAAGGAAAAGCTACCTTCATCAGCGTCCATACTTGAAGACCTGGGGAGGGGGAGAAAGTGGAAGTGTCCTCCATTTTTCGGCAAATGATTTTTTACTGAAACAGTTTCATGCAGCTCACCACCATCTTGTGTGTATCTTCTTTGTTTAAGAATGTAAACACATGTGTAAAGTACAAGTATAAACAGGAACGTACAATAATCACATCTATTGCAATTACCACTTTAAAAATTTCAAATTCCATTTTGCCCGTAGAAAAATTCTTTCCCCTACCCTTCACACTCCATGAACAAAATTATGTTGCTGCCATGGCTACTTCTGAATGATGAATTGACAATTTGAGCAAACAATAGCACCTCATAAAATATATATAGTTATGGGGAGCAAAGAATAGTAATAATGCGACCTACAGAACATGTCGTAAGACGCGACGGAGGTAGGGGCATAGGAAGCACCCTAGTAAATAAAAAGCGTGGTAGAAATCGGATGTGCTGGCCTACTTGTAGGCGCATAATTGACACAATGTACAATCGCACTTATGCTCAGATCACATAGAAATAAAAACGATTGGCTAACAAGTGATCGATGTGGAACGCTCGAAGAAGAAGAATTGAAGTCTATATTTCATAATTTGAGTACCAACCTGCAATAAATACATTGTAAACGGTAACAGGTTTTGTATGGAAGGATGGGAATAGATAGGGGTAGCTTTTAAAGATGTTTGTATTTCACACAGCCTTTATAGAGATTCAACTGATGAGATCCATTCTTAGATACCACCACGCTCACTTCACTTTATCCTTGCAATCCAGAATTGATAAATAAATGCGAATTAATATTAAAAACAACACAACATGGAAAAAATACGTTTGTTTTATGTTACAAATTAAATTAACACTGATGAACATCAGTTTTTCTAAAGCGTTTCGTCAATAACAAACTATCAACTCAACAATGGTACACATTTGCAATAAGATTGTAGTCTTTTATTAGCCATATATAAAAAGTACATCCCCTATAATGATAATTTCCGATTTCTCAACAGAGGTGATCAGTCCATTGATTACAGGGGACCGTAATCTTTGCAGGGAGGAAAGGTAGTGACCTCCAGATACATGATACAATTCGTATTTCCTTATTACTTGATATTCTTTTCTGAAGTTTCTTGTATGTTTTATTAAGATTTATTGAATATCAGACACATCTTTTATTGTTTATTTATTATTGATTAATAAAAACGTTCTCACTTTTACTTTATCTATAGTTGCGCAATATACGGGTGCAGATGTGTCGTTTTGTGACGTTTCCTGCGGCTTTCTGTTTAATCATACTATATATTCGATCGTGTAGGTCAACCCATCAACCCATCACATACATTATGATTATGTACACTAACAGTCACAGTAATATCGAATAAACACTTGATTTGCGAACATCAAACAAGAAACACTACAGAATGTATCTATTACCATTAGACAACATGTCCGCTATTAATACTAACAAACACATAAAGCATTTCAGCTCTTCCATTACATCAAACACCTGCTGTCAATTACATTACATCAAAGGAAGACCCTGAAGGCATATATATATATATATATATATATATATATATATATGATATATGTATGTAGCCTTTTTTCGTCTTTACAGACGGTCAATTGGCAAGTGTTTCACTGGGACATCTTCTGAGCTTTCGCTTGTCTCTCTTGTCTTTCAGCTAATCCCTAAGTTTCTTATCAAAAGATGTTGCTCCTTTACTCAATGTTGTTTTCCATATATCTCGATCATCAGCAAGTTTCTCCCATTTGCTGGGACCGATAGAAAAGTTATTCATTGAGGCTTTGCAGACATCTTTATATCTGAGCAGTGGTATGCCTTGGTGCCTCTTCTCCTCCGAAAGTTCACAGAATAACATTTGTTTTGGAATGCGGCCATTGCCCATTCTTTGCACATGCCCTAACCATCTAAGTCTTCTACTTCTGAGCATGTCCATGATGGAAGGCAAGTTTGCACGTTGCAGTACTTCAGAGTTGATTATCTTGTCGTACCACCTGATGTTCATAATCTTGCGAAAACATCGAAGGTGAAAGATGTTAAGTTTCATCTCGTGTCTTGAGTAGGCTGTCCATGTTTCTGAAGCATATTAGTAAAGAGCTAATTACACAGGCTCGATACATTTGATTCTTCGTCTGCAATGTTAGTTTTTTGTTGTCCCATGCTCTCTTTGATAGTTTGTCGAATGTAGTAGCCGCGCTGCCTATTCGCGCGTTGATTTCTTCATCAAGAGAAAAGCTGACAGTGACTATGGACCCAAAAATGGCAGAACTTCTGAACCGGGGTTAGATGGTTACCATTTAAAGTGATATTTGTTGATGTGCTATTTCCTGGCATAAAACCACGTTTTGGTGACACTTATAGTCAGAGAAAACAGGTCGCATGCCCTGGCCAAATTATTTATTGGGGATTGCAGTGTTGCTTCACTGTGTGCAACTAAGGCAGCATCGTCATCGAAAAGGAGTTGCTTTAGAAGAATTTTTGTTGTTTTTATTTTGGCTCTTAAGCGAGCCAAGTTGAAGAGTGAGCCATCAGATCTTTTGCGGATGAAAACATCTCTATCAGCATCTCCGAAGGTGTGGCGTAACAAGACTACAAAGAAGATGCCAAACAGAGTGGGGGCAAGGACACAGCAATGTTTGACTCCATTCTTAACCTCGAAGCTATCGGATGTGCTACCTTCGAACTGTATACTCGCTTTCATGCCCTCATGTAAGGAGACGATCAGTTGGAGCAACTTTTGGGGGCAGCCAATATGTTTTAATATTTTATAAAGTCATGGTCTGCTGACCGTGTCAAATGCCTTTGTCAGATCTACGAATGCAATAAACAATGGCTTTCTCTACTCTCTGCATTTCTCTTGCAGTTGTCGAAGAGTAAATATCATGTCAGTTGTTGACCGTCCAGCTCTGAATCCACATTGTGACTCTGGAAGAACACGCTCTGCCAGCTTCTGTAGTCGTTTTGAGAGGACTAATGCAAAGGCCTTGCCTGTAACACTTAAAAGGAGATGCTTCTGTAGTTGGTTCAGTTCCCCTTATCCCTTTGTTTTATATTTACATATTTCTTCATTTTTCTTCTTAGGTCAGAAAAACCAACTAGTACATATATGTATGTATATATATATATATATATATATATATATATATATATATATATATATATATATATATATATATATATATATATATATATTGTGTGTGTGTGTGTGTGTGTACTAGTGGGTTTTCTGACCTAAGAAGATAAATGAAGAAATATGTATTTTAAATTTTGAAATGATAAATATTTGCATAATATATTTTAAACCCTAACGCAATATTTTATTAGTGGTTATTTTTAAAATTCATCTTTGTTTTAAATCAAAGATAACACAATTTATTTTGCACGAATTTGCTTGAATTGTATTGTATAACTTATTTGATTACATACTAATATTTGTTTCATAATTGCGAATTCAGATTTCTTCATGAATTTTCTTTTCCTGATTTCGGTTTAACATTTTTCACAATTTCTTCCTATGCGTCTAAGATATCAAATTCATTAGTGGGAAGTTGAGGATGAATAAGGGGATGCCCTTCGGTCTTTTGGCGATCCATTGTTGAATTTTAAAAAAAGTTAATTGCATATCCTTTACAGGACTTTGCTAATCAACCCCAGTTTTTAACGCTGTTTCTGATTTTTCTAGGCATTATTACGTCCAGTAGTTTGCCATTGCTTTCTGAACGGGTGGTGCCATCGTCCTTTGTTAAAATCCACGCAAACAATTTGCAACCAAACTGTTCGCAGCGTGATTCAAACTCATAACGTCGGGGTTAATAGACCGAGTCACTAACCCTTAAGCCACAGATTACGAGACTAAATTTGACGTTGAATCACTACGGCGAATTGGGGAGTTTGGAATTACATGTTGCACGAGCTTTGCTGGATGCTCGAGGGGCAAGGAGAGTTGTGTGATTAACCAGGGAGCCACAGGAACCATAAGTCATATATATCCTTCGACATCTGTTTGGTGAGACTGAGTACCTATGCGTCTGCCCGTAGTGCTGTGTCGTGAGTTAAGTGACCAATGACCAATAAAATATGTAAAACGTGATATAATTAAATAAGTTTCATATTCAGGTTAACGATAGGTTAAATTAGAGTAAGCATCGAATAAAATGTCTACGTGCTCAACATTATGTAGCAACAACAGCTTCAGAAAATGATTCAGATTGTTTTAGTAGTCTCCAGCAGACAAATATACTTAGATCGATAATAGGCTGTACAATGAATAGACCAAATTGGAAATCTTCGATTCTTGCTTGTCTGTGCAAAGAACACGTCGAAACGATTGCGTGTGAATTAAAACGACTTGGTGGCAATAGTAATCACATTTGGAATGCATCATCTACGTCCGAATTTGCTCTTCGTTCACCTGTTCAACATAGTTTCCTATGAAAGGAGACATGCTATAGAACACATTGGAGAACAATGTCTAATCCCTAATTAAACACTTGCAACAATATGAAAATTAGATAATTTAATTCAGAAATAATAAGTGAAGACAATGAAAAGACAAATATTATTACTGACTGTCGTACAATCTATTGAACTCTTTATATGCCTTCAATTTACTCAGTTGTCTTCTTCAACGCTACATATTATGATATCGACCACTTGTTAATCAATCTGTTTGATTTGTATGTCATCTGAGCATAAGAGCGATTGTACGTTGTGCCATGTATGCGCCTAAAGTAGACCAGCACATCCGATTTCTGCAACGCTTTTTATTTACTAGGGTAGTTTGCCTAGGCCATACCTAAGTCGCCTCTTACGACATGCCTTACAGGTCGCAGTATTACTATTCTTTGCTCCCCTTGCGAGCCCCAACAACACACAGGCAACTGGTGTGGTCTTAAAATAGAGATTTAGTTTCAGCTCACGCAGTTCTCTATATTACTATTTTATTCATCTCATATCGTTAATCTTTACTATAAACTAAAGTATGTAAGCCTTAGGGAAAAAAACTTAGTACTATTTTTAATAAACAATGAAGCGAAAACAGAATGATCTCAACTGAATTTGAACAGAAAGCGTGAACGGAATACTCAAATGGAGTGAAAAAGAGAACCATAAAAATGAATGGTAATTGTTCACGTGATACAGGACCATAAATAGTCAAGTTTGCTAAACAAACAAAAAATCCACAAAAGATATAATCACTTTATCTAATGCATGTCAGAATAAAATGACACAGTGAAAGGCAAATGAAACATTTACAAAAATACGCAATTGAGAAGACTGGACAGAACAGAAACGTATAGTATAGGTTTGAAAGTATACTCACACAAAAATTGACCACCATCCCAGAAATAGAAAACATACCCTAAATACACTTATTTATATTTCGAAAAAAATATGTTCTCTTTAATTTCACCGCACTGGTTGAAGAGAGCTTTAACTCTCGGCTTTGTGCCAAATGAATGCAACTGGTTGTCATGAATCCTGATATTAGGGAATCTGTAGAAAAACTTGTCTATTCAGCTTAATCTTTCTGGTGATCTAAATCATTGTAGTCACGTAGTTGCAACTGATTGGACTTAAGTCTCATGAGATGTCCAGACTACTCTATTTTTCTTCTTTTACTTACATAATGCAATCTGTAGTTGTGTCTATTTTCATGATGTGATTCATTACTCATTCTATCTTTTCTTTGTTTAGTTGGGTTGTATTTTTTACATTTTTCATTAGATCTATCTATCCAAACATTTCTTACATTTCTCTATCTCTCTTTCTCTCTTCTCTCTCTCCTGCTGTCATTTATTGCATTTATCCCTCTAATTTTCTCTCTCTCCTGTTAATATTTAATATATTCCTCATTCTCTGTCCCATCTATTGACATTATTGACTTCTACTCGTTTTTACCTCTCTCTCTCCTTCCTTCTTCCTTCCTCTCTCTCTCTTTCTCTTTCTCTCTCCCTCTCTCTCTCTCTCCGCTGTTATAATTTATTAACTTACTTGCCCTCTCTTAAGCTCGCTTCTTTGGCTAGTAGTAATGGTTCAATTCCACATTTGGCGTAGAATATTGTCCCAACCGTAACAACTCTCAAATCCACCCAGCCTCAATTGGAAGCTTGGAAAAGAACTGGGAAGTGAAGACTGTGATGTTGACCACATCGTGTGCAGACGACTCATTAAAGAAATCCGGGCCTAACACACAGTATACCTCGTAGTTTGAAAAAAGGGTTCCTAGACTTATTCTCTCACTCATGTTAACTTGTGTTACATTTCTCACAATGTTTCTCCAGGTTAACTACAACTACACTATCCCAACATCTGACCTGGTAAAATGAGATTTGTCTTCGCTGTGTCGTCTTACACAGAGACACCAAGTATCACCATCTTAAGACGTGTTTTATGGGGATATTCCATAACATGTACCTTCTAAAGTTCAAACAATGACTTTGCGAACAAACACCTTGACATACCCAGTATCTGGACGAGTCTAAACATGCATATTTGACCTATATATTATGGGTGATTCTCACACAATGTAGCTTTCTTTAATTTCTAAAAATAGTGTAGACCTTGAATGCCCGGTTAAAGTTCTAGGTGACATAGAAAGCGAGTCATTCATTTTCTGAGTTACTTTTGCTGTAATCAATAACATTGATAAAATATAAGTATATTAGTCAGAGTTTTGATTGTGTAAACTTACTCAGAGCTATGATACAACCAGTGGCGTATTCTCCATGCGTGCTAGGTGTGCGGGGAACACCTTTGCCAGGCCAGTGGGACTATACAAAAAAAAGTAGTTTTTATGTTAAGTACTCACAGCAATATTTACAATATTGATAGAGTAGTTATGTCTATTGTCAAATGTCAGTCATCTCTAGGGACGCGTTATCACATGCATGATGTGCGTTTCGGTTTTTAGTATTAGAGGTTTACCTTGTCTCCCAAAATCGCTCGTGGTTTCGTCGCAGCGCGTGTGGTCTTCAATCTAACGTCAACTGCTCCGTTATTTGAAGCGGGCGACGGATAGATATGACATGGTGCGTTTCACAATGTGAGGAAATAGCACAACAATTCAGATATTGTTTTAAAAACCTATGGAGATTTCCATACTTGAAAACTTGCAACGACTTGTCGATAGAGTTCTACTATATCATTCAAACTACTCACTTTAGTTGAACATTATCTTAGTTCAGTTTAAGAAGTTCAAACTGCAAATTGATCTACTATTCATACTTGCTGTTGAAAGTTCAGTTTGTCAGCATTAAAGGAATAATCTACACAAGGTCAAGACAGACTTCAATCTTAGCTTTGTCGATTTAAGAAATTCAAGTAGGTTAGAATGAAGAATACATTTTACGATGTCGTCACGAAGTTTCTGCCAAAGAAAAAGAATGAACCTGATCTTAGAACATGTATGGAATTATATACTATTTAAACAATATTCTCCAATTAATACTATCGTACGTAATTGAATATAGTTGGCTTTTCAATTTAATGGAAAGAGGTTAATTACAGGAACAATTGTTTGTGCATTCACGTAATCACATCTATAGCCAGGATACAACTTGGTCAGGCCAGATATAATGTGTCATAACTCTGATCGACAACAAAAAAATAATTTGCGATGGCGATTCGTTAAAATAGCATAAATGATTAATTACTGGCATATAATAATTATGTTGACAATATTAATGGACAGCGTAAATAGTGAATATTTTGATTTTTGGACATGAAAAAGGAAGACGGTGCAATTGCTATAAATACGTATGATTGATTATGTGAAATAAGCTGAGGAGGTCTCATAATACTGTTTTTCTTGTATGAGTTCTTTTATCCAATTTAACTATTTGTGGCCTGTGTATTTTTACCGGAATGTGAGTAAGCTGCGCTGTAACGTACATTTATCAATAGGAGTGGTAGAGCTTCTGTTAGAATGGATTAGAGCGCGGCTCCCATGTGCGGTTCAATCCACGCTAAGGCCAAGGAGGTTTTTTTGTCGAGGGCATAAAGAAAATATCCTAACCTGAACAATTTCGTGGCAACTGCACTAGCTGTGTGGCCATTGAATTCTAGAGACGTATGTCCCTCCTGTCCTACACAGCTCAATAAGTGGTATTACAGACAGTAACGAAAGATGTGTTATCAATAGGGGTGCTACTGAGTATTGTCTTGGCGTCGTCGATAGGAAAGTTGATAACACGCTTCACTAGTGACCACCTGTCGGGTAAATATGTCGAGGTTCGAGGCCAGCTTCAGCCAAATAATATTATCGGTGTGCACATGTTAAGCAGGTCGGACCACAGGTTTTTGTTATCCTTTACTTGGGAATCAAAATTACAAGTATCTCTGAAATCGGAATAAGGGTAACCTGAATAGCGAAGGACGCTGGTTATAAAGAAAGCAAGCTTTAACGCAATCGTATAGGCACACAAATAATAATTTAAGACTAAACAAGAATTTGGATGTTAATGTTAGTATTTTAAGCACTAGAACAGAATATTGTTCAGCAATATTGTAATTCAGCTAATTATCATACAGTCAGTTGATTGTCCTATGCGAACGGTGCCAGAAATAAAGTTATATAGAATGTTTATCTATCACAGATATGATTGTTCTGTCTGTTGTTGTTATGTTAAAGTCATATATCACAATATGTATCCATTTTCTCCTTTGTCTTTATCTTTCCCGCTTTCCTCGAATGCCTCCTTCAATTACTATTTTTTTTAAACTTGAATTTGTTTATGTCGAATATAATTCACTTTTATTAATCTTATTTTTCTCATCAACCATTTTCCTTTCATTCTGATTTCTTGTTGAATAGATCTGATTGCATTTATTCACATTGTTTCCAAGTTTATATTGTTTTGAAAAGTCATATTTCCAATATGCTCCAGAAAGTGCTACGGAGTTCACGCACTGTTCTTTAGTCCTCCAGCAAATCATGCAATGAAAATGGCATACAGGAAAGAATGATAGAGAGGAATGATATTTACACGACAGGTGGTCACTAGTGAAGCGTGTTATCAACTTTCCTATCGACGACACCAAGACAATACAGTAGCACCTATTGATAACACATCTTTCGTTACTGTCTGTAATACCGCTTATTGTGCTGTGTAGGACAGGAGGGACATACGTCTCTAGAATTCAATGGCCACACAGCTAGTGCAGTTGCCACGATACTGTTCAGGTTATGATATTTTTTTTATGCCCTCGACAAAATCCATTCGGACAGAAGCTCTACTATTCTTATTGATCACGATTTTGAAATGTTCTAAATTTATTACTCTATAGATTTATGTCTTTTTTTGTCTGTCAATTTGTGTGTGCATGTCAGAAAACAATTGCAGTATATGTCTGAATTTATGCAAATAAGTTCTTCTTGGACAAGATAAATTAACTTTTCTATGACATCGGTTTGGCACTCATGAATGCAGCACCAGTTCTGTCTGAAGGATTTATTTTCATACAATGCATGTCGACAGCTAGGGCATGTCGTGCTGAATTCGTACCCATGAACAATCACATAGTGACGCCTAACTGAAATGAAGAAAAATAACAGTTACTTATATATATTTCTTTCATTATTGCTTGTATAAGGAGTCACGATTTATATCCATATATTATTCGTCTTATTACAATATTCCTTTAAATGTTACATAGGACCAGCAAACAATTTCTCTATACCAATCTATCCTGGGCATCTTGTTCAATCTCGTCTACGCTATTGACTCCTATATATTTCGCTTTCCTTAGTACGATTCGTTTAATGGTTTCCCTAGGGTGTCCTTTATTTCTTAAACCACTTTAATGACTGCTTTGTGATCCTTTTTTCTCATAGTATGCCCAACATATCCCCATCTTTTGTTTCCTGCAATATTTTTTTACTAGTGTTTGACAACACAACATTCTGTTTTCATCACCAGCGCTGAATTCACATCCTTTTACGTTTCCTATTTTCATAGATATCTATTTCAAAATGCATTCAACTTGCTTTCAATATCTTTTAGCATTTTTCGACTCTTGCTGGCTAGTGATAAGATTGATACAATATTGGAATTGAAAAAATTAAAATTCAATTTTAACATTAAATAACTTGGACATATTATAATTAGACATTTAAAAGATGTTGCTTTTACAAATCTTATCTTAATTTCTTTTAAAGTATTTCTCATAAAATCATAATAGCTACCCAAATATGTGATTTTTTTATCAGTGTGGATTCCCTTATGAAATCTGCATTTTTGTCATAGGTGTCTTCATTATCTTTGTCTTTTCGTAGCTTATCTACAGTCCAAGTGGATGCTATCGATGATAAGATGAATATTTTCTCTTCATATCTTGGTTGTTTTATTCAACATAACAATATCATCTGCAAAATCATGATATTTCAGTTGACTATTTTCTATCTTATCAGTGACAGTTTCGTCCCTGCAACATTTTTTCATCACCCAGCCACATGCTACTTCAAACAATAATAGTGCACATAACAAACAGACTAGACAGAGAATAATTAGAATTAAACAGAACTACCTGCCCTTATGAATCTACTCATTGGTTTTGGAAATATCGAAGAGTAGAACACCGAACACAAATTATTTGTCGATATTGGAGAAAGACTGCAATAAAAATATGTAGCAAAGACGAAAAATGCAGAAACAAAATAATTAAATGTTACAAAGTACAACATGACCTTGTTTTTGTACTTTGTAACATTACATTACTTCGTTTTGATGTGGTTCCTGAATTATTTAAGGTGGTTGTAATTACTCGATATACTAGTAGAATTGGATGCATGATAAGCAGAGTGAGGAGTGTTTTTAATCAGCGAGTCACAGGAACCAACAATATGTATATACTTCGACATCAGTAGAGAAACTGAGCACACAAGAGTATGTCTGTAGTGTTATAACAAAACACGTAATCACAAAGTACTGTAGTTTTACAAATTACAAAAACAATGACAAAATACAGCAACGTTTCGACTAACAAGCAAACGAACAACAGGAGTGACAATTGTCACTCTTGTTGTTCATTGTCACTCCTGTTGTTCGTTTGCTTGATAAAGGCCTTGTTGGTCGAAACGTTGCTGTATTTTGTCATTGTTTTATAATTTGTAAAACTACAGTACTATGTGATTACGTGTTTTGCCAATCAAATAGTTTTACTGCAGTCTCATCTATTTTGTGAATATTGTTATAACAACGGTTCAGTAACTAATAACCAATTCTATGTCAGGATATTAAAAAAAATATTTTACAAAACTTATTTTCGAATAAGTATGTTTTTTTAAAGGGGAAAAATAAAGACATCCCTACAAGACCTGTATATCGAGGACTATTGGCTCATCAAAAAAGGAAGATGGAGTATTTTGGCCACGTTAAACGTCACAGTGGTTTGGAGACAACGGTAATGGGAAGTATGATTCATTGAGTACGAAACAGGGGACGAGCAAGACGAAGGTGATAGCAGGATATTAAAGAAACCTTGAACATGACGCTGGAAGAGGGAGAACATGATAGAGACAAGACGTAGATTTTTAGGCTGGCTGTGATGAAATCGAGTTCCACAAGCGACATGCTACTTGATGATAGTGGTTATTCAGTTACTATTTCAACAAACATTCAGAGCCAAGAATTACAGTTATAAAACTGGTTTTTTTTTCAGGCGTAACTTTACCATTCAACACATCGTCATTTCAGTTGTTCTAAGTTTGACCATGACCGGTTTAATAAGGTATCTCAGACAATGCCAAGACATAAGTAAACAGATCTATATGTTTCATCTACAACGCTTTCGTTCAATCAATAAAAACTATCAATATATCGACTTTTGATCCAATATTATGTGAATGGCAAATCGATAAGATTGCCTGCCGATAGTCCAAACAAAATCATCAAACGTCAGTCAGTCTAGGAATAAATTGATGCATTATACCACTTGAGTAGATTTATGACCATGTTTAGTAGTTTTTAAAGCTAACCATGTTTCAGTCTGCATTACTTCTAGTGACTACGTTTAGTTTGTAAAGTTTCAGTCTCACCTACTTCTAGTGACTACGTTTAGTATGTAATGTTTCAATCTTCCTTACTTCTAGTGACTGTGTATAGTTTGTAATGTTTCTGCCTCCCCTAACTCTAGTGTTGGAGGTCCATTGCAGCCAATCTTCGATGTTGAAGCGACACTTATGAGAATGGTTGATGGTGTATATTTGTGTGGGTATCAACATGTCATTAATACAGTTTACCACTTATATGTGCATATCTATAGCAAAAGTAGCTTCTCTAAAACATTCTAGCTCCGCAGCTTGTCTTGCTCGAAGCAAGTCAAGCAAAGCAATTCGGCACTCAACTAACTGGTTCTTCATATTCAATCAATGTCACCAATACAGTCACCTGAAGTCTTTCCTATGTTTTGTTAATTGAAATATGGTTATGTAAACCTGTGTCTACCTTGGTGCCTCATGAATATTTATGCTACTTATGTGATATAATCAGATCAATCAATTATAGACCGGTCTAACACAAATAATTCTGGGATTATTTATAAAAGAGAAAAATATATGGAGAAGAAGTGGATACTGGCCACTTGACAGATATGAATTATGTTCAGTACATCATCATCAAATAGCTTGTCATGAGCAGAACTTTGCCAACCTAATAGTTAGTTGGTTAGTTTGTTCCTTACGTGCCAAAGGCGGCACATAGAGCAGAGGTTTTAGATCTCCATGTGACGCGGTTCGTTGCTAGCAGTTGCAGAACTTGGGTTCATTTTTTTTCTTTATTCCCGATCCAGAAGCACTTGAGCTGAAAGCTCTTCGGCTCGGTGCCATGGACATCGTAACCCTTCGGCTCGGTGCCACGAACACCGTAAATCTGGGGAACCTGTAGCTTTTCTGCCAGCCCGCGGAGTTGAACCCGTACTTACAGAGGACTAGTCACCAATAGTCCAACGCGCTACGAACACGCTGGGCACGCGGCCTTGTATGGTTTTACATCCCAATAGTTTACTTTCTTGTTGGATTGTTCTTCGAAGAGTGGTCTTTGGTCTTCCAGGTTTTCTTTTCCCAACTGGTGACCACATAAGGACTTGTCGATTTATTCTCTTCTTTTCGTCTGATTTAAGAACATGACCTAAATATTTCCACCGTCGTTTCCTTACAATATTTGATATGGGTTGTTGGTGTGTTCTATCTCTCACTGTGTTGTTAGAAACGAAATCACTCCATTTTACTTTTAATAATTTTCGAGACATTTATTCTCAAAGCTGTCCAGTTTCTTATCAATTTTCTTTGTTGATTTCCAACTTTCACAACCGTAGGTCAGTACAGGAATCACACATGACCTAAATAATTTAACTTTTGTGCATGTACTAAGGTCTTGAGATTGTCAGATATTTGTTAATTTAGTGAAGGCACTAGCTGCTATAGCAATACGAAGTTTATTTCTTTCATCGTGTCTCCGTTGTTTGACAATTTACTACCCAAATGTGTAAAATGTTCAACTTTTTCCAGTGTTTGGACATTTATTACGATGTTGTCTGTCGAGTTTGTGTGGTCCATAATTTTGGTCTTGACAGAATTAATCTGGAGACCAACCTGTTCTGCAAGTGTGCAAAGATTGTTCGTTAGTTTATGGGTTGCTTGTGTGGTGGAATTCAATATGGCCAAGTCATCGGCAAAGTCAAGATCAAATATTCTGCTGTTATTAAGCCATTTGATGCCTAGTTGATCATCTTGTGTGCATTTGCTCATGACCCAGTCTATAGCTATCCCAAAAAAGCATTTGTCCAGTTGTCTATATTCCTGGACTGTTCATTCGTTTTGAGCCAATAGCATTCTTAGTCTAACTTCTTTTCTTTCTTGGATATTTTCCTAATAGTCCTTCGGAATTTCTCTCTCTCGCTCTATCTCTCGCTCTCTCGCTCTATCTCTTGCTCTCTCTCTCTCTCTCTCTCTTTAATCAGATGTCTCACCTCTGCAGCTATGATGCTTAAATCATCAGTCACATCCTGAATTCATTTTCTTCGTGGTCTTTCTCTCTTCCTCTTTGCCGGGATGTCTCCTTCCAAAAAAAACTTTCTTCAACTCTTCGTGTCTTTGTTAAATATCTTATATACTTTAATTTTCTCATTCCAATGTATAACAGCAGCCAGTTTACATTGACTATAGTTCCTCCTGGATAGATCCATTTGTTCTCTTCTATGTCCATTATATACAGAAAACTGTTTTGCAACACTTATTTGTTCTCTCGCTCTCTCTTTTGGAAGACTTTACTAACATCACTGGGATGGTGTCACCCTGTGTGGATATTCAAAGTGCCACTCAGTTCGAACATCGATGGCATCACAAAGTGAGCACACGGAGTTTTTATCAAGAACCCCAGAGAAGCAACGGAAGTAACGAATATGATCAACAAATAAACAGGATACAGGTATTAAGAGCTTCCGAAAAAAACAAATAGACAAACACGAGACTCAAACGACTTACCTAGTTCCTAGGAACCAATCGCCTAGCCTAGCAATGAGTGTTTTACGAACACAACCAATGAGCCATTCTAGAAAAATGACTCACGGTGGGGTGTCTTTCTCAAAGAAAGTTTAAGAAAGACACTCCACTGTGAGTAATTGTTTTAGAATGGCTCATTGGTTGTGTTCGTAAAAATGCTCGATTGCTAGGCTGATTGTGTCGTAAGAACTAAGTGGTTCGAGTCCCATGTTTGTCTATTTGTTTTTCGGAAGCTCTTAATACCTGTACCCTGTTTATTTGTTGATCTTCACAAAGTGCGAACACTTAATTATATGACGATAACACACAGTGCGAACACTCATGGCGCTACCCAGTTCGGATATTCCTGATGCTAACAAATACAGAGATTTCTAATACCACCCAGTCAGGAGATTCCTGATGCCACCCAATGCAGACATTCATGGTGGCACCCAGTGTGGACATTCATTGTGCCATTCATTGCGGCACTCATAATGTAACCAAGTTCAGATATTCCTGCCGTCACACATTGTGGATACTTATGGAACGACCTAGTGAATGTACGCATGTTGTCACCCAGACAATGTACAGATGATATCACCCAGTACAGACACTAGTTGTACCTAAATACTATGATATCATGAGAGCAAACTTTCGTAAAACGTCATACCTTTGCTCAGAAAGCCGCAGTAGCGTAGTTGTTAATCAACTCGCTTCTTAGTCACGTCGTCCGTGTTCAATTCCACAGCGGGTGTGGAATATTTTTTTCGATCGTAACAGCTCTCTAGTCGACTTACCCTCAATTGGGTACCAGGAAATTAATTGGGAAGTAACGGTGACCAGCGTGATACGGACTACATCAACCATCATGCCCGACGGTCAATGAAAAATAAGAACTTAACACAGCATTTCTCAATACACCTCCAGGTCTGAGAAAGGGTTCCTTTATTTCTATGACAACCACACATATACTTACAGACATACTGTATACATATACAACACCCACAGTTCCTCGATCGTGCGTCACGAATCTTCATCTTCTTATCGTTCGTTCTGTGCAACCAATTTGATCATTCTTATTATGATATATAATTGATTTGTGACAAGAACGACTGCACGTTAAACCCGGTTCCAAGCTTCCTACTTCTTGTGTATGGTACCATACAAGTGTAGAGCAGGGCTTCAGTTTTTATCCTATGGGAAATGTTTTGAGTCTGTCTCGCTGACAGTCAGTCCCCACTCTCCCCTTTCTTCGTGTATTCATTGCTCTTTAGCGATCATTTATTGTCGTATATTTGGGCTTTATGATCTTCGCGTAAGAGTAGGTCTTACACTGTGCACCCTATCTGACTATGCGGGGTCGTTCCGGATTGGGAACATTTTCAGCCATTAGGCACACATGTGCTTGTCACAAGAACGATCATGGGGTCACAGGCGCAGTCACAGTGACACCGTCGACCAGGATCAATGAGCTAGCACTGATCAAGACCCTACCTCCTCGTGGTGACCTTGGGTGCATGATGAATGATAATGGATATACTTTCCTCAATGTAACTTACGCTTTTGTAGGCTAACTTTTCTACCTCAAATCAAATAATACAAATAATAACATAGAAAACATTTCAATGAAATGAAAGTTATAAACTTGACTAGAGCTTCAAAGAAAATCTATCATTGTATAACAATACACATTTCTCTTCTCCCAAAAATAAAGAAATAATAAAACGGAATTTAGCAAAACAACGACAAAACATACTATTAATACATAATGTATTTTAAATGTTGTATTTCTCGACATTATATATTTACCATCAATGGAAAAGAAAAATCTCACGTATATATAACTATTAACTTATCTAATTACATTACGTTTATTTACACAACTGGTCTCCAGGGAAATTTATCTTGTTTTTTTTTATTTATTACCTCTATTCAATAGATGAACAGTTTCCATTCGTCTGTATAAGCTATGTTACATCAATCTATTCAATGAGATCTATTATCAATATCTATTTGACAAGAATATTCAGAGTTATATAAATATGTCTAGTATAGAGACAAACATGTAGAGACGTTAGATATATGTTCATAAATCATCTACTTTGAATAACAACTTCTCAAACGCTGAGTGTATAGAGAAATAATATAGTTAGTTAGTTAGTTAGTTAGTTCCTTTCGTGCCAAAGGCGGTACATAGGGCAGAGGTTTTAGATATCCATGTGATACGGTTCTTTGCTAGCAGTTGGAGATCTTGTTTACATCCCAATAGTTTACTTTCTTGTTGGATGGTTCTTCGAAGAGTAGTCTTTGGTCTTCCAAGTTTTATTTTCCCAACTGGTGACCACATAAGGACTTGTCGAAGAGAAATATATAGATTTTGAGTAAATCTACAATAGCTGTACATAAAAATATTTACTTTGAATAAATCTACAATAGTTGGGTATAAAAAATATTAACTTTGAAGAAATATATAATAGCTGGATATAAAAAATATTTAGTTTGAATAAATCTACAATAGTTGGGTATAAAAATATTAACTTTGCATAAATCTATAATAGCTGGATATAAAAAATATTTACTTTGAATAAAGCTACAATAGATGGTGTAAACAATATCTTCTTTGAATAAAACAATCGATGGGTATAAAAATATATATAGTCTTAGTATGTAGCTATTCATATAGTAATAGTGTAGATTGATCAATGTACATATAATAGCATGCTTCTGTATATGTATAACATATATGATATCTAGAATCATGTGTTGTATAAGTATATGAAATCTAATATTATTCAAATATCTATTCGCTTTTATTGTACACGTATATAACATCTTATTAAACTAAATGACGAATTTTCAATTAAGATGTTGTATCAATCCTAACATATGCTATCGAGAGTTGTTGTATCAATCCTAACATATGCCAGCGAGAGTTGTTCAATCAATCCTACATTTATTGCATATCGAGAGTTGTTGTTTCAATCCTAACATATGCCAGCGAGAGTTGTTGTATCAATCCTAACATATGCCAGCGAGAGTTGTTGTATCAATCCTAACATATGCCAGCGAGAGTTGTTGTATCAATCCTAACATGGCAGCAAGAGTTGGAAATGACTAAAGATATAGAAAGCAAGTCGAATGCATTTGAAAATAGATGTCTGCGAAAATAATGAATATAAAATGGAACGAATTCAGGAGAAGTGATGAAATCAGAGAAATGTCTGGTCAACCACTAGTGACAACTGTTATAAGAAAAAGAAGATACAGATATGTTGGGCACACCTTGAGGAGAAATGATCAACGAATATCAAAGCAGCATTGAAGTGGGATGCAAAGGGTTCAAGAAGGATAGGACGACCTAAGGAGAACCTGAAACTAACTTTGCTGAGAGAGGCAAGAATATCGATCTCAGTTCCATGGAGGAGATTGAGCGAGTTGCCCAGGTAGAGCGGTATGGAGAAATTTCTTGCAGGCCCTATGTAAAGTATAATGGTAGAGAGTAATTATTATTATTATATATAAATCTATCTACACAAATATCTACAACATTTGATGTACAAGTATCTAAAATCTACTAATAGACAAATGTCTACAAATATTTGTTGTACAAGTATCTAAAATCTACTAATAGACAAATTCTCAAATATTTGTTGTCATATCTAAATCTACTAATAGAAAATGTCTACAACATTTGTTGTACAAGTATCTAAAATCTACTAATAGACAAATGTCTACAAACATTTGTTGTACAAGTATCTAAAATCTACTAATAGACAAATGTCTACAAATATTTGTTGTACAAGTATCTAAAATCTACTAATAGACAAATGTCTACAAATATTTGTTGTACAAGTATCTAAAATCTACTAATAGACAAATATCTACAAACTTTGTTACAAGTATCTAAATCTACTAATAGACAAATTCTACAAATTTGTTGTACAAGTATCTAAAATCTACTAATAGACAAATGTCTACAAATATTTGTTGTACAAGTATCTAAAATCTACTAATAGACAAATATCTACAAAGATTTGCTGTACATGTATCTTCTTCTTCGAACGTTCCATATCGACCACTTGTTAAACCACTCATTGTGATTTGTACGTGATCCGAGCCTAGGAGCGATTGTACATTGTTCCAGTTATGCTGCTACAAGTAATACAGCACATCCGATTTGTGAAACTTGTTATTTACTAGGGTAGCTTTACTAGGCTCCTGCCTCATTCACCTCTTATACATGCTTTGTAGATCTCAGTGTTACTATTTTTGCTCCTTGCGATGCCCGGCAACACACGTACGGTGCAAGTGTCTGAAATCAGATACTAAAATAAATATCTACAATCGTTTGTTGTACACGTTTCTAAAATCTATTATTCTACAAATATCTACAAACTGTTGTTATATAAACATCACCGAATAAGTTGATAAAATAGAAGAAACAGTTGCTCATGACAAAATGAAATAATTGAATAGAAATCAAACATAAATACAATGAACACAACAGAGATATGAAAAGTCAGAGAAACATTTAACTTACTTGAGAAAACAGCAAAGTAATTAGTGTTGACAGGGGAACAGTGCCCAAGTCTCATGGGGCGTTCAACATGGATGTATTTTATCGTAGCTTGATTTTCTGGAAACGGGTAATTGGGTTTTGAATGACTGTTGTGAAAGAAAACAAGTCAGCAGGAGAGTGTCATTGAGAAGGAAGAAAACCGTGTTTACTGTCGGCAACTATTTTGTTGTTGCAGGACAACGTAAACATGTTAAGAAAACAATCAAGGAAAATGGTAAACATTTGACAATTGACGCGTCAAAAAATGTCACATACGTTACAATGTTAAGAGTACATGTACAACTCGCAATAATGTGTAGTAAATCAGTTTCATTTTTGTGACAGGGCATGCAAGTGTAAGAGGAAATGAACGCGCGGATAGGCTTGCAGGTATGGCTGTTGTAGAAAGTGAGCGTGCAATGGACCAGGCTGATATTATAAATTCCCTAAGGAGGAGAGGAGTGTACATGATTCAAGTAATAGTGGTGAATCTACAACACTAATCAGAATTCCTGCAATAATTCCAAGTCAAGAGTGGTGTAGCTGGACAAGAGCACTATGCTGGTAGCCAAAGAAGAATAATAAACCAACAAAGAACCCGGGTCGTTAGTCGTCACACGTTGAGAGACATACTGAGAAGGAGATCGAAGCACTTATGGACTAATTGGTTCGACGTGCAGTAATGATGATCTGACGACTAAACTAAAACTAAAACTACAATCCAGGTCAAAAATAGCAATAATTAGACAGTGTCAAAATAAGAATGTGCTGAACCTCAGATGTTATCATAATACTATAACTATAACATCAATTAAGTGATTGATTGATTAATTGATTGATTAGGTACCATTTTCACAACTCTGATCAGAGTCAATTGAACTCCAATACATCGTGTCCTTTTCCATGTTATTGCATATTGGCAAAGCTGTTTTAATTCATCTAATAATATCTACCTTCCAACTACACATTTGACTTCATTTAGCCCGTTTGTATGGTTTTTAGTAGATTACAATGTATCTTTATTTGTCCAAAATATTAGATTCGTCTCCAGTTGATGGTCATCACAAGTTCTCTATTCATTTCTTTGTTCTTATATTTGTATATGTACTCATGAAACATGCTGATTCTTCTATGAATCCTCTTCTTAAACACTGCAAATGTGTTTTCTCGCTGCCCATTGTGTTAGATATTCGACATCATATATATATATATATATATATATATATATATATAAAGGTAAGTAATAAACAAGTAAAAGATACATATGCGAGTTACCTGGAGCTATAAATATGTATATATTGGTCCCTGGTGGCTCTGATTCTTATATTTTTAATAACTTTTTATATATATTAATATTAATATCTGTGTCATATCTCTCTAGCATGAGACGCCCCTGGTGCTTAGGGCAAAAACAAATGCTGCCATTCTTCAATTCTCTGTTCTCTCTATTCTTCTCTATTCTTCTCTGTTCTCTTATTCTTCTATTCTTCTCATTCTTCTCTATTCTTCTCATTCTTCTATTCTCTGTTCTTCTCTGTTCTTCTCTATTCTTCTCTGTTGTCTGTATTAAATTTCAACTGTGATTTACTTCTTTCAGTTCTTGTTCTACTGTTAATATAATAATAATGTACAATAATAATAGTTCATAAGTACGGTTCCAACTTCACTGCAACGGGTCACCCCATAATTGCTCCGTTCCTGTGCCAATGAAAATCACACGTAATGCTAACAACTGTGAAACGTCTCATGTGTGAACTAATTCCAGAATAAAACAGCCGCGTACCGCCACAAAAAGCAACCTGCACCACATAAAGTAGTTAAAATTGGTTATGAAGAACGAACGCAAAGAAGAAATGTTGTTTCTCTGAAGAATTTGTGTGCCAGTTTGTCCACATGTTTGTTTAATTATTTGGATTTATTTGGAGCTATATATAACCTAAATTATTTCATTAATTATACACTTGCTTCATTCAGAGATTTTCTTATCTGGTCATATGAAAGCAATAGTCAGCGTTCATAATTTGTTTTATTATTATTATTGTTCTACTGTTAAATGACCTCTAGGTCATTTTGGGTCTTCCACGTTTTCGTTTGCTTGTTGGTGTCCATTCATTGCAGTTTTCGTGATATAGTTCATTGTGCTCATATTCTCTTAATCCACTACATATATTCTATGAGTTTACGATATGTACAAGTCAGCGCATTATACATAACATTAGTCTGTAACGCTGATGAGATGAAAGGCTTAGCTGAATTCAATTCTAGAATTCATAAATTTTCAATTTCAGACGATCAATTTGAAAATATTTGCATCTCCATTTATGTGTACAGTTTCATTATCTCTGCAAATGGAGTTCATTGCCTTTCAAGGGAATACTAACCTGAACATGAAAGCCAGGAATAATTCTTTGACACACTTTTATCAAACGTATGTCCAAGAAGATAAGTACCCTAAACATGGGAGATCTGGCGTGTAAAATAATGGCACTTACTGGAACTAATTATGTTTGTCAACGGGGTTTTTTTCATGATAAAAGTTTATTAAATAAAAATAGAACACAAATAACAACTCATTTGAATAGCTTGTTTAAAAAGGAAAGAAACCCTTTTTATATCTAGAGGTAATGTCTGTGGTAATTATAACAGGTAATTATAACAGGTAATTATAACTTTGTTAGCCCGTATTGTTCATTGACCGTCGGCACACGATGGGCGATGTGGTCAACATCACGCCAGCCGTCTTTACTTCCCAGTTCTTTTTCGGTACCGTTTTGAGGTTGGGTCGACCCACAGCCAACTCTAGACAACTAGGCCAAACAACTAATCGCGGAATCCCTAACCTAGATCAGAGAAGGTGTTGGAATGTATATATGTTTGATAGAACACTGCAAGCTTTTTGCAATTTTACTCAATTCTGTGAGTCTATGGTTATTTATTGGTGAAAATATTTATAATATTGATATTCTTTATTGTTAAACTTAACTTGTTGCATAATATAACTTCGATTTAGCATTTTGTGTTGATTTAAAAATGAATGCGTCTATATATAACAATACTGTAATGCTAGGTCACGTGGTGTGGTTGTGATCTGATTTCCCATAATTCTTGCCCGAGTCCGAAGGTCCATAAGTTGGCTCTGGTTTACCTTAAGAGCCGATACGATCAGAAAAATGCTCCCTGCCCTCAGTGGAATTAAAACCCGTACCACATGCCTAAGAAACAAGTTCACTAGCACCTGCGCTACTGCGACTCTCTATCAATATCTCACAAATTATCTCTCTCTCGCGATCGTTCATTTAGGCCATTTTGATCATTCTTATTATGTTATTTAAACAGCCTTTTCCAAAAACGGTTTTTTTACGCCACATCATTCAGCGCCATTTGGAGCTCTGTTTGCTTATCATACGGCGAAGTGTTCGATTTCAGGAAGCGTACACGGGTTTGCTCTCCGTCAGCCTTGGACTGTCCCCAGTCTACCTGCAAGGCAGAAGGTTGCTATTTTCTTTTAGGGTAGCGACCCTTAGACAACCTCCCTCCCGAGTTCTTGAGTGTCATCTGCCCAGGTTACCTGTCTTTTTTGGACTACATGATTTACCTACTGTCCAGTTTTGTGTACGGTTTGCTCCGTTAAACTTTGATTGTCCCCAAACTAACTACAAAACAGTAGTAGTCCCTGCGGCCGGAAACGCGCACTGGATTCAAGCCTCTGCTGGGTTTTTCTATTTTTTTTCTGCACATTTTAGTGACCCGCTCACCCCTACGCTTGCCATGCCCTTCGTCGCTCCACCATCAGCGCCGTGCACATCTGTCCCGCCGTTGGACTCACCCTTGCATCGTTCGCATGCGTGTTCGCTCTGCCCCAGTGCCTGCCCCCCATGTCTATAAGTTCTCACCGTGCACACATTCACCATGTCTCTAGACTGTCCGGACATGGAGCTCAACTCGGGCCCCCACCTCACGGCTCCGAGTTTTGCCCTTGTGTGCCCATGTGCAACTCAATTCGGGCCTTGAGGTGGGGGCCGAGTTTCGCCCACGCGGTTCCACGTCTCTTCTCTGGATCCACTCCTCATCCTTTTTTGTCTATCCGTTCAGCTTTTCCTATCGACTGGGAGAGATATGCAATAATAGTCACTCTGGGATGCCGCTTGTCTGTGTTGCGAGCGGATCTCATTCAACGCGACTACGTCTGCATCACTACTTATACTACAGTAGCTCTCCCTCGATCCCTACCCGCTTAACCCGACAGGAAGCAATGTCTGTTTCAACGGTGAACACATGGAGGTGAGGTAGGATCTTGATTAGTACCAGCTCACTAATCATGGCGCGACGTTGTTCTTACGCGCCTTTTTACCCACAAAGTATCAAATATCTAGAGCCTTGTTAATGAGACACATTCAGAAATATGTCATTTATGCCAACTATGAATGTAAATATTTCTAATTTAAGTTGCTTTATTCTGTTTATGTACTGTCATAACATAATAAATCGAATTTCATTTACATGATAATATGTTGCTGTTGTATGTAGTGAGATCATCAGAAATGCATGTGTTATGTCGAGTGTGGGTGTCATGCTCAAGATTTTTATTTTTTTATTTAAAACATCCCGTATCATTTGGGCAATTCTGCATTGCTCACTAGGAACACCCAAGGTTACTTACCTCTATCGCCCGTGGTTACCGGGGCCCAAATTTTGGGGTGTAAAGAATAGAACCACTGTTACCTGCCACGCATGTCGTAAGAGACGTCTAAGGAGGTTTGGCTGAAATTGGATGTACATGTCCTAAACGTGTAGAAGTCTATGCGTTTAGGGGTCTACCAAACCAATGTGCAAAGTATACACGTTCTTGGCAAAGATCAAACATATCACAAAGAGTGATTAAAATTGGTCGTAAAGAATGAACGCAAAGAAGAAGAAGAAGACATACCTCTATTGTAGGCCTATATTACATATATACGGTTATGTTAGCTTTCATTTTACTCTTATTTACTTGATTGATGGATTGATAGGATCATCATCATTACACTTCGGTGATAAACACGCTGTGCTCCGATCTCTTTCTTACACAGGAAGATCTCAGCGATTTCTTTCTTACACTGGAAGATCTCAGCCATCTCTTTCTTACACAGGCAGATCTCAGCCATTTATTTCTTACACAGGAAGATCTCAGCCATCTCTTTCTTACACAGGCATATCTCAGCCATTTCTTTCTTACACATGAAGATCTCAGCCATCTCTTTCTTACACAGGCAGATCTCAGCCATTTATTTCTTACACATGAAGATCTCAGCCATCTCTTTCTTACACAAGAAGATCTCAGCCATCTCTTTCTTACACAGGAAGATCTCAGCCATTCTTTCTTACACAGGAAGATCTCAGCCATTTTTCTTACACAGGCAGATCTCAGCCATTTATTTCTTACACATGAAGATCTCAGCCATCTCTTTCTTACACATGAAGATCTCAGTCATCTCTTTCTTACACAGGAAGAGCTCAGCCATCATTATTTACATATATAGGAAATCTCAGCACATTTAAAATGTTTACCAGGAATAAATTATGCAATTGGTGATTGATTGAATTAATTTATCGTTGTGACATCTTTTGCACTTGATGAATCTCAGTTAGCTCGTCTCTTCTTACACAGGAATATATAAGCCAAGGAATGAATTCAAGCATCAACAAGATCAACATGCTGCCATTACAATTTTAGAATGATGAAAATGTGTAGGTTTTGTTTACAATTTTGTTATGAATTTCTTTCTTAGCGGTAACTTTTATTCTACACTCATCCATTATATTATGCGATGTGTACGTGTGCAACTTTAACACAGTACAGACGTTTTTTCGTACATCGACGATAGAATTCGAAACTTGATCATACTTACATTTACATCAGAAATCATAGAAAAATATATCGATTACTTCACGATGGAGTGAACTGAATTCATTACTTTTTTAAATTGTTTTCTATTGGGCTCTACTCGGAAGTGCCACAACGAGTGTACACATCAATTTAATGTGTAAACTCCAAACTTCGTCATTCTTTCGAATGAAAGCTGCTCGGAATTTATTTAAGTTGAGTTTCTGTGTCATTTAGCTTTTAGGTAAGCCCCACCATTTAACAGCGATCTAGTGGGCGTACACTTTAATCTTAGCCAACATGGTTGGAGACAAGCACCACATTTCAATGCCCAATTTAAGTAACATCTAAAAGGTAAAATTATATATGCAATTAGGATCAACGAATATCAAAGCAGGCATTGAAGTGGGATGCAAAGGGTTCAAGAAAGAGGTCGACCTAAAGAGACCCTGAAACGAACTTTGCTGAGAGAGGCAGGAAATATCGGTCTCAGTTCCATGGAGGAGATTGAGCGAGTTGCCCAGGATAGAGCGGTATGGAGAAATTACTTGCAGGCCCTATGTAACGTATAACGGTACGAGAGGAATTATGATTATTATTATTAATTATGACGGTGATAATTTTCTATATATCCCATCATGAGGAACATATAAATGAAAATGAATTGATTGGATTGCTGAAAAGACAAATAAGAAGGGAGAACTTAAGACCCAAATAATCATGTTTAACAGAAAGCTTCATTACTGTTATCAACCGGTTGTTACATTAAGATAGACAATATGAGCTTATGAGGAATCGGTTTGCATCCCTTAACAAGCTGAACAAATTTGAATAGAATTAAGCCTTGATTCCAACTTAGTCAACATTTACTAAACAGATTGGAAAATGAGATTGTAAATGAGCTTATTCCAGTTTTAGATATTGGCAAACTTTGCAGGAAATATCATTCTGACATTCTTCTAATGGGAAATTGTCATTTGCAAAATGTTTATTGAGCAAGACTTGGTATTTGATTTAAACGAATAAATGTAAATTTTATTATTAACAAGACTTGTAATGAGTACATAAATCGTAAACTATTTATTTGAGCAAGACTTGGTACTTGACTTTTAAAACATAAAACATGTATAAGGTTTATTAACAAGACTTGATGTTACTGATAATGCAGTCAATCTTTAGTCTGAGACTCTTCTTTAACTACAAAATATAAAACTTCATAAGGTTTATTGAACAAGATTGGTCACTATGACCTCTGAAGTCAAATAGAACATGTCTAAGTCATGACAAGCTTGAATTAACTCTGAAGTACAGAAGTATAGTCAGACTATCTTGAAGTCACAGAATATGATCACATACTTAAGTAAGAAATGTCAGCACTATACCTCTGAAGTCACAGAAGTATGGTCAGCACTATACCTCTGAAGTCACAGAAGTATGGTCAGCACTATACCTCTGAAGTCACAGAAGTATGGTCAGACTATACTCTAAGTCACAGAGTATGGTCAGCCATACCTCTGAAGTCGCAGAAGTATGGTCAGCACTATACCTCTGAAGTCGCAGAAGTATGGTCAGCACTATACCTCTGAAGTCACAGAAGTATGGTCAGCACTATACCTCTGAAGTCACAGAAGTATGGTCAGCACTATACCTCTGAAGTCGCAGAAGTATGGTCAGCACTATACCTCTGAAGTCGCAGAAGTATGGTGAGCACTGATAATAAGAAGTCCCCAAAGTCAGTGCGCACTTGATTAGGCCTTCACTCAAAGATCAGTCAGAAGTGCCATGTCAAGCGTTCTGATTAGGTCTTCACTACAAAGCAGACAAAGACAGCAAGAGCGTTCTGATTAGGTCTTCACTCAAAGATCAGACAGAAGCTGCCATGTCAAGCGTTCTGATTAGGTCTAAAGATCAGCAGAAGGCCATGTCAGGTTCTGATTAGGTCAATTCAAAGATCAGCGAAGTGCCGTCAGCTTCTGATTAGGTCTGAATTCAAGATCGACAAGGCCAGTCAAGGTTCTGATTAGGTCTGAATTCAAAGATCAGACAGTTCCATGTCAAGCGTTCTGATTAGGTCTTCACTCAAGATCAGTCAGAAGGCCATGTCAAGGTTCTGATTAGGTCGAATTCAAAGATCGACAGAGTGCCAGTCAAGGTTCTGATTAGGTCAATTAAGATCGACGAAGTGCCTGTCAAGGTTCTGATTAGTCTGAATTCAAAGATCGACAGAAGTGCCATGTAAGCGTTCTGATTAGGTCTGAATTAAGATCAGACAGAAGCGCCATGTCAGCGTTCTGATTAGATCTGAATTCAAGATCAACAGAAGCGCCGTCAACGTTCTGATTGGTCTGAATTCAAAGACGCAGAAGGCCGTCAGGTTCTGATTAGGTCTGAATTAAGATCAGACAGAAGCGCCATGTCAACGTTCTGATTAGGTCTGAATTCAAAGATCGACAGAAGCGCCATGTCAAGGTTCTGATTAGGTCTGAATTCAAGATCGACAGAAGCGCCATGTCGGTTCTGATTAGGTCTGAATTAAGATCGCAGAAGCGCCATGTCAAGCGTTCTGATTAGACCTGAATTCATAGCGTACAAACGCAGAAGAAGAAGAAGAAGAAGGCAACACTATTTTTCAGTAGAATGTTATGGAAACCGCAGGGACAGCGGAAAATGGAAGACATATGGACACATGGTGTAAGCTTTTTTAAGCATATTAGATAAAAAAAAATCATGCAAATCACTAGGTTTGAGAATAAATAAAGGCACAAAATCGAACTGAATGTAAATTATTTGTCTTTTTATTTGTGTTTGTAGTCTCGACTGATGATTGTTTCAGCTGGAGAATGCTGGATGAACAAAAATCTAATATACACATTTTTCTTAAATAGGTTACGGTCTTATATTCCATTGTGAACGTCCAGGAAAAATAAGAAGAAGAGGGCGGTATTACAGTCACAACAATTTATGCATTCGAATAATTTAACTTTACAGTAATTGAGCGCGTTCGATACACGTAATCGTTGTTATAGATTTGAGATTTATAACCAATCAGCTATTAGAAACGAATTTCACCCACAGCTTTCATTAAGTAGAAAATAAATTTGCTGACAAACTTTTTTTCTTGAATCAACTTCAATCTAATACAGATTGCAATTCTAGTGAAATTGAAGTTTAATAGTTTATTTCTCGTGACAAATCCACCAGAATTTAACACATTCCGTTTAAGCTGTTTGCTATAAAAAAGTACGTGTCGTGTTTGCTTTATGTGAATGATGCTAAAGTGCGGTATATGGATACATGCATGCTACAAATGAGAACTTAACATTGGTTTACTCACACTGAACGCTTAGAAGCTAGACAAATTAATTCTGTTAAATGATAGCATGTAACATTAAAAAAACTGTAAAAGAGAACTTAATAGAAAAACTCCCGCTCACTTGTTGAAAATATAAATTTGAAACTGTTATTAATGTTTGTTACTTTTTCAATAATGAAAACCATATTCATCATCATCAACAAATAGCTGGTATTGAGCAGAACTATGCCACCTTAGCAGTCTTTCGGAATTTTTCTTTCTCATAGTCCAGATATCCTGCCTTTGCAGGAGTCATGCTCAAACCATTAGTTACATCCTGAATCCATCTTTTCTGTGGTCTTCCTCTTTTATTCTTTGCCAGGATGCGTCCGTCCGTGATGGTCTTCTCCAGCCCTTCTGTTCTCTTTATATGTCCAAAATCGTTTAATTTTCTAATTCTTATTTGTAGCATCAGCCAGTTTTCTTTGATTGTCAGTTCTTTCTGGATAGATTTATTTCTCCTCTTCTCCGTGCATGATATACGGAGGACACTTCTGTACCACGTTAGCAGTTATATAAAAAATATCAACAACAAAACATGCATCTTTATTTTCTGATTTTGTGAAAGTACACTTGAGGATCATATAGGGCAGAATAGTTAAGACTGCTTACGCACGCGTGTTCGGGTCATTTGTGTTATTATTTCCCCAACAGAAAATAATGTTTGACCTTACTAAGGGTTCGAACATGGGATGTTATCGTCAGTAAACTCCACCGCGCGTAATTATAACTAAAAACTACACGTTTTTCGGTTTTATTTGGAGTATGATTTGCGGTTCGACAGCAAACTGGTCCTCTTTATGTAATCATACTAACACATAAACTTATCTCTTCATCTCTCTCTCTATCTCTCTCTTTACCTTTCTTTATGTAATCATACTAATACATAAACTTACCTCTTCATATCTCTCTCTATCTCTCTCTTTACCTTTCTTTATGTAATCATACTAACACATAAACTTACCTCTTCATTTCTCTCTCTATCTCTCTCTTTACCTTTCTTAGTCATATCGTACATTTGTTTACTATATTCAAATATCTAGAAATTTAGTTTCTATCTTTAGCAAAAGTTTTTCTTCTTCTTCTTCTTCTTCTTCTTCTTCGAACGCATCATATCGATAACTTGTTAAACACTATTGGGATCTGTATGTGATCTGAGTCTAAGAGCGATTGTACGCTGTGCCATTTATAAGTAGACCAACACATCCGATTGCTGCAACCCTTTTTATTAACTAGGATAGCTTCCCTAGGTCCCTAACCCCACCTGCCTTTGACATGCCTTGAAGGACGCAGTTTTACTATTCTTTACTCCCGTTGCGAGCTCCAACAAGACACGTCTGAGATATATTTATATAGATATATAAAAGTACTGTTAATGTGTGTATATATATATATCTTAAAGAAAGTACGTGTGATGTATATATATATATGTGCAAGAGAAAATGTATATATATATATCTTTAAGAAAGTACGTGTGATGTATATATATATATATGTGCAAGAGTAAATGTATATGTATATGTAAAATATTTCTCTAATCTATAAGAGTATCAATAACGAAAGTATGTGATGTGGTTCAGACGTTTGGCTGATGTTACAATATCTTGATCACTGGACGGATTAAATTAAAGCGTCAACGTTTGCTTATTGACTCGGATACAAGAAAGTTGTGGGTTCCATCTCAAACTCTACGTTCCGCCCATGTGTATGGTAACGGACAATGATAATAAGAAAAGCATGCATTTACGCAAAAATCAGTCAGAAGTGTTATATCAGGCGCCCTGATTACTTTTGAATTCATATCAGACAAATGCAAGTAGAAGAACAAGCTGTTGTTTGTTTCTAATAAGATTATAATAACGATATCTTCATTCGCGATTATATCATTAGGAATATTTATGAAGTTTTCTTGGTGCATTTCTGAATGAGCGTATATTTGGAAGACAAGATATAGAAGCAATTGTTGCCATGTCATGATGTGATACTCTGCAGACTATTAAACAACAAATCATAAAAACATATTGCTATGGTATGTGGCACACTCTGGTCAAAACTAAAATACGCGAAAATATTGAGTGTAAGAAGACATGATAAAAACTAAAATATGATTGTTTTGTAAATCCCATTAAGATATGGACAAATAACTTTCAATAAAATATATGACTTCCAACCAGGTCAGAGGGACAAGAGTCAGCGCTGACGGTTTCCTGTGACTAATCAAGGGATACTAGCTGCAAGTGGGGTTTTTTCGTTCATAAAATCGTATATGAAACAGAACTGCGAATAGAGAGTTAACAGATTGTAGCTTGATGTGAGAAACAAGTGGTAGAACGACAGCATAACGAAACCGATAGAAATCTTTTGTAGAGTTCTTGTGTTTCAAATGGGACATGTATATAATATAGGACACATCTATACAAATGTGTATACTTTGAAACATTGTTACCTAGGCTATAGAGCCCTGTTTCCCAACGTGGGCGCACGCTCCACAGGGGCATTTTCATCGTTAATGGGGGCAATGGACTCGTTCAGAGTTTAACTAATGTTTATGATGTTGCAAAATTGATATATCGGGTTTTTTAGGTCTATTTGACAAAAACGAATGGCGCTTCAAAAATCACGTTGCTGAAGTTTAAAAAATCTTCAATAAATAGAAAGTACTTATATCTAGGTACATTTCTAACTCCTTTTAACAGAGCGTTGAAAGCGGGAAAGCATGTGATATTGTGTTAAAATTGAGTGTTTTTTTAAAGCGGTAATATTGTAAACGGGTTTGTGAGGAAATAGAAATCAAATATCCAAATTCATTCACAGACACAATTTGAAAAAGAGCAACATTAAATTCTCTATTTACTGCTCGTACTGCAACTGTCAATTGTAATCTTGAGGCTAGTTATCAAATTTCCTTACTCATTGCTAAATGTGTTGAAAATAATACTATATGAAAGAATTTAATCAAACAATCAATATCATCATTTCTTAAAACAGTTCTGGAAAAAGTTGACAACGAGGTTACAACTATGCCACTCAGTAACAAAACTGTTAGCAAAAGAACAGACGAAATGAGTGAAGATATTGAAATACATCTTAGTAAAAAGCTGAAAACAAGAAAATTCTCAGTGCCAATGGATGGATCAACTTTGAGAGACAGTGTTGATAAGTAGTATTGATAACTTACGTAAGATCTATTAATAAAGTGGATTGTGCTGAAGCAGTGATGTTCTGTAAGTCATTAGAAAGCACCCCTATCTCCAAAGATGTATATATGTATATAATAAGCTAACAAATTACTTAGATGTCAAAAATAGACCAATTAAAAATGTAACATCTTGTGCCGCAGATGTTGCACTTAATGTTATAAGCAAGAAAAATTAATGCTTAAAAATGATGAAAACTGAGAATCCAGAAATGCTTGTTGTGCATTGTGTTATTCACGGGGAAAATTTGGTAGCTAAAAATACTTTGCCTGTCCTAAACGAAGTACCAAACTCAGTTATAAAGTGTATCAATGCTATTAAACCTAATGTCAAATGTGAGCGTCTCTTCAAGCTATTTTGGGAAGAGAAAATGCAGACCATGTGAGACTTTTACTACACACTGAGGTAAGAAGGCTCTCGAAAGGGAACTACTTGAAAAGATTTATTGAACTATTTGATACTCTTAGTGATTTTTTTAAGCGACAAACCTGAAATGAAGTATCTGGTAACAGTCAATGGCAAAGTATTTGTATATATAGCCGATATCTTTGAAAAACTAAATATATTAAAGGACCAACTTCAAGGAACAAATACAACTCTTGTTGATATAAAAGCAAAGATATTTGGTTTCATTACCTTTATTGAATTATGCCAGAAATATATTTGCAACAAAATTTTTGAAGTTTTATTCGCTCCAGAAATGTGAAGTGACTGATACCGTTATACTTGTTATTGTCGATCATCTGAAAATTATATCGGCTGATTTAAAAGAAAGATTTTTTGATTTGAAATAAATTGATTTTCCAGCTTGGATGTTGCAGCAAATGTTAGTGTATTTGTCTTATATTTCAAATCAGTATCAAGAAGAACTCGCAGCAATGCAAAATGATGAGTCAGTTAAAACTTCATTTAATATAAAAAAGAATCATGGCTTGACTTTGTGAGGAAATAGACATCAAATATCCAAATTCAATCAAATGTGCAAGAAAACTGTTATTTCATCTTCATATTTAGCTGAATGTGGATTTAGTGCCATTACTGATTTGCTACTAAAAAAAAGGAATCGGCTGAATGTAACACAACGAGGAGACTTTAGACTGACGCTAACTAAATTGGAATCTAACATAAAATATCCTTCAGCATGCATCAAGCGCAAGGATCTCACTAAGTGTAAGTAATAAAGAATTACTAATAATTAAAATAATATTGAAACATCTGTCCTTAAAATTATTTCGTACTTGAATTTCAGTTCTCACAATATGTTTAGAAAATTTACTTATGTTTCCTCAACAATTGCCTAGTGATTTCTTCCTAAAACCTATCATTTAAGTTTCTACAGCGTGCAATTCTATTTTTGGAAACTAAATGTTTGTGTATATGTTACATAGGGTTGGGATGGGGGGGGGCGTACGAATTTTTTTAAGGCTTCGGTGGGGCATGGCACAAAAAAGGTTGGGAAACACTGCTATAGAGGGTGAGGCTACTATTAACATCCCGGACAGTGTTGCCAAGGCTATCAGGGATTAGTTTAGTATTTACATCCTGGACAGTGTTGCAAAGTCTATCATGAATTAGTTTAGTATTTACATCCTGGTTTAAAAAGGGTTTAAAAGCCGAAGGATTGACTTCATTGCACCGGTTACCCCAATGGGTGTCCTCTCCGCAGAAATGGCACGCCACCTGCCGAGAGTATTGCACAAAGCACGAACTCGTAGCTCCGGCAACAATCTAGGGTCTCTGGAAAAACTGCACTCGTGAGCAGAAGGCCGCGGTCCGGATTCGAACCTACGATCTTCGACTCACAAGGCAAAGGGCTTAACCACTCAGCCACAGAGACCCTCCTGGACAATGTTGCAAAGTCTATCATGAATTAGTTTAGTATTTACATCCTGGACAATGTTGCAAAGTCTATCATGAATTAGTTTAGTATTTACATCCTGGACAATGTTGCACAGGCCATCATGCATTAGTTTAGTATTTACATCCTGGAAAGTGTTGCCCTGACTATCAGGGATTATTTTATAATTTATATCCCAAACTTTGGTACCCAGGTTATCAGAGGTAAGGTAACGATTAACTTCCCAAACAATGTTTCTCAAGCTGTCATGGATTAGGTTACGAGTAACATTCTAAAAGTGTTATAGGCTATCGGAGTTGGCTTAGAATTAGCTCCCAAATCTATTTTTATGTGTAAATATTGTTTCTCAAGAAACAAATGTGAACAACAGAACATTAGCAGAAACTGTTAATCATGCCCATTCTACATGAACTGTCAGATATTCAACTAGCAGCACTTACACTACAGATTAACTACAATACCAAGTAGAAATGTAACACTTGTACTACAGATTAACTACAATACCAAGTAGAAATGTAACACTTGTACTACAGATTAACTACAATACCAAGTAGAAATGTAACACTTGTACTACAGATTAACTACAGAATCAAGTAGAAATGTAACACTTACACTACAGATTAACTACAATACCAAGTAGAAATGTAACACTTACACTACAGATTAACTACAGAACCAAGTAGAAATGTAACACTTGTACTACAGATTAACTACAGAATCAAGTAGAAATGTAACACTTGTACTACAGATTAACTACAATACCAAGTAGAAATGTAACACTTGTACTACAGATTAACTACAATACCAAGTAGAAATGTAACACTTGTACTACAGATTAACTACAATACCAAGTAGAAATGTAACACTTACACTACAGATTAACTACAATACCAAGTAGAAATGTAACACTTACACTACAGATTAACTACAATACCAAGTAGAAATGTAACACTTACACTACAGATTAACTACAATACCAAGTAGAAATGTAACACTTACACTACAGATTAACTACAATACCAAGTAGAAATGTAACACTTTTACTACAGATTAACTACAATACCAAGTAGAAATGTAACACTTTTACTACAGATTAACTACAATACCAAGTAGAAATGTAACACTTACACTACAGATTAACTACAATACCAAGTAGAAATGTAACACTTACACTACAGATTAACTACAATACCAAGTAGAAATGTAACACTTACACTACAGATTAACTACAATACCAAGTAGAAATGTAACACTTACACTACAGATTAACTACAATACCAAGTAGAAATGTAACACTTTTACTACAGATTAACTACAATACCAAGTAGAAATGTAACACTTACACTACAGATTAACTACAATACCAAGTAGAAATGTAACACTTACACTACAGATTAACTACAATACCAAGTAGAAATGTAACACTTACACTACAGATTAACTACAATACCAAGTAGAAATGTAACACTTACTACCAGATTAACTACAGAATCAAGTAGAAATGTAACACTTGTACTACAGATTAACTACAGAATCAAGTAGAAATGTAACACTTGTACTACAGATTAACTACAAAACCAAGTAGAAATGTAACACTTGTACTACAGATTAACTACAATACCAAGTAGAAATGTAACACTTGTACTACAGATTAACTACAAAACCAAGTAGAAATGTAACACTTGTACTACAGATTAACTACAATACCAAGTAGAAATGTAACACTTGTACTACAGATTAACTACAGAATCAAGTAGAAATGTAACACTTGTACTACAGATTAACTACAATACCAAGTAGAAATGTAACACTTTTACTACAGATTAACTACAGAATCAAGTAGAAATGTAACACTTTTACTACAGATTAACTACAGAATCAAGTAGAAATGTAACACTTTTACTACAGATTAACTACAGAATCAAGTAGAAATGTAACACTTGTACTACAGATTAACTACAAAACCAAGTAGAAATGTAACACTTGTACTACAGATTAACTACAATACCAAGTAGAAATGTAACACTTGTACTACAGATTAACTACAAAACCAAGTAGAAATGTAACACTTGTACTACAGATTAACTACAATACCAAGTAGAAATGTAACACTTGTACTACAGATTAACTACAGAATCAAGTAGAAATGTAACACTTTTACTACAGATTAACTACAATATCAAGTAGAAATGTAACACTTGTGCTACAGATTAACTACAATATCAAGTAGAAATTTAACACTTGTGCTACAGATTAACTACAAAACCAAGAAGAAATGTAAGAAAGACACGTGTACTACAGATTAACTACAAAACCAAGTAGAAATGTAACACTTTTACTACAGATTAACTACAAAACCAAGTAGAAATGAGAGAAAGACACGTGTACTACAGATTAACTACAATACCAAGTAGAAATGTAACAATTGTACTACAGATTAACTACAATACCAAGTAGAAATGTAAGAAAAAACACTTGTAACAGTAATAGAAGAAAGATAATCAGTTAGACCAGACATCATCTCACCAGAGATATCAACAATGACACAGATGCATCATCCTAGATCTCATGTAAGATACTACTAGACAAAGTCTGGGTAAGAAAGGAAATACCAACAAAATAGAAAGATGGATATCTAACTAAGCTACCAAAGAAAATGGTTTTTAAAAAATATTTCAATTACGAAGGGATAATAGTGTTATCCGTATCAGGAAAAATAATCAACATAATCATCCTGGAGAGAAGAAACAAACACAGACAAACAGTGGAGGATAGAAAATGCTGTTTTCATAAACGTAGGTACTGTACTAACCAGATTGCAACATTGTCCACAGTAGTAGGTCAATTTGCATAGAACAGATTTTTCAGAACTTCTGACAGCTAAGTTCTGGAAGGGACAAGCTACTTGATGATGATGAGTACATCAGAGCTTAGAAAGGAACTATTGTATTGTGTATTTTTCTTTTCTCCAACCATGTCAGGATA
Source organism: Arion vulgaris (assembly GCA_020796225.1). Classification (NCBI taxonomy): domain Eukaryota; kingdom Metazoa; phylum Mollusca; class Gastropoda; order Stylommatophora; family Arionidae; genus Arion; species Arion vulgaris. Next base: position 9,221,679 of record CM036753.1, on the reverse strand, counting down.
AGAAGAGATTTATAGAACGGGGTCAAAGGCTCATGAGGTTATGGTGGTAACATGAGCCAGGGTTAGCGAGGGGCGCGCTAACCAAGACCCTGCCCCAACCTCCACGCGGTGACCCTGGAAACAGACTCTGGTTCCGGTCTGGCTAAGAGGGGCAGGGATCGGGAGAACTACTGGTAGTGGTAGCAGTGCAAGTACGGAAATGCAATACAGATACATATAAACAAAATGCACAAATCTCCTGACCGATGTCCAACAAGATATTGCCCAAGTTCCTAAACGTAACAAAACAGCAACGAAAAGTCTCTGACATGGATGAGAGGTGCATCCAGTGACGAAACGTGTGCCCACGAAGGGCTCGAAGCCCTGAGGAGGAGGCAAACATTGCCAGCCCGTCGGCAAGAATAAATAAAACAGGACCGTAACGAATAAAAGTCTACCCTCGTGTCGGTACGAGAGAAGATTGCAGCTGACTCCGCATCGGTGGCCTAGTGCAGATACATGTACTGGACAAGGTTTGCCGAGCGCAAAAGAACAAGTTGTGTTTTAGTGCATAACGAAACTACCCGCCCTGGGAAAACCGTGCAAGGTACTGTGCGATTAAAAATTAACATCCCCGAAAGAACTGAGGTTGGTGATACCTAAAGGAACTGCCAGCCTTGGGGCAACCGGGCAAGGTTCGATTGCAGTCGTAACTAACATCCCCGGAATAACTGGAGCGGGTGATGGTGGCGGGCGCAAAATCCTCAGTTGCGTTGATAGCGCCGACTGAAACGACCCTCTACATTGTTTGTACTAGGCCCCATGCCGGTACCTTTCGGCCCCATGCCGGTGCCTTTCGAGGTTAATTGCAAATTACCACGTACCAATGCGCGTCTAGAAAAGGCTGAGAATGTTCCTTCTCCGGATCAAACTCAAAATGTACGGTAAAGCAAGGCCGACAATGTACGGATAAGACAGGAAGTCCGGGTCCTGAACATTGGCGAAGGCCGATACTTTACACGGTGTTTTACACGAGTAAGACGCCGTCCGAGGACAAGCTGACAAGCCCCGAGAAATATTTCTCAGTCAGAACGGGTAAAACAGCGTAACTCACTGTCCTGGCGTAGATCACAAAGCCCAAATATACGGCAAAGTTGATCGTAAAGGCGTAGATCCGAGCCGACCTAGTCGGCAGAAAGGACCGTACCTAGGAAAGTTCACCCTAGTAAATCAAAAGCTGGCTGAAAACGGACGGGCGGGCCTAGTCACCATGGGCGCACAATCGTCCCGGCGTAGATCACTCCGTTCCAATTATACATCACAATAAGAATGACCAAAATTGGCCGTGAAGAACGATCGCAGAAGAAGAAGAACGAGCTTTTGTGTACGCTTCATATACAGTGTCTTTCATCGCATGTGTTAATTTTAAGGTCCAGCTTTTGCGTGGTCGACCTTTTTGCTTTGTGTCCATTGTTATGGAACAACATTGCGGCATCTTCTCCTCTAATTAAACAATTTTAGAAGATATTTGTATTAACCCAAGTGCAGTGATATTGGTTCTATCAATGAGTCAAGCAGTCAATCAATCAATTAATCAATCTTCTTCTTCGAACGCCCCATATCGACAACATGTTAATCACTCTATGGGATTTGTATGTGATCCGAGCCTAATAGCGATTGTACGCTGTGCTAGTTGTGTACCTACATGCTTCACTAGGCCCCTATCTTAGTCGGCTCTTACAAGTCGGCATTGTAGGTCTCAGTGTTACTAATCTTTGCTCCCCTTGAGAGCCCCAGCAACACAGGGGCGGATCAATCAATCAAAACACAGTATAGAAAAGAATCACAAGTGTATGTTATATATATATATATATATATATATATGCTTCAGTAAGAGGACATTTTGATCTAATTTACAATCACAGCAAGTGACTTTAGTGTTGGAAATCTATTGCAACTTTATATGTGAAGATCGTGACTTATCAATCGATTAACCAATCAATTAATCACTCAGTCAACTAGTATCGTTATGTGGCAAGAAAAGAAAACTGTTAACACTAGCCTGATGTCAGAAATAGGAAAATAGTTAAATGTCAATTAATCATATGTAAACATGGATAAATCACATAAGATAAATATTCACAAAATAGATGAGATTGCAGTAAAACTATTTTAATGTCAAAACACATAATCACAAAGTACTGTAGTTTTACAAATTACAAAAACAATGACAAAATACAGCAACGTTTCGACCAACAAGGCCTTTATCTCCTGTTGTTCGTTTGCTTAAAGGCCTTGTTGGTCGAAAAGTTGCTGTATTTTGTCATTGTTTTTGTAATTTGTAAAACTACAGTACTTTGTGATTACGTGTTTTGCTAAGATAAATATATTCATAATTTATACTGTTTAACAATACTGTCTAAAACTCAAAGTTAAGTGTGGTGTAGCTTGTCAAGAGCGCTATGCTGGCAGACAAAGAAGAATAGTAAACCAACAAGGAACCGGTGTCGTTAGTCGCCACACGCTGAGGGACGTACTGAGGGAGAGATCGGAGCAGTTATGGACTAATTGCTTCGACGTGCAGTGATGGTGATCCGACGACTAAACTAAACTAAACTTTCTAAAAGTTGGATTGGAATATAGATAAGGTTTGGAATTGTTCATTATTTATAACGCTGGTAATGTGGTAATTATATTCATTGAAAAGCAGAGACTCAAATTGTACGGTCACTTGAATGAACCCAAACACACCAGCTACAAGTGCGTATATCCTGAAAATGAAACCATCAAGAGCAAGGGGAAGACCAAGTAAAAGATGGATTGATGAAGTTAAAGACATCTTAAAACTAAACAATACCACAGCATATCAAGCGACAGAGCATGCACTATCTCGGAAACCGATGATCAGTTAAACCTGCGACTCCTAGCGAGAAAAAAAGCAGAGAAGGACAAAAGAAAGAATGCGGCTTTAAAAAATCAGATTTTGGAATATGTCAAGTTATTTTGGTTTGATGACTAGATTTATGTTAATTTCGTTTGTCGCATGTCAAACAGTTGAATGTGGCCTTTTCTGAGATATATGTGTGCTTGTGTGTTAGTAGGTGTGTGTGTGTGTTCGGTATATGTGAGGTATGTATGTATGTTGCATGTGTATAGTGTGTGTTGCATATGTGTTGTATGTAGTGTATATGTGGTTATGTTGTATGTTGTATGTATGTATGTATGTAGTGTTGATGTTGTGATGGGATGTAGTATGATGTATGGTTGTTGTATGTATGTATGTATGATGTGTTGTTGTATGTATGTATGTATGTATGTGTGTATGTATGTATGTATGTATGTATGTAGTGTATGTGTATGATGTATTATGTATGATATTATGTATGTATGTATGTATGTATGTATGTATGTATGTATGTATGTATGTATGTATGTATGTATGTATGTATGTATGTATATGTATGTATGTATGTATGTATGTATGTATGTATATATGTATGTATATATGTATGTATGTATGTCATGGATACGATTGAGCAGTTGCCCAGGATAGAGCGGTATGGAGGAATTACTTGCAGGCTCTTTGTAACGTATACGGTACGGAGGAATTATTATGTATGATATATGTATGTATGTATGTCATGTATAGTATGTATGTATGTATGTATACATTATGAGATATATCGGTTTGCTTATGTGTGTGTCAATGTATGCGTATGCTGCTCTGTATGAGTGTATGTTTATATATGCCTATTGCTGTCTCTGTGGGTGTTTACATGTGTAAGTCTCTGAATATGGTTGTTGTATAAAAGTAAACTCTACATATGTGTAGCATATATGAAACGGTATCCCTTCTATCCCAACTTCCAGCCAGCGGTTGGTAACGTGATAGATTTCTATTCTGTGTGAACGTGTCTTGGTAGATTACGGCAGGATTTAACAGGCGCAGGAACACACAGATAAAGGACGAGAGAAAAATATGTTGTCCACATTGGAACTTATAATCATGTATTGTCATCATCATCATCATGTGTCTTCTTAGCATCGAAGTAATGCACCTTCAACAAGTTTTGCTTTGATGTTGCACTCTGCCAGACTGTCACTTTTTAATCGCTTGATGCCCTCCCCTCCACCCACGTGTGACTTGATCTGTTTTCTTGATCTCCGCCTTCCAATAATTCCCACCAATAATTTTTAGAATAATGTGCCAGGTCTTTATGTGTGTCTAGAATAGTTTATTTATTTTATTGTATTTCCTTTATTAATTATTTTCTGATTCCTCAATATGGTACTTGTCTGTTTTTCTTACACGAAATACGATCTATTCTTCCGTATATCTACATCTCAAAATCATTAAGGGCATAGCGGTCACATATAGGTCACATAGAGGTCACATATAGGTCATATAAAGGTCACATAGAGGTCCCATATAGTAAAGGTAATAAAAAGCTGCTCTAATGATCACGTGACGTGAAATTCCAGGGCTCACTACCAGCTGGGGTTAAATGATCGGCGTACAAATGTACACGACTGAAATACAGAAAACCCTGAACTCCTAATTGGGGATCAAAATTACAAATACCTTTGAAGTCGGAATAATACTCGCCTGAATGATGAGGGACATTGGTTATGTTATCATTATTCAATGAATAAATACGAAGATCATTATAGGAAATGCACGGAGTAGCAGTGGGAAAGGTTGAGAGTGGGGAAACGCTACAGTTATGGACTTAGTGTACTCCTGTCGGTGGCGACTTAGATTAGTACCCTGTCGGTGCGACTTAATGTACCCTGTCGGTGCGACTTAGTGTACCCTGTCGGTGCGACTTAGTGTACCCTGTCGGTGCCATATTTTTGTAGGCGGGATAACACTTATACAATTTCTACAGAGACAATTTTGAATGTAACCAAATCTCAGACAGTTTGTATATTCAATTTCATAGGAAGACTGGTGAGTCGACTGTACCGGAATTGACCACATTTGCTAGTTAACAAATTAAGTTAACTACCACTGTGCTCTGTCGACTACCTACCTAAAGTAAAAATATGAATATCTGTCTTCTTCTTCCGCTTCAACTTCTGCTATGCAACTACTCCGGTATGTGTCATAAACATGGCGGTACGCTTAGGTCTTCACAGGTTCCCCTATAGTTTGTTCTGAAGGGTTGTTCCTAATGGCCAGATATCCATTGTCACGCTGCACAGGCTATGGCAGTTTTGCAAGATGTGCTTTGGGAACTGCTTTGTTGCTCCACATGTGCAGGCAGCCGAGTCTCTGAGACCATTCTATGGATGTGTGCTTATAGACCGCAGTGTCCCGTTCTAATTCTGAAGATTATGGTCTGCGTTTTTCTGTTTACACTGTCTATGTTGTCATAGAGAAAAAGACTTACTGAGACATATTTCAAGTGAGAGTTTATTGCAGCGGTTTTTCACTTTATTTTTTACCTCAAAGAATAAAATGAAAATACAAGTTCTACTGGCGGCACCCTGCATCCACAAATACATTTTACAAATATCTTGAATGTTTTGACTAGCGTCTAGTTTCAAGTAAATTAAGAACATCATTTTTTTAACGTGTGGAGTTTACCAAGATAACTCAATATTTACCTCCAATTTAATGTTTATTTTTAGCAAACAGATTGCTGGGAAACTCAAACTTGCGTGAGATAACACTATCCTGCTAAATAAGATCTGACAATGTCAAACGTAAGATGTATCAAGTTATTTATGTGATTATAAAACAAAAGATGTATCAAGTTATTTATGTGATTATAAAACAAAAGATATATCAAGTTATTTATGTGATTATAAAACAAAAGATGTGAGATATGTACACTCATGATATGATAGAAGAATTAAAGACAACACATAAATAGATATCACATTCGTGTCTGCTCTTAAGAAATGTTAATCAAGAACTTACATCAACTAAATATAGTGGAATAAATGTACATAAGAGTAATCACCTTTAGCAATGTTATTGTTGAAGTGATTGATTCATTCACGCATTCATTCATTCATATTACTATTGTCATTGCACTTCGGCGAGTAACCATATGTGCTCCGATCTCGTTGTTACACAGAAAGATCTCGGCGGCGGTGCGCGAACTCTGTAGCACATGTGAGGTTTCCAATATAATTTTGAAGATGGATAAATATTTAGCAGGAATGTTTTTAAATATTTTTTTAATGAATTTTGCCAGGGCGGTGGGTTTTTTTTATTTTGAACTGCCAATTGTTCTTTTTCGTGCTTAAATTGAACACGGGACCTCCGTTTTTATCGTCCATCTCCGATAGAACTAGGAACTCGATCTCACCTACACTGAGATCACGGATTTCTGGAAAAAATATTCCGATGGCTCCATGAGGGAGCGAATCCAGTACCTTTAGAACGAGAGGCGATCACCTAACTTCTACGCCACAGAGAGCACCTACGTTATTGTTTACCGATACTATCTTATCTCACAGAAGTTCACTGTTTCTCCGTCGTACAGAACACTCGTTCAAAGAATTCATTAATTCACTTTATTTGATCATTCAAAATGCTACAATATTATTATTGATTCTACCAACTACAGTTATTCAGAAATCGAATGTATAAAAGCCCTATAATTTCTTGTTTATTCATGCGGGCACATGGACTGGATAATTGTAAGCTTTTAAAAAAGTGTAGAATTTGTGTGCTCTAAAAGTATACTTTTATAACATCATTAATATTTTACAAACAAATGCCCCGTAATATAGTAGTCTGTAACAGCTTTGCAACAGTATGTAATAACGCTGAAGCAGTACATTCTGCAACAGTACCAAAAACTTTCAACAGTGCGTAACAACTCTTCAACAGTACCTAACAACTCTGTAACAGTACCTAACAACTCTGTCACAGTATCTAACAATTCTTCAACTGTACAAAACAACTCTGTAACAGTACCTAGCAACTCTGTAAAAGTACCTAACAACTCTGTAACAGTACATAACAACTATGTAACAGTACCTAACAACTCTTCAACAGTACCTAACAACTCTGTAACAGTACCTAACAACTCTTCATGAGTACATAACAACTCTGTAACAGTACATAACAACTCTGTAACAGTACGTAATAGCTCTGCAACAGTACATAACAACTCTGTAAAAGTACGTAATAACTCTTCAACAGTATGTAATAGCTCTGCAACAGTACATAACGTTATTTGTTAGTTTGGCACAGGTCTCAGACAAAAAGTTCAACAGCATGAAATTCTCATTATAAAGCAATAATAAATGATATATTTCAAGTCTGACACGTGTAAACAAAAGGTAATCGTTTTCTGTTTACAAAAATATGTGCATGTTAAATGACAAAGATTCCACAGATAAAAAAAATAAATGGGTTGATATATTTAAACGCATAGTGGCATTACTCATTACTTGCTGAGCTGTAAAGGCTTCATTTCGAGCTTTGCTTCTGTAATATTTATAATGTGATAGACAAGTGGTTAGTGCGCTGCCTTCTCAATATACATATAGGGAATGTGCACGAACATAAACAATTCCCAGTATAGACTCAGTTATAAATGGTTTACCTGACTCATTTAGTTTTAGAAGGTAAGTTAGCGAAGCTGGCACTTGCTACAAATTACTGGCTATAAATCTAGTAGATTTAGAACTTACCATACATTCTCCAAAGACACAAGCAAAAATTAGATTTTACGTTTTACTCCTAAAATGGCAGATATATATATTATCATCATCATCATTGGCCTCTGTCTCAGGAGACAATAGGTCTTGCGTCACGTAGTATGTTCTGCGCTGAATCACGTTTCTTGTGGCTGTAATGACCTATTCTGGGTGGCAATCCTTGCCACAGTTGCTGCAGGTAAAACTGGAGACTAGAGCCGATACATGGGATGTTCTCTCTGCTCCCTGTGCTCTCTTTTGCCTCCACATGTGATGTTGTTTTTCTTCTTTTCTTTTGAGCCGCCCCTCACTGCCGCTCGCCATGCTTGCCTGTCTTTGGCCAGCCGCTCCCAGTATTCTTTGTCTATGCCGCATGAAGTTAGATCACGCTTGCAGGTGTCAATGAAGTGTAATAATGGGCTCCCATGCTGTCTAGCACCAGATGCAAGTTGACCATATATATATATATATATGTATATGTTATAGAAAAGATCTAGTATCTGCAAATCCTCTTTCGACACAAATATATATATATATATATGAAAGTCACGGTATCATAATTATTAGTCCACTTGTTTCGTATAGACGTGCTTCGAGGATCAAATCCTATAGTTGGAGTGGGAGTTTGCCACGATGTAATAACTTAGTTTCTCCCAGCTTCAAATGGCAACAAATGAAGCACTGAAAGACATAGTCGACAGTTGTAGTCGTCAGGTGCAATCTTGGCCACATTCCCAATCAGGTGCCGTCAAAGAAAGATACCAGCCTCGTGACGTGTTTTCTAATATCAGTTATCAGTTATATGAGGACTATCCTCATAGCACTCTGGACGTGTCCATAGGTGCTCCGATATCCGCCACAAGAAATTCAGCAGCGTCCAGGGGCATAAGGCGCCAGTTCAATGTTGATTAATCAATTTTTGTGTATATTTGGTATGTCGTTCTTTTCGGGCGGTACCAATATCGACATCCATCTCTCTCAATCTGATCAGCTACTGGGATTCACAAACTTGAAACTCCTCTGTTCGGAAATACTATCAATAGTAATAGTAATGGTAATGATAGTAATAGTACTAGCAGGTTTGGTAGCAACAGTAGTATTAGTAGAAGTAGTAGTAGACACAGAAACACCTGGAGACGGGAATTGGAGACGAAGTGCAAAAAAATGTGGAAAGACTATAGAGGTCTGGAAAGATGGTATTAGATATACGGGTTTGAGAGGCCTTGGTTGCAGATATATGCCTCCCTAAGTGCGAAGGGTGAAGACGAAGAAGAAGTAGTAGAAGAAATATTTTGCCATTTTGTAAATATATTTGAAAAATTTAAAGACTCGTCCTTTTTTGTATCCCAATTATAAACATTGTGCACAACTTATATATAGTTGAAATCTCTGTATGGGTGCATCTACGTTCCTGGTTTAGAGAAAACACAAAACTCTCACCGAATTCGTTTTAACTTTTCTAACAGTTTTAGCAGTTACCACACATCACGCCATGCTTCATTTGTTGCCAGTTCAGATGTTTCGAGATTGCCAAAATTCAAATGGCTTAAACTGCATATTCCTATGTAAACAAACTTTGGGTTTTTCTTTTTATTTTATTTATATTTTGGCATACTTGAGGCGCTGTAGGTAAAAGTTGAGAAATATTTGCTGTTTTTTTTTTGTACAAGTGGAATATCTTGTTTATTTTCTCCATTTCTTTAGCTGTATTCCTTTGGTATTTCTGTTTTTCCCTTTCTTAATTCACTCTTATTTACCTATCACTATACTCGCACGTCTCAATTATTTCACTCATTTAATATTTTTCTCTAGCACCATTCTTTCTTTCTCTCTTTGTTACTTTCATTCATTCTCTCTCACTTAATCATTATTTCGCACGCACTCTCATTTAATCTTGCACCTTTTTTCAGCAAGTCACTCTTAATCATACTCTCAAATTCTCCCAATCTCCTTTCATACGATTTCCATCATTATTTCTTGCTATCTTTTCTCTCACTCACTTTCCGTTATCTTTAACACCTATATTCCTATATTTCCACTACCTCGTTCCTACCTCAGTATCCTTTTAGTAATGATTGTTTTTATTCACAATCTGACGTATGTCCACCAGTGTATCACGCCATCATTCACTAACTAGTCGTTCTATCACTCACACAATATTTCGCTTCCTAATTTTCTCTCACTCTCTGATACTGCCACTATTTTTCTACCTGCCACTATCCCACATGCACTTACCTGCCCCAATGTATGTTTTTACCTACCTGTCGCTACTTCTCTGCAAACATAAATGTACTTTACCTCTACGCTCACGTACATTGCAATACCCTTAGGCTTAACTAAATCCAGAATAGCAAATTGGGTATCAGTAGATGTCATCTATAGAGTTTACCGAACTCAAGAGACCCTACCAGTGTATTGCCGGGTGTCGCAAGGGGAGCAAAGAATAGTACCACTGCGACCTACAAGGCATGTCGTAAGAGGCGACTGAGGAAGTGGCATAGAAAAGCTACACTAATAAATAAAAAGCATCGCAAAAATCGGATTCGCTGGTCTATTTGTAGGCGCATACAGGCACAGCGTACAATCGCTCTTAGGCTCAAATCACGTACATATCATAAAGAGGAGTTTAACAAGGGGTAGATATGGAGCGTTGGAAGAAGAAGAAGACAGAAAAAGAACTCCAGAGTCTCATGCGGATATATGTCCTAGGCATGATGGTGTTCACGGTAATGAGAGAGCGGTCAGGCTTGCATCGACTTCATCAATTGTCGGGAAGTTTAGGATGTATAAGAGAATGTATTTCGTTACCTTGACGACCTGCTGTTGGATGAGGACACTCAAATTGTTGTTGAAACTATAAAGCGATTTTCTTCTTCTTCTTCTGCTTCGAACGATCCAAATCGACCACTTGTAAACCACTCTTTGTGATTTGTATGTGATCTGAGCGTAAGATCGATTGTGCTTTGTACCAGTTATGTGGATACAAGTAGGCCAGGAGATCCGATTTCTGTGACACTTTTTATTTACTAGGGTAGCTTCCTAGGCTCCTACCTCAGTCGCCTCTTACGACATGTCTTGTTGGTCGCAGTGTTACTATTTATAGCTCCTCCTGTTGGCTCTGGCAACAAATGGGTGATCCAGCGATATAAGGAGTTTGAAATTACAAATTATACAAATTTGCTGAGCAACAATCTTGTGTTGTCTTGTAAACAAATTTCCCTCATGAAGAGAACAGCGCGGTCTGCATTTTAACCCATGACCTTCAGAACGTCATGCTAATAGCGTAACTCTTTCACTCTGCCGAGCCGATATACCGGCTCATTGTATTCTATAAGATGACACAAAGCTAGTGTTTTGTCTACTTCAGTACACATTGCAATATAGGTGCGTCTGTGAGTACAAGAAAATTACGAACTGAAAGAGTTAATCACTTAGCCACAGAGACCCCTGTTGTAGGTTTCTTATTGAAACTAATAGGTTGCTCCAATCCAGTGGCGGCTCGTCATTAAGGGCCAGTGGGGCCGGGCCCCATCAAAATAAGGTGTAACGTGTATTTATTATTTTATATATTAAAATATATCCTAACCGAAAACATGATTTTTCCGAAAATATCTGTCTGGCCCCACCAACAAAAATGATCACGAGCCGCCACTGCTCCAATCTGGTATAAGAATCTTCTACAGAAGACGGAACATGGCAGCACTAACGTCTTCTTCTTTAATAGACTAGTAGTGTATGTCTCATGTCATTCGTTTCAATGATAGATATTATTTAATATCAGTTATCTGTTATATGAGGACTATCATCATAGCACGATGGACACGTCCATAGGTGCCACGATCTCTGCCTCAACAAATCCAGCACGTTCAGCTGCCTACACGCTGATTCGATGTTGATTAAGCAATCTCTTTGTATATTTGGTAAGTCTTTCTTTTCAGGCTGTACGAATATCGACACCCATCTCTCCCAGTCTGGTCAGCGACTGGAATTCACAACCATGAACTCTATTCGGAACGACCCTCTTAACCCTTTCGCTGCTACATACTTTCCGAAGGCTGAGCTAAAATAGCTACTCTTTGTTTCTGATCACAAACGTGAATGTACGCTGATAGCAGTGGAAGAAGCAATGTATAACTTGTTAACACGTCTTTAGCCCACAGAGTAGAGATAATAACAGACGTGTTAATGCGTCTTTAGAAGTGAATGGGAAAAACGTATATATACGTCCTTAGCAGCTAAAGGGTTAATGCGTTAATATTGTTACTTCGGTTCATTGCGGCTCCCTCTGATATCGTAGTCATGCCAGACAATCTATCATCTCGTTCATTACCCCTGAATCCTGCGTGTCTAGGGACAAAAATGAAAGTATTTATTTATGTGGATACACAATACTGAAAATGGGACATGCACACACACTATGCAATAATACATATACTCATTTTTTGTGACACAAGATGGAGCTGACATTGTGGATTACAATCTGACAGGTGGGAACCTCTGATTCCAAACCTCGAAGGAGTACATCATTAAGACGTGAGGACTCTTACCTGGCGCGAGGAGACAAGTTTGGAAAGAGAAACTGTGAAGCCCCCGTGTTAATCTTCCACTGACGATTCTATTCATGATTATATCTCATCTTCTTGTATAGAATTCTGAGCATGGAACACTGATCACAGAAGATAAAAACTGCATAAAAGACATTGTTATTGATTTTCCTGAAACTTCGTCGGTGGCGAACAATATAAATTATAAAGAAAAATGCAAAGGCTATTACAAGATCAAACGATTCTCAGGTAAAATATAAGAAAAATAACAAAGTAGAAAAGAAATTGAATTTCACCTGTTCAGTTACTTCACAACATTTCGCTAAATTGATGTCTTCTGACGTTCCAATGTTCCAAGAATTCTTGAATAAGTTCTGTTCACACTTTGATTTTTTTTTTTTTTTGACAGTACAATATTACCTTCATTACTTGTTTTAAAAAATGTACTAATAGGTTTTGCTGTTTTATAAATGTAAAAATTACTTTGCTAAGTTGTTTTTGTTGTATTTCTCCTGCTTGCTTGTGTGTCGTATGGATCCTAATTATGTATTGTATCTGAATTGTGTGGTGTATGATTGTGAATAGTGTGTTGTATGGTTCTGAATTGTGTGTTGTATGATTCTGAATTGTGTGTTGTATGGTTCTGATGGTTCTGAGTTGTGTGTTGTATGATTCTGAATTGTGTGTTGTATGGTTCTGATGGTTCTGAGTTGTGTGTTGTATGATTCTGAATTGTGTGTTGTATGGTACTGATGGTTCTGAATTGTGTGTTGTATGATTCTGAATTGTGTGTTGTATGGTACTGATGGTTCTGAATTGTGTGTTGTATGATTCTGAATTGTGTTGTAGGGTATGATGGTTCTGAATTGTGTGTTGTATGATTCTGAATTGTGTGTTGTATGGTACTGAATTGTGTGTTTTATAGCTCCAGTGGTTGTGTTTTCCATTGCTCTGCATTTCCCTATGTAGCTTGGTTCCACTCCACATAAGCTACCGTCGGAAAGTATTACAGAAACCAAGGACTTCGTAGTTGCGACATCAAGGCTAGGATCTCTGAAACAGATACACTCGTGAGCTGATTAGAACATACGACCTTTGAAACGCAAGACAAACGGCTTGACACATTTGCCAGGATAAATAGATATCCATTTCATTTGTTTTCGTCTTCATCTGTATTTTCTTTTCTCCAATCATATTTTGTCTCACAGCGCCAGGATAAGAAAAGATTTCTAGAACGAGTCATTGCGTTTGCTTCATAAATAGTGTCTTTCATCGCCTCTGTTATCTCTGAGGTCCACCTTTTGCGTGACCGGGCTTTTGCTTTGTATCCATTGTATCGGAGCAACATTGCTCTTTGAGGTGCACTGTCTGTTGGTAATCTGCTTTTGTGGACGAACCATTTATTTTGTTCTTTCTTTTTTTTCCTGATGTTTTCATTTCTTGTTGTTACCCTCAGCATTCTGCGCAGACACTTCATCTCTGTCGGGACTAGTTTTCTTCAGTGATTTAATGTCAACGTTCAGGTTTAGCACTGATATCATACTATATGGAGAAATATTGTGTTGAACAATGCTCTTGTTCTGTTGATAGTGACATGTTTGCATTTTAAACTGAGTACTCTAATGAGAACAATTGAACGTCTGTTCTTTTTATCACACCGTCGTTATTCTGCTCTAGGCATATGAAGCATCGCTATTCTGACACTTGGCACAATATGAGCATCATTATTCCTGACCTTGGCACAATATGAAGCATTGTTATTCTGGTACTTGGCACAATATGAAGCATCATTGTTCTGACTCATGTCACAATATGAAGCATCGCTATTCTGGCTCTTTGGCACAATATGAAGCATCGTTGTTCCTGACTCTTGGCACAATATGAAGCATCATTATTCCTGACTCTTGGCACAATATGAAGCATCGCTATTCCTGACTCTTGGCACAATATGAAGCATCGCTATTCATGGTGAAAGTGTGTAAGTGTAAGGTCAGGAAAGGGTTTCCTGGCAAGAGATCATGGTAGAGTCATTGCAGAGCAAAGCGGAGCACACAGGACAAAAACTTCCAGTATGAAGATGAAGGTTGAGGCTTTACTGCTGCCTCTAACGTCTCCCCGTCTAGGACTCTGTTTAGTGGAGCCGTTATTACATCTGGCAATCAGTAGATACTTCGAAAGATCCATAATGGTAGGGTGAGGGTAAAAATGGATGTCGTCTGTAAGGTTTCACCTCCAGAGGCCCCCTTGGATCTAGTGTCCTAGGCATGAGGGTGTTTGTGACAATGAGAGCGGTCATGCTTTCATCAACAGAATTGATTATCTGGGAGTTGAGAATGCTCTTTTTTCTCTTAGGGACCGTCTGTAAAACACAACACTAAAAGTGATATTCAATTTGTTCATGTGTTCAGAATCATTGCCACATTATTCAGTAGACTCTTCTTACTCCGAAGCTGTGAGGAAAATCAGGAGTGGAGAAAAGAAAGACAGACAAGTGGCATATAGAGGCTCGATCCAGATGTCTCCTTTTTCGACTTGACGCAGAAAGACAAAACAGGATAAAGAATAGATATATTCAATAGACTTCAAAAGTAGTATAGTTATCAGTAAAATTTGGACATCAATGTACATGTAACAATGACATATGCAGTGTAAGAACATCAATATAATAGAACCATTGTTGTATTTGTGAATACTGTTTATTACCAACGAATTAGTTCTATATGTGAATGTAGGCTTTTTTTAGTGTAAGGTTTCATTATGTACATGTAACAATGAATATGAGTGAAAACTGCATGTAACATGTAACAATGAACAAAAAAGTAGGTAGTTTTATAAATGCAAACATACAATACATACAGCAACTTTCGACCAGAAGGCCTTTATCAAGCATACGATACAACAGGAGTGACGAATTTCACAGCACACTACCTATAGAATACGAGAGAAACATCTCCCAACGGTTCTTAAATCGTTTGCTTGATAAAGGCCTTATATTGACATAGAAAGTCACGACAGCACAGTTGTAGGTGCGTGTTCGTTACGGATTGGTAGTCTAGGCTCCAAATCCTTATATATAATTATATTTATTTCTCGATCACATACGGCACTCAGATCGACCCAGCCTCAATTAGATAACAGAGTTAAACTGGGAAGTAAATGAGGCTTAAGTGATGTTGAACCTATTTCTCATCGTGTGTCGTAAGTCAAATAAAATAACATTAATTTTAAGTTGACCTGTTTGTAGGTTCTGTGTGAATATCTGTGTTTATTTGTTGGAATGAGTTTGTACTATATTCTATGTCTAATTCAGCTTTTATTTGTTGGAATGAGTTTGTAACTATGCATATTCAGCTGTTTATTTGTTGGAATGAGTTTGTACTATATTCTATGTCTATATTCAGCTGTTTATTTGTTGGAATGAGTTTGTGCTATATTCTATGTCTAGATTCAGCTGTTTATTTGTTGGAATGAGTTTGTGCTATATTCTATGTCTAATTCAGCTGTTTATTTGTTGGAATGAGTTTGTGCTATTTCTATGTCTAATTCAGCTGTTTATTTGTTGGACTGAGTTTGTGATATGTTCTATGTCTAGATTCAGCTGTTTATTTGTTGGACTGAGTTTGTGATATGTTCTATGTCTAGATTCAGCTCTTTATTTGTTGGAATGAGTTTGTGCTATGTTCTATGTCTAGATTCAGCTGTTTATTTGTTGGACTGAGTTTGTGATATGTTCTATGTCTAGATTCAGCTGTTTATTTTGGAAAGAATGGGTTATATTGTATTTATCTCGTACAGTTATACGTTAAGTAGGGCTTGCAATATAATTCTCCATACCGCTCTATTCTGAGTAATTCGTTCAACTCTTCTATGGGAATAAATGCAATATGTCTTGCACGTGTGTTTTAGTGTTTCCTAGTGCGTCCTTTTTGTTGTTGACATTTGAATCTCAATTAAATGCATTCTTTATATAATTTCTTTGATAATTTCCTCCCAGAGTATGCCCAACATATCACCATCTTCTTTTTCTAATAACAGTTGTTACTAATGATTAACCAGATATTACTTCGAGTATAACACTTCACAGAAGATTATGTTCAAATGCATTCAAGAAAACCGGCTGATGCTACAAATACGAAAGAGAAAATTGAGATATTTTGGAAATATAAAAAGACTCGAAGAGCTAGAGAAGACCATCATGGAAGGAGGCATACCGGCAAAGAGAAGAAGAGGAAGACCATGGAGAAGATGGATTCAGGAGGTAACTGATGGTCTGAACATGACGGCTGCAGAGGCAGGACATCTGGCCTATGAGAGAAGCGTGTATACATCGTAAAGACATGTAAAGACACTCCCCGTGAGTCATTTTTTAGAATGGCTCATTGGTTGTGTCCGTAAAAGCGCTCGTATTGCTAGGCTAGGCGATTGGTGTCGTAAGGACTAGGGTAAGTGGTTCGAGTCCCGTGTTTGTCTATTTATTTTTTCGGAAGCTCTTAATACCTGTTCCTTGTTTATTTGTTGAGCCTATGAGAGAGAAGTTCCGGAGGACTGTTAGGGTGGCAAAGTTCTGCTCAGGACAAGCTATTTGATGATGATGATGATGATTGAACTTACTTCCTATATCTGTAGTTATTTTCAAGTGCAGGTAATGTTGTGTGTCAGCATTAACTCGAAGGAATACCCGTGCACGACACATCCTTGTTATGTCTTACAGAGTAGGAAAAGCAAGAATGTAACGCATCGCCCTGCACGATGTGAGAGACATACTGAGAAAAGAGATCGGAGCAGTTATGGACTTATAGGTTCAATGTTCAGTGATGATATTCCGACGACTAAACTAAACTAGACTAAACTAAACTATTGTCTATTGTTTATTCCCAGGTGGAAGATCTAGTTGGTTGTCCACTCTTGCCGTTAAGCGTAGGGATGGGAGCTTTAATTTTCGGTCTAGGGCCAGATGAGTTGCCCTTGTTGTTTTATGTCCGTGCTTATGAGTGTGGTGACTAAACTAAAGTAGTTATTTTCAAATGCATTCAACTTACTTTCTATATCTTTAGTTATTTTCAAACGGTTTCCTAAATATGTCAAAACTGATCTCTCTCTCTCTCTCTCTCTCTCTCTCTCTCTCTCTGACTTTTTAACCAGTATTGGGACATATGTCCTGAATAAACTCATGCCAAGTCTTCCTATCTCTAGCTATCTCCTGCAGCTCCCTCCAGCTCTTTTTTACATTGTTGATCTCTGACTCCAAATCCCGTCTCCATGTATTTCTCAGTCCCTCCTTTTTCCGCAGTCCCTGCTGGTTACATGAAAGGAAACTTCTTGTTATATTCCCCTCAGGTTAAGACTGATACAACAATTTAATTGTTTAGTTTTTCACTTTTGTTTTATTACTACAAAACTTGGAGGTCCATATTTTATTTAGGCTACAATTTATAGCATAATTTCCTTTTCCATCTCTCGCATGCACTTCAAAATGTGTTTCAGCGTTGATATAAATATGTATTTCTTCAACGTGCTCTACAACTATTAATTTCTGATTGAAATAATTATTATATGTACTTATATTTATTGGTGAATAAATATGCTTTATATATATGAACATAAATGTTTATTTGATGTGTGGTTGTAGCTGTTAAGTTCTGAGTGCGTTTGTTATATGTGTGTATACAGCTGTTTTTGTTCTACAAAAAAATGTAGCTGTCTATTTTCTCTGTATAAATAAAGTTGTTTATTCTACATATAGATACATCATTATACAATAGCTATATTCTAAAAAGAATTTTGTTATCATAACAATCCTTCGGAATGTCTCACTCATAGACATCTGCTGCAGTCGTGCTGAGATGATCAATCACATTCTGAATCCATCTTCTCTGTCTTCTCTTCTTTTTCTGGGAGGCCTCCCTCCATGATGATCTTCTCCCAATACTTCATGCTTTTTATATGAACGTGGATATAACTGGGCAATATTTCAAATAATGCAAGTAGTTGTACCCATCGCTCATCAAAAAGAAATGTATAAATATTTACTTTACATTTCTTCTATACACTTTATTCTTCTTCAAATATGTCTTTACATAATATTAATCGCTTCCAATTTTTTTTTTTTTTTTTGGGGGGAATGAAAGGGGGTGGGTGGAATTCGCTTTCAACTTCTAACTTCTAATTGTTTCCCTCTGTACATTATCCAATTAGTGTTTCCAACATTTGCAACCGGGAAACCTGTCCTCTCTTAACATTATCTGTTTGTGTCTGATAAATTGACAAATATATGTTAAATTTGAGATAGCAAGGTTTCCAGAGAAAGTTATAAATGCAAAAGAATGCTCATTACATCGTATAGCTGATAAACGAAGCGCTTTTGTTTAATTTTATATTGTTTTTTTGTAACATTCCAAGCAAGCTGTCTGCGAGTTTTTTTCGTTTAAATATCGTTTTGTTTCATTATTGTAATAAAATGTGTTAGCATTTATGATTACAAATATGTTTTAATATATCTATTTGTTGTTCTATTTACCATTCAATTCAAGTAGAAGTACGACCCTTGTGTGGAACGTCACTTTCATCACAGTCCACATTTTATTTATAAACTCTCTGTCTCTAACATGTTTTCCTGCCTACTTCAATGTCATGTTCAAGGTATTGTTGATGCCTTGCTGCCACCTTCATCTTGGTCGTGGCCTGTCTCGTACTCCAGGAAGCATGCCTTCCATTACCCTTCTTTCCAAACAACTGTAACGTTTAATGTGGCCAACATAATTCATCTTCCAGGATATGATGTTATTTATGAGCCAGTGTGCCTTGATATGCAGATCTTGCAGGATATCTTTGTTTTTACTCTTCTATGTTCAAGATGTACTTAGAAATATTCTGCAACACTTTGTTTCAAAAGCTTCTATTTTGT
The DNA here is from genome assembly GCA_020796225.1 of Arion vulgaris. Lineage (NCBI taxonomy): Eukaryota > Metazoa > Mollusca > Gastropoda > Stylommatophora > Arionidae > Arion > Arion vulgaris. The sequence continues at coordinate 9,202,590 of CM036753.1, read as the reverse complement.
TTCTTAATGTGTGTATTATTGCCCACGATTCTCATCCATATGTTACCACAGTGAATATGCATCTTCTCAGAATGCTTATTTTTGTTTCTTTGCTTGTGTCGGGCCATAGTTTCTTAATGCTGTCCACCATCTGGAAAGCCATGGTTAGTCTTCTAACTTCCTTCATACAATCTTTATTGTTGTTGATTATAGAGCTAAGATATTCAACATTTGTTATCACGTTTTCAATGTTTCTCTTATTGATGTTAATCTCTATACAACGTCGAGTTGTTCAATACATCACGCATTATCACAACGTCGAGTTGTTCAATACATCGCACATCATCACAATGTCAAGTTGCTTAATACATCGCACATCATCACAATGTTCTACGTTTAAAAAATGTGCAATCTTCATAAAACGAAAGGATCAAAAGTCAAGATTGCTTAGACGCTCGAAGTGTGATCAAATAAACAAATGGATTAACCACTACCTGACACAAATAACTGCTAGATTAAAATTCAAGAACAGGTCAACAGGTAGATGACTTGTGAAGAAAAGTGTCCCTATGAAGTATTTCTCTCCTTCACACTGTTCATTATGTTCACAAATGTTGTAACAGTGAATATTCATAAAAGAGTCCACACCTTCTCCTTCACTGATGCCCTAGTATTAGTTTGACATCTCAAGAATATATTGCAATAGCAAATAGCACTATCTAGTAAGATATACTCTCTCTCTCTCTGTCTCTGTCTCTCTCTCTGTCTCTGCCTTTTTAACCCGTGCCAAATCTTCCTATCACTTGCTATTTCCGGCAGCTCCCTCCAGCTTGTCTTTATATTGTTGATCTATGCCTACAAATCTTGTCTCCGTGTATATCTAGGTCTCCTTTTCTTTCGCTGCCCCTGTGGGTTCCAGAAATAATAAAAGTAAATGAACAAAAGGGGGACAATTTCTTGCTATAAAGAAATCAGAGGATCTAAAAGTAGTCTTAAAATGGAAAAATATACGACTGGAATAAAAACGAATGTAGGTAAAATCTTTTATCGTCAATGTACATGGAAGCCACAAATAGAGAAAAAGCAGACTCCATGAAATGCATAGAATAGGAATAACATAACTTGGCAGCATAAACTTAGAGAGCAGATACAAGTATACGAAAATAGTTCTTTAGTGGACGCGTGAGACCAGTCCTAGAATATGACATTGGATCATGAGCAGCCGTACCAAAGACGTAAATTTTTTGTTTAAATAAACAGGTAAAAATACCAAGCATTAAGAGTCATAACAGGAGGCATCAAGCCAACACCCATTATAGAATAATTAAACAATCAACAAAGAATTCAGACCCTGAAATAAATTACAGTGACAACTTAGAGCTGTTGAAATCTTGAGTTGGGCGTATGGTTTCAATGTGATTAGTTTAGAACTGTTAGTGTGGCCGGCAAAGTCAGATATAAACCAATATTCTATGTTAAAAATCATTCTGAAATTAGTAAGTCACATTTCTTCTCTGTTTTCTTCTTCTTCAAACGCTCCATATCGACCACTTGTTAACTACTCGGTGTGATTTGTATGTGATCTGAACTCAAGAGAGATTGTACGTTGTGCAAGTTATGCGTCTACAAGTAAGCCAGCACATCAGATTTCTGCGACGCTTTTTATTTACTAGCAGTGGCGGCTCGTAGTCATTTTTCTAAGTGGGGCCAGACACAATTTTTGGAAAAATCATGATGTTTTGAGTATTTACTATTATTTGTCTATTCCGGGAAGTTTCCCCTTTCGATTATTGGTGGGGCCTGGCTCCACTTTCCATTAATGACGAGCCGTCCCTGTTTACATAGTAACTTCCCTAGTTCCTACATCAATCGCCTCTTACAACATGCCTTGTTGGTTGCAGTGGTACTATTCTTTGCTTCCCTTGCGGGCACCGCACCACAGTGCGAAGTAAGTTACATTTCATTATAATCGTGTTGTTTTGCAGACGATACATAAATATTATAATTAGTATATTCCCCTCGAACTGTTATACGTTACATAGGGCCTGCACGTAATTTGTTCATACCGCTCTGTCCTGGGCAACTAGCTCAATCTCTTCACTGGACATTAGTCCGATATATCTCGCCTCTCTCAGTAAAGTTAGTTTCAGGGTTTTTCTAAGGCGCCCATTCTTTCTTGAACTCTTTGCCTCCCACTTCAATGCCTGCGTTGTGATTCTTTGATCGTTTCCTCTCGGAGTATACCCAACATATCTCCATCTTCTCTTTCTTATAGCATTTGCATCCCAGATATTTTGAATGTCAAACGATGAATCTAAAAAAAAACGTCGTTTCATTACTATTTTCAAATACCTACCACCAGGGGCGGCTCGTCATTAAGGGCCATTGGGGCCTATCCCACAAATAATCGAGGGGGAACTTCCGGAATAGACAAATAATAGTATATACTCCAAAAACCATGATTTTTCAGATAAATTTGTAGCTGGCCCCACTAAGAAAAATTACTACGAGCCGTCACTGCCTCCCACAAATTTATTTCAGCAATTTCTCTCAAACTTTAAATTTATAAATAAATATATAACAGTCATGCATTTTTCTTTCTGTTAAATATAAATCAATAGATTCCGTCGATTTCTCCCAGTAGGTGGCGCCACTAGTATTCTTAATAGAAAAATGGTTCTTACACTTGAATAACCTCAGTTCGAAAATGACCAGACGATTTAATCAATTTCTTGGTGACTATTCCTAACACACTCGATGAAACAAAATCAACCAACTAGGTTATTTAGTTATTCAAGTATCAAAAGCTAGTTGTATACATCAAAAATTGCCTAGTAGTCTGTGTCAGATATTGTCTAGTAGTCTGTGTCAGATATTGTCTAGTAGTCTGTGTCAGATATTGTCTAGTAGTCTGTGTCAGATATTGTCTAGTAGTCTGTGTCAGATATTGTCTAGTAGTCTGTGTCAGATATTGTCTAGTAGTCTGTGTCAGATATTGTCTAGTAGTCTGTGTCAGATGCTACCATTTTTCTTATGATGACTGCTGCTGAAAAATAGACATAATAAATAGGAATTTTAAAGCAACGACGTATCGGTAAAAGGTTGTCTTTCTTAATATTTTTTTTTTACGAACGCGTTTATGTATTTGCTCTGCCGAAGTTCTAATTGATACATTTTGTTATTTTTTCTAGTATTGTTCAGTAGAATGTCTCTTCATTTTTGTATAATATTCGACTACTATCTTAAACAAGAGCTGTATTCTGTCTAGAAAAAATTGAGTAAGGGGATACAACTGGCTGAACTTAAGACAGGTGACTAGTTGGCAATAGAAAGGTATGAAACCATTTCTGGCCTGGAACCAACGCTTGAGGGGAGAAGTGTTTTGAAGAGACAGTTGGAGTATTTGTTATTCGTTTTACGTCTACGGATATTTGTGTTGAGCTGCAAGTGATGAGTTTAGAAATAAGTGCAGTGTGTTTGTATGATGATGGATGCTGTATATGAGTGTATTTAGACGAATTTTACTTAATAAAACAAGTCCTGTAAAACATCGAGGGTCTCTGTGGCTAAGTGGTTACGCCTTGCCTTGATAGTCGAAGGTCATGGGTTTGAATCCGGGCCGCGCCGCTCTGTTCACGTGTGCATTTATTTCTCAGAGACCCATAGGATTGTTGCAGGAGCTACGAAGTTCGTGATGTGTGCAATAATCTCGGCAGCTGGCGTGCCATTTCTACGGAGAGGGACCGAGCCATATTGTGTAAGACCCGGTGCAATTAAGTCAATCACTCGTCTATAAAAACCCCTTCAAACCGCCACGCCTCTGTACTGTTGTAAACAGTGTGGAAATCTACTAATATCTCCACTAAAATAAAGTTCAGGATATTCAACTCAAAAGTGAAATATTTCTTGTTGTATGGTTCAGAAACGTAACGAGTCATCAACTAAAATACAAATACAATTCCGAGCTTTCTCAACAGATGTCGTCGATGTTCAAAGCCGGTCCCGTTTACTTCTAGAGCTTTGTTGGTATTCAGTTCGCCTTGGGTCATCATGATAGTCATTTGCAGTTAGAAAAAAGCTCAATTAACTGTGCATTTCTAGTAATACTAACAAATACAGAGTGTTCAACTTAAATGCAGCCCCAGTGATCAATAGAAATTTGCCAGGTACGCATTGCATCTCGTCTATTTACTATTTAAACCGGTTCTGACTAGCTTGTCCTACGTCACATTTGTTCATCGCCCTTCCCGCACTACAATTACACACCATCACACAACCTTGACCTATACTACGTCATAACTGAACCTTCTCATTTCCATACATATATGCCAGATTAGCTCCATTCACAGGCTGCTTTTAAGTTGAACACCCTGTATCTGTCCTCGTCCATGTCGCGGGTGTATTTAGTATTACTGAAGCCTCCCCACGGTTTTCTACGGATCTGATCTGATGCATACTTCTTCTTCGAGCGCTCAATATCTACCACTTGTAAACCACTATCTGTGATTTGTGTGTAATCTGAGACTAAGAGCGATTGTACGTTGTGCCAGTTATGCATCTACAACTACGCCAGCGCATCCGATTTTTATGAATAATTTTATTGACTAGAGTACCTTCCCTAGGTCCTACATCAGTACGCCTTTTACGACATGCGTTGTAAGTTGCAGTGGTACTATTCTTTGCTTCCCTTGTGCACCACACCGGCGTCATACATCAATGCATACATACGTACACGCACTCATTCACACACACACACACACACACATACATACACACATATACACACACATACACACATACAAACACACATATACACACACATACACACACATACATACACACACACATAAACACACATACAACACATACACACACACACACATACGCACACATACAACACATACACACACACATGAACACACATACAACACACACACATACGCACACATACACACACATACACACACACACACATAAATACACATACAACACATACACACACACACACATACGCACATATTAAGACACAGACACCTAATGCCTCTTTACCTGGCTCCAGCTATTCTCATTACTATGGCAACCGACATTTCTGTCAAACAGGTTTTCTTGCTAATTTTTCATGTAATTAGTTGCATAGAGTTTTAGAACTTTCTCAAGTTTCAACTTCTAATAGGTGAGACATGTTTTGATTAACTTCTGCGTGTACTTTCTATTAAAAGTTTCAGTTTAAAACACTGTTTCAGTTTGTTTAGAATTGAGTGAAATACAAAATGTTATAGGAGTACATTTTAAGTTTAATATATGCGTACTATCATCAAATAGCTTGTCCTGAGCGAACTTTGTTATCCTAAGATTTCTTCGGAATTTCTCTCTCATAGGACATATCTGCTGCCTCTGCAGCAGGCATGCTCAAACCATCAGTTATGTTCTGATTTCAACTTCTTCATGGTCTTCATTTTCTCCTTTTTTCAGGATGACTCCTTCCATAATGATCTACTCCAACCCTTCGTGTGTTGTTATAAGTCCAAAATAATTTTACTTTCGCTTTATTTTAGCAGCATCAGCCAGTTTTTAAAATATATTTTTAGTTTCCACTTGGTAGATCTATATGTTCTTCTTCTCAGTCCAAGGAATATACCCCTCTGTAACAATTCTATTGTTACAGCACATATTTACATTTCTATTCTACATGAATCATGTCTTTTGTTAAACGTTGACCTTATCACATTCCGTCTGCAACTATATCTTGTCATTTCTCTCCTTCGTCTTCATCTCACTCCTCAATGTTTCCTTTATTCCCTATTGTATTTCCATGCCTTATGTCCATGAACTATGCTCAGATAACTATTATATTCTATAATTACTATATCTCTATAATTACTTATCTCTATAATTGCTATATCTCTATAATTACTCATTCATAATTACTTATCTCTATAATTGCTATATCTCATAATTACTCATCTCTATAACTACTCTATCTCTATAATTACTTATACTATATAATCTCTATCATAATATATATATATAATCTATAATCTTTCTACTAATATAACAAAATGATTTTGTTGAAGAGATATTTTATTGTTTATTGTGGCCAATGTTTATGGATGTACATGTCTCCTAAGATGTCTACATTTTCCACTTCCTTGTCTAGGACATTCTTAGAATTAGTACTGTTATTGTACATTTATTATTGTAAAACTAAAAGGAGTCCATTTTCATACCATGAGGTACATTATGAAACACTCTTTTATACACCTATATTTCATTGAAAAAGGCAAACACAATAAGGGATGTGGTCACATTACGCTGGTCGTTTTTTCCTTCCCAGTTCTTTTATGGTACAGAACTGGGGCTTGTTCGACCATCTATTACATTTATTATAGAATATGGCAAATTACTGATAAATGGGATATTCTCTTGGAGATTTTAAAAAAAAGTTGAGGTACATCACATTCTCAGAAAGCTAGCTTGAAATACACCTAGACATGCACTTACCTGGAGCCGACAAAGAGAAAGCGGACAGAGGGAATACCTAACGTAGACTTGAGATAATAGAGAATAATTATGAGTGCTGGAAAAATGTAAAAATCAATGGAAAGAAATATCCGTATGCACAATTGGGAGCAAGAAGGCTTACTAAGATGTTCTAACTAATCTTCTTGAATCCTTGATAAGCTAAATATGCAAGCTGCTAACTACCATCTAGTTGGAAATACTCCAAAACAAACTATGGAGTAAGTAATAATGCAGCAAAACAATATCAAACATACTTCAACGATAATTGCAACCAGATACTCTGCAGACAGCTATAAAACACTGAGCATCTGTTGTCAGGGCTCGCAAGGGGAGCAAAGAATAGCAACACTGCGACTTACAATGCTTGTCGTAATGCGACTGAGGTAGGGGCCTAGGAAAGCTACCCTAGTAAATAAAAACATAGTAGAAATCGGATGTACTGGCTTACTTGTAGGCGCATAGATGGCACAACGTACAATCGCTCTTAGGCTCATATCATAAACCAATCACAAAGAGTGGTATAACAAGTGATCGATATGGAGCGCTCGAAGAAGAAGATAACTGAACATCAGGACAAAATATCCTTATACAATTTGAATATTGCAAACTATATTGAATATTTACTAATGAAAATATATTCTTCTAAATTTGTAAAGTTGCAACCTATACATCTTCTAATTAAATATATGCCTATAAACGCATACTCCCAGTGGCAACGTATGGGTAGGAAGCATGGACATTTAATAAGGCAGTAGGAAAACATATGAGTGTTTTTTAATATAAGTATTACATGAGAGTCCTCTGTATATCATGTACAGAGAAGAGAACAAATAGATATATCCAGAAAGAACTCAAAATCAAAGAAAACTGGCAAATGCTAGAAATAAGAAAGAGAAAATTGAGGTATGTTAGACGTATAAAACGATACAAAGGGAAGAGAAGAACATCATGGAAGGAGGCATCACGACAAAGAGAAAAGAGGAAGACCACGAAGAAAATGGATTCAAGATGTAACTGATGGTTTGAACATGACAGCTGCAGAGGAGGAAGATCTGGCCTATGAGACAGATAGAAATTCCGAAGGACTGTTGGGGTGGCAAATTTCTGCTAAGGACAAGCTATTTGATGATGATGGTTATAAACTTAGAATGTTGCAACTTATACATATTGTAATGAAATATATTCTTATACAATTAGAATGTTGCAACCTATATAGAATATCTTCTAAATGGCAACAGGTAACCAATACGATTATCATATCAGACTCGATGAATATGCTTCAAATAATTGAATCTGGAAGTATGCGTGTGGAATGGGTGGACAGTATTCGGAGATCACATCTCAAGAAAATGACTTGGCTGTACACACCTGGACATGCTGGAGTGCAGGGTAACGAGCGCACATACTTTCTTGCAAACAATACCCCGACTCTAGCTAGCAGAAGTATGGACAGAGCTGATATCATCAATGCGGTACGCTCTCAATTATGTGACATGGGCAAGTCTCAGACACTGGAACGAGTTCGAGAATTAGGCGTTGAACATGCCAGACAGTGTCGTCTTCGTGGTAAAGAGAGAAGATATAGTAATCAACTTCTCATGGGTACGGTGAGCAAATGGACTTTGGGATGGATGCTGCAGCGAAGGACAGAGCACGAATGGGAACGCCCAATGTGCCATGACGTCGATCGCATAACATAACATCTTCTAAAGACAAAAGTGTTATGATAAAATTAGAATGTTGTAAACTAAGTTGCTTTTTCAAATGATGTGCGTAGAAACGAAAGAAATATTTAAATTAAAATATCCAATTTATCGATTTTTTCTTTTAGATGATCCAGTTCATGTTCCAAGGGTTTTTTTTAATCATTTGTTTACATTTTCAACACAGCTGTACTCTTTGACCCAGTAATTGAAACTTGTCTAAACTTATTTCTTGAAAATAGGTCATGTTCTTCAATTTTGTTGGGGGGAAAAAACAAATAAATTCGAGTGTGAATCATTATAATAAAATGAAGAAATCAAAATGGATTCATTGTATTATTTATGCTCGATCATATTTCAACTTGGAGAATTTGATGTGAATTTTAATAAATAAATCAATAGTATATTAACCTTCATTCACGTGTGATAGTGTTTACCTTTTTTTCCTTTCTCCCACTGTTCGCTATAAATGTAGGCGTAGATACGACGCATCTGGTTTATATTTGTGTGAAGGTTTGCTTTCCTTATCACCAATGTTTCTCGATCCTCAGGCCAGCCTTACATGTATGTGCTTGGTAAATACGAGATTGAACATGTATGTATGTGTTTGAAAAATTCTCGACATGTTTGAACCTGTTTATATATATATATATTTCTCTTGTACCGTTATATGTTACATAGTGCATGTAAGTAATTTATCCATACCGTTTCTGCCCTGGGCAGCTCCAAATCTTTTCCATGGAGTTGAGTCCAATATTTTAAGCCTCCAAAATTTCAGAAACTTTTTGATCCTGTATATCACGTGAACCTGTTATACCCTTGAAATATGTAATTTTTGTCTTAATTGTATATCCTTTACAGGACTTTGCGAATCAACCCCAGCGTTTTAACGCTGTTTGTGATTTTTCTATGCATATATAATATGTAATATAGAAATATGTAATATGGTTGTTTAATATATAAATATTTATTTCTACAAGTATATGTACAGTTATAAATGCTGTTATGTCATTATGTTTGTTTTTGCAAGTGTGTGTATATCTTATTTACTTTCGTTTAAGTTTCAATATAAAATTTATGAAATACAGAAGTGAGAAGATAGTATGAGCAATACTTGATGACGTCTGAAGTTTAGTATTTAAATTTTCATGTTAAAGTGACTAAAGGGGTTAGCCCGTGAGCCTTGATTTACCACTCTGGGGATGACTGTTAGAAAAAGGTCAGTGGAAAAAAACCTCAGAGCTTATTTATTGGAACAATTTATTCCCAACCGCTTTTCCTTTTCACCACTTTTTTTCCCAAGCTTTGTAAGGGGATGTAATTTTCTTCCGGTCTGAGAATTGAAAGATGGACCAGTCTGGATGCAAATCACATGGCGGTCATCGCTGTCAAATTTAGATGAGGATGAAATGTCTGGTATTTTGGAAACATGTCTTTGATCACAGCGGTGGGAGTGACTGTGCTCATGACTATACCCCTTTTAGAGCAGTTTACTGATCCTGTTGAGCGACCATACTTGGTCTATACAAAATCGATGGACTAGAAAGAACAACATTTGTGGGCAATGTTGGAGGGAAAAAGCTGGGTTAATTCAAGCCATTAGGTTTCATTGTGAGTGTCAGGCAACCTAACACAGTTAGACTTCTTCCTCGAAGATATTGCTTCTCACAGTACAACAAGGAATGGTTATGTTGGGTTTTATTATTTGTATTATTATAATAATATAACAAATTGATAGTCGTATAAGAAAGTGTTTATATGAAGTATAAAGATCAGTTGACTTTCTATAAGCTCTACTGGTAGATACATTTGTCAACGCGTTACGATAACTACAGAATTTTATCTATACATTGGAAGCACAATAGCAAAACTTTTAGTTGTAGTATAAGGAAAATGTAATGTTTGGTTGCAGTTTAAGGAAAACATATGTATGGGTGTAGTGTAAGGAGAACACCATATTGTAATGCAAGTGTAAGATATGTATGAATGTAGTGTAAGGAGAACACCATATTGTAATGCAAGTGTAAAGATATGTATGGGTGTAGTGTAAGGAGAACACATATGTAATGCAAGTGTAAGATATGTATGAATGTAGTGTAAGGAGAACACCATATTGTAATGCAAGTGTAAGATATGTATGAATGTAGTGTAAGGAGAACACCATATTGTAATGCAAGTGTAAGATATGTATGGGTGTAGTGTAAGGAGAACACCATATTGTAATGCAAGTGTAAGATATGTATGGGTGTAGTGTAGGGAGAACACCATATTGTAATGCAAGTGTAAGATATGTATGAATGTAGTGTAAGAGAGACACCATATTGTAATGCAAGTGTAAGATATGTATGAATGTAGTTAGAGAACACATATTGTAATGCGAAGTGTAAGATATGTATGAATGTAGGTAAGGAGAACACCATTTGTAATGCAAGTGTAAAGATATGATGGGTGTAGTGTAAGGAGAACACCATATTGTAATGCAAGTGAATATGTATGGGTGTAGTGTAGAGAACACTATATTATAATGCAAGTGTAAGATATGTATAGGTGTAGTGTAAGAGAAACACCATATTATAATGCAAGTGTAAGATATGTATGGGTGTAGGTGTAAGTAGAACACCATATTGTAATGCAAGTGTAAGATATGTATGAATGTAGTGTAAGAGAAACACCATATTGTAATGCAAGTGTAAGATATGTATGGGTGTAGGTGTAAGTAGAACACCATATTGTAATGCAAGTGTAAGATATGTATGAATGTAGTGTAGGAGAACACTATTGTATAAGTGTAAGATATGTATGAAGATGTAGTGTGAAACACCATATTGTAATGCAAGTGTAAGATACGATGAATGTGATGTAGGAGAACACCATGATGTAATGCGATTATAAGATATGTGGGTGTAGTGTAAGGAGAACAATATTGTAATGCAAGTGTAAGATATGTATGGTGTAGTGTAGGAAACACTATATTGTAATGCAAGTGTAAGATATGTATGGGTGTAGTGTAAGGAGAACACCATATTGTAATGCAAGTGTAAGATATGTATGAATGTAGTGTAAGGAGAACACCATATTGTAATGCAAGTGTAAGATATGTATGGGTGTAGTGTAGGGAGAACACCATATTGTAATGCAAGTGTAAGATATGTATGGGTGTAGTGTAAGGAGAACACCATATTGTAATGCAAGTGTAAGATATGTATGAATGTAGTGTAAGGAGAACACCATATTGTAATACAAGTGTAAGATATGTATGAATGTAGTGTAAGGAGAACACCATATTGTAATGCAAGTGTAAGATATGTATGGGTGTAGTGTAAGGAGAACACCATATTGTAATGCAAGTGTAAGATATGTATGAATGTAGTGTAAGGAGAACACCATATTGTAATACAAGTGTAAGATATGTATGAGATGTGAGTGTAGGAGAACACCATATTGTAATGCAAGTGTAAGATATGTATGAATGTAGTGTAGGGAGAACACCATATTGTAATGCAAGTGTAAGATATGTATGGGTGTAGGTTAAGAGAACACCAATATTGTAATACAAGTGTAAGATATGTATGAATGTAGTGTAAGGAGAACACCATATTGTAATGCAAGTGTAAGATATGTATGTGTAGGGTAATAGAACATATATTGTAATACAAGTGTAAGATATGTATGAGATGTAGTGTAGAGGAGAACACCATATTGTAATGCAAGTGTAAGATATGTATGGGTGTAGTGTAAGGAGAACACCATATTGTAATGCAAGTGTAAGATATGTATGAATGTAGTGTATGGAGAACACCATATTGTAATACAAGTGTAAGATATGTATGAATGTAGTGTAGGGAGAACACCATATTGTAATGCAAGTGTAAGATATGTATGAATGTAGTGTAGGAGAACACCATATTAGTAAATGCAAGTGTAAGATATGTATGGGATGTGGAGTGTAAGTAGAACGCCATATTGTAATGCAAGTGTAAGATATGTATGGGTATAGGTGAAGTAGAACACACATATTGTAATACAAGTGTAAGATATGTATGGGTGTAGGTGTAAGTAGAACGCCATATTGTAATGCAAGTGTAAGATATGTATGGGTGTAGTGTAAGGAGAACACCATATTGTAATACAAATGTAGAATATGTATGGGTGTAGTGTAAGTAGAACACCATATTGTAATACAAGTGTAAGATATGTATGGGTGTAGTGTAAGAAACACCATATTGTAATGCAAGTGTAAGATATGTATGAATGTAGTGTAAGTAGAACGCCATATTGTAATGCAAGTGTAAGATATGTATGGGTGTAGTGTAAGGAGAACACCATATTGTAATACAAGTGTAAGATATGTATGGGTGTAGTGTAAGGAGAACACCATATTGTAATGCAAGTGTAAGATATGTATGAATGTAGTGTAAGGAGAACACCATATTGTAATGCAAGTGTAAGATATGTATGAATGTAGTGTAAGTAGAAGACGCCATATTGTAATGCAAGTGTAAGATATGTATAGTTGTAGTGTAGGAGAACACCATATTGTAATGCAAGTGTAAGATATGTATGAATGTAGTGTAGGAGAACACCTATATTGTAATGCAAGTGTAAGATATGTATGGTGTAGTGTAGGAGAACACCATGTTAGTAATGCAAGTGTAAGATATGTATGAATGTAGTGTAAGTAGAACGCCATATTGTAATACAAGTGTAAGATATGTATGAATGTAGTGTAGGAGAACTACCATATTGTAATGCAAGTGTAAGATATGTATGAATGTAGTGTAGGGAGAACACCATATTGTAATACAAGTGTAAGATATGTAGATGTAGTGTAAGAGACACCATATGTAATGCAAGTGTAAGATATGTATGGGTGTAGTGTAAGGAGAACACCATATTGTAATGCAAGTGTAAGATATGTATGGTGTAGTGTAAAGTGACACAATTGTAATGCAAGTGTAAGATATGTATGGGTGTAGTGTAAGGAGAACACCATATTGTAATGCAAGTGTAAGATATGTATGAATGTAGTGTAAGTAGAACACCATATTGTAATGCAAGTGTAGATATGTATGAATGTAGGTAGGAGAACACCATATTGTAATGCAAGTTAAGATATGTATGAATGAGTGATAAGGAGAACACCATTGTAATGCAAGTTAAGATATGTATGAATGTAGTTAAGTGAACACCTATTGTAATCAGTGCAAGATATGTATAGAATGTAGTGTAAGGAGAACACCATATTGTAATGCAAGTGTAAGATATGTATGAATGTCGTGTAAGGAGAACACCATATTGTAATGCAAGTGTAAGATATGTATGGTGTAGTGTAAGGAGAACACCATATTGTAATGCAATTAAGATATGTATGAATGTAGTGTAGAGACACCATATTGTAATACAAGTGTAAGATATGTATGGGTGTAGTGTAGGGAGAACACCATATTGTAATACAAGTGTAAGATATGTATGGGTGTAGTGTAAGGAGAACACCATATTGTAATGCAAGTGTAAGATATGTATGAATGTAGGTGTAAGTAGAACACCATATTGTAATGCAAGTGTAAGATATGTATGAATGTAGTGTAAGTAGAACACCATATTGTAATGCAAGTGTAAGATATGTATGAATGTAGGTGTAAGTGGAACACCATATTGTAATGCAAGTGTAAGATATGTATGAATGTAGTGTAAGGAGAACACCATATTGTAATGCAAGTGTAAGATATGTATGAATGTCGTGTAAGGAGAACACCATATTGTAATGCAAGTGTAAGATATGTATGGTGTGTGTAAGGAGAACACCATATTGTAATGCAAGTGTAAGATATGTATGAATGTAGTGGAAGGAGAACACCATATTGTAATGCAAGTGTAAGATATGTATGAATGTAGTGTAAGGAGAACACCATATTGTAATGCAAGTGTAAGATATGATGAATTCGTGTGAGGAGAACACCATATTAATTCAAGTGAAGATATGTATGGTGTAGTGTAAGAGAACACCATATTGTAATGCAAGTGTAAGATATGTATGAATGTAGTGTAAGGAGAACACCTATATTGTAATGCAAGTGTAAGATATGTATGGAGTGTAGTGTAGAGAACACCATATTGTAATACAAGTGTAAGATATGTATGAATGTGAGTGTAAGGAGAACAATATTGTAATCAAGTGTAAGATATGTATGAATGTAGTGTAAGGAGAACACCATATTGTAATGCAAGTGTAGATATGTATGGTGTAGTGTAAGTAGAACACCATATTGTAATGCAAGTGTAAGATATGTATGAATGTATATAAGGAGAACACCATATTGTAATACAAGTGTAAGATATGTATGAATGTAGTGTAGGGAGAACACCATATTGTAATGCAAGTGTAAGATATGTATGAATGTAGTGTAAGGAGAACACCATATTGTAATGCAAGTGTAAGATATGTATGAATGTAGTGGAAGGAGAACACCATATTGTAATGCAAGTGTAAGATATGTATGAATGTAGTGTATGGAGAACACCATATTGTAATGCAAGTGTAAGATATGTATGGGTGTAGTGTAAGGAGAACACCATATTGTAATGCAAGTGTAAGATATGTATGGGTGTAGTGTAGGGAGAACACCATATTGTAATGCAAGTGTAAGATATGTATGGGTGTAGTGTAAGGAAGAACACCATATTTAATGCAAGTGTAAGATATGTATGAATGTGAGTATGAGAGAACACCATATTGTAATGCAAGTGTAAATATGTATGAATGTAGTTAGAGAACACCATATTATAATGCAAGTGTAAGATATGTATGAATGTAGTGTAAGGAGAACACCATATTGTAATGCAAGTGTAAGATATGTATGAATGTAGTAGGAGAACACCTATATTATAATGCAAGTGTAAGATATGTATGAATGTAGTGTAAGGAGAACACCATATTGTAATGCAAGTGTAAGATATGTATGAATGTAGTGTAAGTAGACACTATTGTAATACAAGTGTAAGATATGTATGGGTGTAGTGTAGGAGAACACCATATTATAATGCAGGTAAAGATATGTATGGGTGTAGTGTAAGTAGAACACCATATTGTAATGCAAGTGTAAGATATGTATGGGTGTAGGTGTAAGTAGAACACCATATTGTAATACAAGTGTAAAGATGTATGTATAGAATGTAGTGTAAGGAGAGACATTCCATATTGTAATACAAGTGTAAGATATGTATGAATGTAGTGTAAGGAGAACACCATATTATAATGCAAGTGTAAGATATGTATGAATGTAGGTGTAAGTAGAACACTAATTGTGATGCAAGTGTAAGATATGTATGAATGTAGTGTAAGGAGAACACCATATTGTAATACAAGTGTAAGATATGTATGAATGTAGTGTAGGGACACATGTATTGTAATCAAGTGTAAGATATGTATGAATGTAGGTGTAGTGGAACACTCTATTGTAATACAAGTGTAAGATATGTATGGGTGTAGGTGTAAGTAGAACACCATATTGTAATGCAAGTGTAAGATATGTATGTGTGTAGTGTAAGGAGAGACACCATTTGAATGCAAGTGTAAGATATGTATTTGGCAATGTAGTGTAAGCAAATGTGAAATAAGATATGTATGAATGTAGTGTAGTAGAACACCATATTGTAATGCAAAGTGTAAGATATGCATGAATGTGAGTGTAAGAGAACACCATATTGTAATGCAAGTGTAAGATATGTATGAATGTAGTGTAAGGAGAACACCATATTGTAATGCAAGGTAAGATATGTAGGAATGTAGGTGTGAGAGACCATATTGTGATGCAAGTGTAAGATATGTATGAATGTAGTGTAAGGAGAACACCATATTGTGATCAAGTGTAAGATATGTATGGGTGTAGTGTAGAGAACACCATATTGTATGCAAGTGTAAGATATGTATGAATGTGGTAGAGGAGAACACCATATTGTAATCAAGTGTAAGATATGAATGTAGTGTAGGAGAACACCATATTGTAATACAAGTGCTAAGATATGTATGGTGTAGTGTAGGAGAACACCATATTGTAATGCAAGTGTAAGATATGTATGATTGTCGTGTAAGGAGAACACCATATTGTAATGCAAGTGTAAGATATATGAATGTAGTTAAGGAGAACACCATATTGTAATGCAAGTGAAGATATGTATGAATGTATGTAAGTAGAACACCAATTGTAAATGCAAGATAGATATGTATGAATGTAGTGTAGGAGAACACCATATTGTAATACAAGTGTAAGAATATGTATGGTGAGTGTAGGAGAACACCATATATGTAATCAAGTGTAAGATATGTATGAGTGTAGGTGTAGTGGAGACACCATATTGTAATGCAAGTGTAAGATATGTATGGTGTAGTGTGGAGAACACCATATTGTAATGCAAGTGTAAGATATGTATGAATGTAGTGTAAGGAGAACACCATATTGTAATGCAAGTGTAAGATATGTATGAATGTAGTGTAGGGAGAACACCATATTGTAATGCAAGTGTAAGATATGTATGAATGTAGGTGTAAGTGGAACACCATATTGTAATGCAAGTGTAAGATATGTATGAATGTAGTGTAAGGAGAACACCATATTGTAATCAAGTGTAAGATATGTATAGATTGAAAGGAGAACACCATTTAATACAAGTGTAAGATATGTATAATGTAGTTAGGAGAACACCATATTGTAATGCAAGTGTAAGATATGTATGAATGTAGTGTAGGAGAACACCATCATTGTCAATGCAAGTGTAAGATATGATGAATGTAGGAAAGTAGAACACCATATTGTAATGCAAGTGTAGATATGTATGAATGTAGTGTAAGTAGAACACCATATTGTAATACAAGTGTAGATATGTATGAATGTAGTGTAAGAGAACACCATATTGTAATACAAGTGTGATATGTATGAATGTAGTGTGAGAGAACACCATATTGTAATACAAGTGTAAGATATGTATGAATGTAGTGTAGGAGAACACCATATTAATACAAGTGTAAGATATGTATGAATGTAGGTTAGAGAGAACACCATATTGTATACAATTAAGATATGTATGGGTGTAGTGTAAGGAGAACACCATATTGTAATGCAAGTGTAAGATATGTATGGTGTAGGTGTAAGTGAGAAACCATTTGTAATCAATGTAAGATATGTATGAATGTAGGTGTAAGAGAAACCCATATTGTAATCTAAAGTTAAGATATGTATGGAATGTAGTGTAAGTAGAACACCATATTGTAATCAAGTGTAAGATATGTATGGGTGTAGTGTAAGGAGAGACCCCTATTGTAATACAAGTGTAAGATATGATAGATGTGAGTGTAAGAACACCATATTGTAATGCAAGTGTAAGATATGTATGATGTAGGTAAGGAGAACACCATATTGTAATACAAGTGTAAGATATGTATGAATGTAGGTGTAAGTAGAACACCATATTGTAATGCAAGTGTAAGATATGTATGAATGTAGTGTAAGGAGAACACCATATTGTAATGCAAGTGTAAGATATGTATGGAGTGTGAGTGTAGAGAACACCATATTGTAATGCAATGTAAGATATGTAGAGTGAGGTGTAGTAGAACACATATTGTAATGCAAGTGTAAGATATGTATGAATGTAGTGTAAGGAGAACACCATATTGTAATGCAAGTGTAAGATATGTATGGTGTAGTGTAAGAGAAACATATTATAATGCAAGTGTAAGATATGCTATAGATGTCATGTATGAGGAGAACACCATATTTGATACGCAAGTGTAAGATATGTATGAATGAGTGTAAGGAGAACACCATATTGTTAGATGCAGAGTGTAAGATATGTATGAATGTCGTGAAGGGAGAACACTCTATTGTAATGCAAGTGTAAGATATGTATGAATGTAGTGTAGAGAGAACACATATTATAGTACAGTGTAAGATATGTATGAATGTAGTGTAAGGAGAACACCATATTTTGATGCAAGTGTAAGATATGTATGAATGTAGTGTAAGAGACACCATATTGTAATGCAAGTGTAAGATATGTATGAATGTCGTGTAAGGAGAACACCATATTGTAATGCAAGTGTAAGATATGTATGAATGTAGTGTAAGGAGAACACCATATTATAATGCAAGTGTAAGATATGTATGAATGTAGTGTAAGGAGAACACCATATTGTAATGCAAGTGTAAGATATGTATGAATGTAGTGTAAGGAGAACACCATATTTTGATGCAAGTGTAAGATATGTATGAATGTAGTGTAAGGAGAACACCATATTTTGATGCAAGTGTAAGATATGTATGAATGTAGTGTAGAGAAACACCATATTTTGATGCAAGTGTAAGATATGTATGAATGTAGTGTAAGGAGAACACCATATTGTAATGCAAGTGTAAGATATGTATGAATGTGATGTAAGGAGAACACCATATTTTGATGCAAGTGTAAGATATGTATGAATGTAGTGTAAGGAGAACACCATATTTTGATGCAAGTGTAAGATATGTATGAATGTCGTGTAAGGAGAACACCATATTGTAATGCAAGTGTAAGATATGTATGGGTGTAGGTGTAAGTAGAACACCATATTGTAATGCAAGTGTAAGATATGTATGAATGTAGTGTAAGGAGAACACCATATTGTAATGCAAGTGTAAGATATGTATGGGTGTAGGTGTAAGTAGAACACCATATTGTAATGCAAGTGTAAGATATGTATGAATGTAGTGTAAGGAGAACACCATATTTTGATGCAAGTGTCAGAAAATCACTGTATTTTGTTATTGCTTAGGAACAGTATCATATTTTCTTACTGTGTAAGAATATAAGGAAAGACTGTAGTAAAACTATGTAGCAATGTTCAAAACACGTAAAACTAAGTCACGTAGATTCACACAGTATAATAACAATATACAGCAACGTTTCGACCAAAACGCATTTATCAAGTAATAGATACAACAAAAGTGAAGAAATGTATACTTCTTGGACCGCAGACATAACATATGCAATCAAACAATAAATCACCAACGGTGTTAATATGAAAATATGTGACTAAAAATATAAAAACTGGTTTTATTATTCAAATATATTCATTTTAGGAACGTTAGTGATGTAATGTCTGATTGTATCAATGTTCTATCTGCCGTCTAAGAAGTATGCTGTTCGTATCTGTATATTGTTTTTGTACTTTGCCAAACTACAGTATTTTGTTGTACGTGTTTCGCCATTACTGTGAAAGGCATCATCATATTTTCTTACTATAGGGGACAGCATCATATTTTGTTACTGTGTAAGGATAGCATGATCTTTTCTTCGTTAAGAACAGCATCATATTTTCTTACTGTGTAAGGACAGCATCATATTTTCTTACTGTGTAAGGGCATCATCATATTTTCTTACTGTGTAAGGACATCATCATATTTTCTTACTGTGTAAGGATAGCATCATATTTTCTTACTGTGTAAGGACAGCATCAATTTTCTTACTGTGTAAGGGCATCATCATATTTTCTACTGTGTAAGACAGCATCATATTTTCTTACTGTGTAAGGGCATCATCATATTTTCTTACTGTGTAAGGGCATCATCATATTTTCTTACTATGTAAAGGCATCATCATATTTTGTTACTGTGTAAGGGCATCATCATATTTTCTTACTGTATAAGGATAGCATGATCTTTTCTTACTGTGTAAGGGCATCATCATATTTTCTTACTGTGTAAGGGCATCATCATATTTTCTTACTGTGTAAGGCATCATCATATTTTCTTACTGTGTAAGGGCATCATCATATTTTCTTACTATGTAAAGGCATCATCATATTTTCTTACTGTGTAAGGACATCATCATATTTTGTTACTGTGTAAGGATAGCATCATATTTTCTTACTGTATAGGGATAGCATGATCTTTCTTACTGTGAAAAGGGCATCATCATATTTTCTTACTTTTAAGGGGCATCATCATATTTTCTTACTGTGTAAGGGCATCATCATATTTTCTTACTGTATAAGGATAGCATGATCTTTTCTTACTGTGTAAGGGCATCATCATATTTTCTTACTGTGTAAGGGCATCATCATATTTTCTTACTGGAGAGGATGGCATATATTTTCTTACTGTGTAAGGACATCATCATATTTTCTTACTGTGTAAGGATAGCATGATCTTTTCTTACTGTGTTGGACAGCATCATATTTTCTTACGTGTAGGGCATCATCATATTTTCTTACTGTGTAATGGCATCATCATATTTTCTTACTGTGTAAGGACATCATCATATTTTCTTACTATGTAAAGGCATCATCATATTTTCTTACTGTGTAAGGGCATCATCATATTTTGTTACTGTGTAAGGACAGCATCATATTTTCTTACTGTGTAAGGGCATCATCATATTTTCTTACTGTGTAAGGGCATCATCATATTTTCTTACTGTGTAAGGATAGCATCATATTTTCTTACTGTGTAAGGACATCATCATATTTTCTTACTGTGTAAGGATAGCATGATCTTTTCTTACTGAAAGGGGGCATCATCATATTTTGTTACTGTGTAAGGGCATCATCATATTTTCTTACTGTGTAAGGGGCATCATCACATTTTCTTACTGTGTAAGGCATCATCATATTTTCTTACTGTGTAAGGGCATCATCATATTTTCTTACTGTGTAAGGGCATCATCATATTTTCTTACTGTGTAAGGGCATCATCATATTTTGTTACTGTGTAAGGACAGCATCATATTTTCTTACTGTGTAGGGACATCATCATATTTTCTTACTGTGTAAGGATGGCATGATCTTTTCTTACTGTTTTAAAGGGACAGCATCATATTTTCTTACTGTGTAAGGGCATCATCATATTTTCTTACTGTGTAAGGATAGCATGATCTTTTCTTACTGTGTAAGGACAGCATCCTATTTTCTTACTGTGTAGGGCATCATCATTTTCTTACTGTGTAAGGGCATCATCATATTTTGTTACTGTGTAAGGACATCATCATATTTTCTTACTGTGTAAGGATAGCATGATCTTTTCTTACTATGTAAAGGCATCATCATATTTTCTTACTGTGTAAGGGCATCATCATATTTTCTTACTGTGTAAGGGCATCATCACATTTTCTTACTGTGTAAGGGCATCATCATATTTTCTTACTGTGTAAGGGCATCATCATATTTTCTTACTGTGTAAGGGCATCATCATATTTTCTTACTGTGTAAGGGCATCATCACATTTTCTTACTGTGTAAGGGCATCATCATATTTTCTTACTGTATAAGGATAGCATGATCTTTTCTTACTGTGTAAGGGCATCATCATATTTTCTTACTGTGTAAGGGCATCATCATATTTTCTTACTGTGTAAGGGCATCATCACATTTTCTTACTGTGTAGAGGCATCATCATATTTTCTTACTGTGTAAGGGCATCATCATATTTTCTTACTATGTAAAGGCATCATCATATTTTCTTACTGTGTAAGGGCATCATCATATTTTGTTACTGTGTAAGGATAGCATCATATTTTCTTACTGTATAAGGATAGCATGATCTTTTCTTACTGTGTAAGGGCATCATCATATTTTCTTACTGTGTAAGGGCATCATCATATTTTCTTACTGTGTAAGGGCATCATCATATTTTCTTACTGTGTAAGGGCATCATCACATTTTCTTACTTTGTAAGGGCATCATCATATTTTCTTACTGTGTAAGGGCATCATCATATTTTCTTACTATGTAAAGGCATCATCATATTTTCTTACTGTGTAAGGGCATCATCATATTTTGTTACTGTGTAAGGATAGCATCATATTTTCTTACTGTATAAGGATAGCATGATCTTTTCTTACTGTGTAAGGCATCATCATATTTTCTTACTGTGTAAGGGCATCATCATATTTTCTTACTGTGTAAGGGCATCATCATATTTTCTTACTGTATAAGGATAGCATGATCTTTTCTTACTGTGTAAGGGCATCATCATATTTTCTTACTATGTAAAGGCATCATCATATTTTCTTACTGTGTAAGGGCATCATCATATTTTGTTACTATGTAAGGATAGCATGATCTTTTCTTACTGTGTAAGGGCATCATCATATTTTCTTACTGTGTAAGGGCATCATCATATTTTCTTACTATGTAAAGGCATCATCATATTTTCTTACTGTGTAAGGGCATCATCATATTTTGTTACTGTGTAAGGACAGCATCATATTTTCTTACTGTATAAGGATAGCATGATCTTTTCTTACTGTGTAAGGCATCATCATATTTTCTTACTGTGTAAGGGCATCATCATATTTTCTTACTGTGTAAGGGCATCATCACATTTTCTTACTGTGTAAGGGCATCATCATATTTTCTTACTGTGTAAGGGCATCATCATATTTTCTTACTGTGTAAGGGCATCATCACATTTTCTTACTGTGTAAGGGCATCATCATATTTTCTTACTGTGTAAGGGCATCATCATATTTTCTTACTGTGTAAGGGCATCATCACATTTTCTTACTGTGTAAGGGCATCATCATATTTTCTTACTGTGTAAGGGCATCATCATATTTTCTTACTGTGTAAGAGGCATCATCATATTTTCTTACTGTGTAAGGGCATCATCACATTTTCTTACTGTGTAAGGGCATCATCATATTTTCTTACTGTATAAGGATAGCATGATCTTTTCTTACTGTGTAAGGGCATCATCACATTTTCTTACTGTGTAAGGGCATCATCATATTTTCTTACTGTGTAAGGGCATCATCATATTTTCTTACTATGTAAAGGCATCATCATATTTTCTTACTGTGTAAGGGCATCATCATATTTTGTTACTGTGTAAGGATAGCATCATATTTTCTTACTGTATAAGGATAGCATGATCTTTTCTTACTGTGTAAGGGCATCATCATATTTTCTTACTGTGTAAGGGCATCATCATATTTTCTTACTGTGTAAGGGCATCATCATATTTTCTTACTGTGTAAGGGCATCATCATATTTTCTTACTGTGTAAGGGCATCATCATATTTTCTTACTATGTAAAGGCATCATCATATTTTCTTACTGTGTAAGGGCATCATCATATTTTGTTACTGTGTAAGGATAGCATCATATTTTCTTACTGTATAAGGATAGCATGATCTTTTCTTACTGTGTAAGGGCATCATCATATTTTCTTACTGTGTAAGGGCATCATCATATTTTCTTACTGTGTAAGGGCATCATCATATTTTCTTACTGTATAAGGATAGCATGATCTTTTCTTACTGTGTAAGGGCATCATCATATTTTCTTACTATGTAAAGGCATCATCATATTTTCTTACTGTGTAAGGGCATCATCATATTTTGTTACTATGTAAGGATAGCATGATCTTTTCTTACTGTGTAAGGGCATCATCATATTTTCTTACTGTGTAAGGGCATCATCATATTTTCTTACTATGTAAAGGCATCATCATATTTTCTTACTGTGTAAGGGCATCATCATATTTTGTTACTGTGTAAGGACAGCATCATATTTTCTTACTGTATAAGGATAGCATGATCTTTTCTTACTGTGTAAGGAGCATCATCATATTTTCTTACTGTGTAGGGCATCATCATATTTTCTTACTGTGTAAAGGGCATCATCACATTTTCTTACTGTGTAAGAGGCATCATCATATTTTCTTACTGTGTAAGGGCATCATCATATTTTCTTACTGTGTAAGGATAGCATCATATTTTCTTACTGTGTAAGGATAGCATCATATTTTCTTACTGTGTAAGGACATCATCATATTTTCTTACTGTGTAAGGACATCATCATATTTTCTTACTGTGTAAGGATAGCATCATATTTTCTTACTGTGTAAGGATAGCATCATATTTTCTTACTGTGTAAGGACAGCATCATATTTGTTATTTTTTAGAAAATCCTCTTACTATTTTACTGCTTAATTTGGAAAATAACATGGACAGAAAAAGAAAGAACACTGATATCCTGAAAGAACTAAATGTTAAAGAGAATTGTCTGATAAACAACATACTATACAAAAAATTACATACTTTGGTCACATCAAGCGTCACGATGGCCTGGAAAGAACAATACTGGAGGGCAGGGTCCCAGAACGCAGAGGCAGAGGTAGACCAAGAAGAAGATGGCTACAAGATATTAAAGAAACCATGAATATGACCATCGACGAAGTGGGTGAAGTTACTAGAGACAGAGTGAATTTCAGATGTGCTGCTAAGAGAGCAACGTCCTATAAAGGATTCGCACCTTGATAATGAATAAAGAAAATAACATGAAAAGCACGCTAATTTGTGTTACTGTGCAAGAAAAACATCCTAGTTTATTACTGTGTAAGGAAACCAACGCATTTAGTTACAGTTAGAAAACCTTCATAGTGTGTCATTATGAAAAGAAAACACCATATTTTGTTACTTTAGAAAAAAAAATGTTTTCTTACTCTATAAGAAAGCACCATATTTTGTTTCTATATGGTTTGTCTCTGATGTCGACTTTGATTAAGAAAGAATCGAAGGCCGCTGCTAAATAGATCTTCTACGAGTTTATTTGAATAGAAGGGTTTTTTTATCGATAAACAAAATAAATAGCCATGGAAATGAGAAAATAATTGACAAGAAAAACCTCAATTCATTAAAATCTTGTCTTTCCCTGCAAGGAATCATCAGTAACAATTAGGTTTTTTATGTAAATACTTCCTCTAAGATATTATCTGCTATTCAAATGCTACATTTCCTTTGCAATTTCTAACATCCCAACCCTTCTTTTCCTGTCCATGTTTCCAATTGTTCACCTTGTAAACAATATTTATTACAGATTATTGGGTATGTTCTTTCCAATGAAATAATTGTCGTTGTTGCACATGTAAAATATAAGGTAGTAGGTTACAATATTAGTAGAATCGATGATAACATACGCGATAACATACTACGCTAGTGACCGAGGACCGTAAAAACTTTGTGGTTCGATGCAAGCTTGACAAGAATTTTCTATGTACATTGGGTGTGCAGTTGAGCTATAGAAATCCCCTATTCTTTAGTTTGGCCTCTAAATTTTTTATGTGCATTGGGTGTGCAGTTGAGCTATTCTTTAGCTGGGCCTCTAAATTACAAGTACCTCTGAGATCAAAGTAAGACGTGCGTGAATATGAAGGGCCACTGGTGATAAGACAAGCTTTCCCACAAAAATCATTCAAATGCGCCTTGATTACGTCTGAACTCATACAAAACAAACTTCTAAAAATATAAAAGAAATTATATTTTTCTACCACATATTTTAAAACATAGAATAACATTATCAACATAAAGAGACAAAAGATAACATATTTAGTTTCTACATATAAAGAGACAAAATATAACGTATATAGCTTCTACATATATAGAGACATAAGATACAATATTTAGTTTATGCATATAAAGAGACACAATATAACGCATATAGCTTCTACATATAAAGAGGCATAAGACTAAAATGCGACTTAATATTAGAAAAAATGACATTATCAAGAAGACCTCTCTCTGACATACAAAACATTTTTTTGTTTCTTCCAGAAAATGAACAGAATGTGAACTCAGATTTAAGATCTGCATAAAAAGATCTTATTAGTGTCATCGAACAGATCCTAAAGATTATTAATCAAGATGCATCGAGTGAGATTTGTTCTTTCTTAAACGAGTCTGTAATGTTAAAAAGTAAACTCGACATGAAGTTAATGGATCAGAATTAAGATTTGCTTTATGTTCCAGACATCCAAGATTTCTGACAATCCTGAACTAATTTTGATCACGCTGTCAACTTGAATTCTTCTGTCCATTTTAATATTGGGAGAATGTCATGAGGGAGGAAGATTTCGTAGTTTTATGAACTATTTGAATAGGAGATACACTGACACAAGCTGCATGACTAATATGTAGTATTTATGTGACGAGAAATTTAGATGTTATATGATGTGAGGTGAAAGTTGTAGATGAGCTTTATATGTTATGTAGGTGAAAGTTGTAGATGTTTATATGTATGTAGGAGAAATTTGTATATAATGTTATATGTGAGTGAGTGAAAGTTGTAGATGTTTATATGTGTATGTGAGGTGAAAGTTGTAGATGTTTATATGGTATGAGGAAAGTTGTAGATGCATGTTTATATGTTATGTAGCAGAAAGTTTAATAAAACAAAACCCGCGTGTAGACATATATATGAAAAATATAATACAGAATATTTTAATAGACTATTTATTGCACTTCGATGAGTAACTATTGTGCTCTCGATCTCGCCATACATAGGACAATCACAGCGAAGTACACAGATCCTTCAGCACTTTGATGGCCTAAAATACTTACGTAAATATACGAATTATGTATATGCAATTCGCATTTTTCCTAAAAAACAACAATCAGCACATAAATATCACAACATTGCTATAATTCAACTAGAAATATCAAAATGCTACTAAACAACTACACATTCACAACATGTCTACTAAACAACTACAAATTACAACATGGCTACTAAACAACTAAACATTCACAATCATGAATACTAAACAATACAACATTCACAAAGCTACTAAACAATCATATATATCACAAATAGCTACTAAACACTTACAACATTCACAACATGTCTACTAAACAAATCTATATAATACACTGAAACGTACTAAAAGTATACACATTTCAGCAATATATTCACTAGAAATACAAAGCACAAGGTCGCACAAGCTAAAGGTGGACATGAGAGGTAACAGAGGTGGGGAAAAAACACCACAGTCCGTTCTGGAAATCACGACTTATCCTAACGCAGTGAGGAAAAATAGAATTATATAAAAGAATAAGAAGAACCAACATAGATATCGAGCGAGCAATGACCTGACATGATATTAGTATTAAAACATTCCCGTTGCAAATTCATATAATTTTTAACATGTTTGATTTTTTAACACATTTGATTTTTAACATATTCTAATTACAGTATCCTGCTGACGGATATATCCTTTTTGATGTAGTTGCTTTTCCTTGACTCAGTTCAAATTAACAATTTTTCCTTGGACTCGGATCAAATTAACTTTATTTCCTTGACTCGGTTCAAATTTACTTTTTTTTTTCTTGGGAACGTAATTACTTTATATTTCAGAAGTTGCTCTAGAAAATGAGATTGTAACTACACATTTTGTTGCTGGTTAAAGCTGGTTTAGATATAAACACGTCCGAGTGGTTACCGGGGTCCAAAATTGGTTGTAAAGAATAGAACCACTGTTACCTGTCTCGCATGTCGTAAGAGGCTACTAAGGTGGTTTGGCTGAAATCGGATGCACGTGTCCGCTAAGGAATGCTAACCCGAAACAAATGTTTGTAGAAAACGGATGCACCAGACCGTAAGGCGTATAACATGGTGCAACGATCCCTCACAATGAGGAATGGGATAACGGATTCTACGATCGCCAATCTGCCTCGGAGATTTAGCCACGCAGTAAGAATGTCAGATCTACCATCACAAGGGTGGCCAAAACTTACTAAGAGGTGTCCCACTTACACCAGCTTCCAAGACAAACTGTAATGGGCTGGTTGATAATCTGAGACAGACGGTTGACTTTATTAGAGAATCGGAAATCCCAATCTAGTGAGAACGCAGAAGACAAACTGTATGGCGTGGTTGATAATCTGCGGCAGACGGCTGACTTTATTAGTGAATCCGAAATCCAATCTAGTGGGAACGCAGAAGAAGAAGAAGATGTCAGCAAACATCAATGCTATTGCTAATACTATGTTATTCTTATCTTATCTTATCTTAACCACATTTGCCGTGAAGCGACGTGGGAGAGTTAGTTTCCTATCTTGTGCCAGGTGTGTTGCGCTCCAGAACGTTGTCAGTCGATGCTTTCGCAGGGACTCTGAGATGTTATCTATCCATCGTGTTCTTGGCCTGCCTCGTCCTCTGCGCCCTGAGTGTCGAATATTATAGGCACGTGATGGTAGTAAATGTGGTTCCATTCTCATTAAATGGCCGAACCACTTGAATCTTTGCTTCTCGATGTACTGTATGCATGGTATAGTACCAACGATGCTTCTGATATTCTCGTTTCTCACTCTATCTCGCCTTGTAACGTTGACAGCTTTTCGTAGACATCTCATTTCACATGTTGTAATCTTTCTTCTTGTGTCTTAGTCAGGGCCATGTTTGGCACTGATAGCAGAGAGTTGGAAAAAATATGCAGTTTATCAGTTGTCGTTTGACTGCCATGTTAATGCTTGGATGTTTTAATAGTGGTGACAATTGGTATGTCACTGCATTTGACTTCTGGTATCTAGTCTCGATTTCTCTGTCCATCTTTCCATCTGCTGTGAATATACTCCCGAGATATTTGAATTCTGGAGTCTGTTATGGACTATGTTATTATCTTCATCATTTACTGATGACCAGGAATAGTGAAAGATTGTTCGAACCAGTCTGTCCATATTTAGTAGATAGCAAGCATAATATAAACATAGCTTGACGTCTTATAACATACTCATACACCAACAAACTGTTTGTTTATTCCAAGCTTGTTGTGGCATTTTTAAACCTTATGGTAGGAAGAGCCCTATTGGGCAGGAGGTAGGAGGGCCAATTCCTTTCCTCACGTGTGGAATATCAAGTGTAGGATTGAACCTACAATCTTCTTGAATCCGAGACGGTAGACGAACGATTACGCACTATTGTTCTTGTTTTTCTACTGCGTTCGATCGTTATGAATTCAGACGTAGTAAGTGCGCCAGACTGATTTTTGCGTGATGCCTGCTTTCCTTATTATCAGTGCCCCTGCTATACAGGCGCGTTTGTTCCGACTTGAGACGCAACACATTTCGCTAATCCGTTCCACATTAAGCAACTACATGAAACATATCGTCATTGTGTTTGCGATAATACTAATATTTTTTTTCTACTTTAGTCTTTAGTATTCGTTCACTAAATACCATTTAATTTATTTTTCCAACTGAAAATATTAAAATAAACATTTTAAGACGATGCTAATTCTCAAGAAATTGACAATCACAGTTCAACATATCGCATGCTAAATTCGATACCACATTGCTTCTGGCTAATCCGTTCAAGCCATCTAAAAAATTAGTTTTGCTTGAATTATAATTACAACAGTTTTGTTATGAGGAAGCAAACTTTTACAACATATAAACTTATTCGTTTTTTCAAACTTTTACAACATATAACTTATTCGTTTTTTCAATCTTTACAACATATAAACTTATTCGTTTTTTCAAACAAAAAACTGTCTTCCTTTTCTCTAATTCTATTTGACGTTATAACAATAAGCAACTGTCAAAAATAAATGTTACCATTTGGAATGAAAGTCAAGTAGTAGCATGTTCCTTTTGGAACGTCGCATTTATCATATTCCACCTGAAAAGCCCTCTGTCTCTTGCAAGTTCTCCGATTTCCTCAAGCGTCATGTTCAAAATGTCTATAATGTCCTGCTGCCACCTCTCCGTCTTGGTGGTCCCCTGCCTCTACTCCAAGAACCATACATTCCATTACCTTTCTCTCCAAATCCCTGTACTGTGCTTATCTACAAGTATGTGTTCGCAATTCTATCAAACTGTAACTTGAAGTTAACCCTTAGAACCCGAGCTCCGGATATGTCGGGGATTGAATGAAAACGTTGCGTATCCCGAGCTCCCGATATATCGGTCTGAGAATATTGTTTCATTATTTTTCGGTATTTGAAAATAAATTGTGCACAAATGTGACGTCGAACACAATACACGTGTTCTACATGGTTTAGCAAGATGGTGGACACTGTTGTGTGATTTGCTTGTGCTGATAAGGTAATTAGTTAAGTATTTTCACGTTGAAAAGATGTTCTAAAAATTTCGGAAATGGTCACTCTAAAAGAATAACAACAGAGCAAGCTGTCGAGCTTGTCTGAAGATATATTAGGTTTTGAATGGGATTATTCTGATAAGGATATAGAAAAGGAGTTAGACGATCATTTAGACAACGAATTATTGTTTTAATCGATTGATATTCAAGCTATATATATTCAATCTGGAAAAAAATCTACATATACGGGAGTATTTGCGGCCATACGCACATATTATATCAAATACATTTTAAAGTTTAGTATTTTGTAAATAGATAATAAGGATGAATAAACGAGATGATAGGGTAAGTCAATAACAAATTATATAGCGCTTCTTTTTCTTCTTCTTTGCGTTCGTTCTTTACGACCAATTCTAATCACTCTTTGTGATATGTTTGATCTTTGCCAAGAACGTGTATACGTTGCACATTGGTTTGGTAGGCCTCTAAATGCATTGACTTCTACACGTTTAGGGAACGTGCATCCGATTTCAGTCAAATATATCCCTTAAGTGTGCTAAATTATCGAGTTTTAATAAAACTCTGATGTGGTCTGTTTTTTGTTCAGGAGCTCAGGGGAAGGGATTTTTAAGATACATGTTGCCAAGGTTCAAAGGGTTAAAGTATTTTTCTCACATATTCTTCTTGTACGTTCACCCGTTATGAATTCAGGTGTAGTCTTATTTTTGCCTGAGGACTTGCTTTCTTTATTATCAATGTCCCTCGCCATACATGTGCACCCCTTCTGACTTCACATGTACTTGTAGTTTAGCTCCTCAACTATTCATATTTCCCACATCACAAGTTGTTCACATTGTGTCTTTTCTGTGACATTATGTTTCTCACTTCACGTTTCAAACGTACTTTAAGTTCGTTCCAAAATTCGTGATCATCGTTACCGACCGATATAAAATCATCCACTTGACATCAATTCTTGATTTTTACATTTTAATATAGGTAACAGTGACGACCTTCCAAAAGTATTTTTTGCCCACCCAAACCTTTAGTTCTGTAAGATTTTATTATATGTTATTACTAAAATTGCAGCGATGTTGATATGGTATACTTGTCCAAATTTTACAGTACGATTATCAAGTTTGTCTATAACTAAGCATTTCCGTGTTCCACATGCAATTCAGTGCACGTCAAAATCGGGAATCCCGTGGAATTAATCATTTCACAATGTTTCCTACCGACTGTCATTGGCGTATGTACGCAACATTTACTTTCATTTATAGAAGTGAAAGGTATCATTTGTTCACTATGTCACCTTTCTTTTTATAATATGTAATAGGAATACACCTTTGCAATCATTCGCCACCATTTTGTGTATTACTGTAAGTTCTAAACTTTGATGATCATTTTGTTGTGCTTATTATTATATAACAAAAAACGTTTTCTGCATCAATCAAGCTACCTACCAATTAGTTAAACATGGATTCGTAACGTCGTGAGATATATAAGACTGCTTGCAAAAATCACTGGTATGCATAAGGTAGATTTCGTACATATTAAACCCTAATGTGATCACGAATTTTGGAACGAACTATAGATTTTTGTTCATATAGACCAGCGTTTCCTAAAGTAGGCGGTACCGACCCCCTGTGGGCGCTGAAGCCTTCCAGGGGAGTGGGGCGATGGTAGGTTCAGAAGCATTTGGGGGCAGCTATTTTATTGTGATTTTGCGATTGAATAATCATTAAAAATTTGAATTCTGCATTTTAATTCATTTTATACCCATCTTACACGATCCATTTTTTCATCACATTTCTATTTCTTGTATTTAATCATTTGAAAAATGACCATGAGTGACAGAACTATATATCAATTTTCTATTTCAAAGTGAAAATATAGCATATATATACATGTGAGAGGGGGCGTTGGTAAACTGTTATAATGGGAACCATGTCAAGAATGGCGTTACAAAGTTTATGTCGTGCAAAGTGGGCGATGGACCGAAAAAGTTTGGGAATCTATGATATAGACTGACAGTTTTGGCTGTTTTTGTCCAATATTTATGATCTCAGTGTAAGTGAGGTCAAATACCTAGACCTATTGGAGAAAATGACAAAACGTAGGCGGCTTACGATGAACACGTAAACGAAGCATTAGTATTTGAAAGCTGAAAGGAATAAGTTGTAAAGCTGCTGCTCCTGCAACACTATTTAATGGAATTTGTATTCTTATTCTGAAACAATTTATTTTTCTCCTAATTTCTCGAAGATTCTTGCATGCGCTATGAAGTTCGTTACTTGTTGATGAGAAATGACTGTGTAAGAAAGAGATCGAAGAACATATGGCTATTTGTGGGGTATATGCCGTATGGCTATTTGTGGTATATGCATGGCTATTTGTGGGTATATGCCATAATGTGAATACGGTACCCCTCGGTTTATAGGTTCCTTAAGTCACGCACATCCGAAAAGTATCCTACTACATGAACTGTAATGATGATATCAATCAGTTTATCGCTAATTTATTTTATGTTTTCTTTCCACTTCATCCAGCCATCCTGCTACTAGTAGTAGGCAAGTGGTGGGTGACAAATTCATCTTTTGAAACCTCACAATAAAATCGAAATGATGAAAGCCATTGGCGAAAATGAAGAACATTGTACATGCTCTGCTGGCATGCTCTGCTGACGTGCTCTGCTGGCATGCTCTGCTGGCTTACCTTGCTGGATTGCTCTGCTGGCTTGCTCTGCTGTCATGCTCTACTGGCAAACCTATTCTCGGATTTTTGTTGAATTTAAAATGTAATTTTTCAATTCACAAATCTGACATGATGAAATAAGCAGCAGATGCTTGCTTGACTCGAGTCAATGTACGGACATCATAGCAGCCAGCAGCTTGTGTGTGTAAGATACCACCAGCATCATCATGTGTCATGTGGGCTGACATTTGAGGTCGTGAATCTCCATAAACGATAGCACTGGGTACCGACTATCACTAAATTTTCGGGAATTTTTTTCATGAAGGGATTAAAGCCTCTTTAGGCTAAGGTACGAACTTTCAACCAAAGGACGAGCCGCTTTTCTACGAGACGAGACGAAAAATTTTATTGAAGCGTGTAATTCAACAAACATAACAAATTATATTGAAGCGTGTAAGCCAACAAACATAACAAATTATATTGGAGCGTGTAAGTCAACAAACATAACAAGTTATATTGGAGCGTGTAATTCAACAAACATAACAAATTATATTGAAGCGTGTAAGTCAACAAACATAACAAATTATATTGGAGCGTGTAAGTCAACAAACATAACAAGTTATATTGGAGCGTGTAAGTCAACAAACATAACAAGTTATATTGAAGCGTGTAAGTCAACAAACATAACAAATTATATTGAAGCGTGTAAGTCAACAAACATGACAAATTATATTGAAGGTGTAAGTCAACAAACATAACAAATTATATTGAAGGTGTAAGTCAACAAACATAACAAATTATATTGAAGCGTTTAAGTCAACAAACATAACAAATTATATTGAAGCGTGTAAGTCAACAAACATGACAAATTATATTGAAGAGTGTAAGTCAACAAACATGACAAATTATATTGAAGCGTGTAATTCAACAAACATAACAAATTATATTGGAGCGTTTAAGTCAACAAACATAACAAGTTATATTGAGCGTGTAATCAACAAACATAACAAATTATATTGGAGCGTGTAAGTCAACAAACATAACAAGTTATATTGGAGCGTGTAATTCAACAAACATAACAAATTATATTGAAGCGTGTAAGTCAACAAACATAACAAATTATATTGGAGCGTGTAAGTCAACAAACATAACAAATTATATTGAAGCGTGTAAGTCAACAAACATGACAAATTATATTGAAGCGTGTAAGTCAACAAACATAACAAATTATATTGGAGCGTGTAAGTCAACAAACATAACAAATTATATTGAAGCGTGTAATTCAACAAACATAACAAATTATATTGAAGCGTGTAAGTCAACAAACATGACAAATTATATTGAAGCGTTTAAGTCAACAAACATAACAAATTATATTGAAGCGTTTAAGTCAACAAACATAACAAATTATATTGAAGTCAACAAACATGAAACATAAGAATTAGCTCCCTGCTGAGGAGCAAGTTTGAAGTTTCTTTTTACCAGAAGTAACCAACAATATAAGGTGTTAGGTGTGGTAAATAATCTACAAATATAGTAGAATTAATTACGATGAGATTGCATGCACCTGACTACCACTTTACATCGGACAATGGACATATGTACAGTCCAAAGTTGGCAACAGCAATATCGATTTTTAAATACATATTGGCAGTCTATTATAAAGATTGTTTTGAATGACGCAATGGTGCCCCCGGGCATTAGTATTGTACCTCTGCACTGACTTATTGCAGACTTATCATAATGTAGTAGAACATTCTGTTTTCATGTTATGCTTTTCAACTTTCACGACATAGTAAAGAAAGTCTTCAGGTGAAATATAACATATAGGTGGGCGAAGATCAATTAATTTCATTTTTCTTGATTTATTTCGATTCTTATCTTTGTACGGAACTACACCACTGTGTGGGCGGGTCTAGCACGCATCAGCACGTTTTTCGAAAGTATAAAATTAATCAATTCCACAACGGGTGGGCGTTGATATTTTCATAATCTTCAAATGCGATGCATTTCTACGTGAACTGCTAGTCGATGGTATTCCAAACCTTTTCTATGCCCACACCACAAGGAAATGTTTGATTTATTATCATACACTACAAAAGCAACATCACAATTGATAAACAATCAATTTTTATATCTTATAATCCGTAGATTGGAGCATATACATTTCTCTTGGTGAATACTTTGATCTTTGCAATAAAATGTGATTGTAACACAGTGCACAAAATGTAAATATAAAATGAACAGGTAGAAATAAAAAACAAATTGTAG
The DNA here is from genome assembly GCA_020796225.1 of Arion vulgaris. Classification (NCBI taxonomy): domain Eukaryota; kingdom Metazoa; phylum Mollusca; class Gastropoda; order Stylommatophora; family Arionidae; genus Arion; species Arion vulgaris. The sequence continues at coordinate 9,167,578 of CM036753.1, read as the reverse complement.
CCAATAAAACCAATCTCTATTGTATACATACTGAGCAATTACTTCTGTTTCTCTGATTCGTATTCATTACATTGTTATTATTTGTTATCAAAAAGGCGAACTTTCTTGTTGATTGCTATCCACATATTTGCGTGGCGGTCGGTTCATGAGATTTTCAGATTTTGTTTAGATTAGCACATGAGAGCTGAATACTGCTAAAAAAAAGAAGGTATTTTCCAATTAAATATTACATAGTCTTCATTACAAAAATATTCATTACAAAACTATGATGGCATTATTAAAATGTGTCACCATTTTTCTCGTATAGTATACGAGTTATAGATGATATTTACGTACATCATATGAGTTGTTGACGATTCTTTCGTACAGTATTGAGTTGTTGACGATTTACGTACATTATATGAGTTATAGATGATTTTTACATACATCATATGAGTTGTTGAGATTCTTTACGTACAGTATGAGTTGTTGACGATTTTACGTACATTATATGAGTTATAGATGATTTTTACATACATCATATGAGTTGTTGACGATTCTTACGTACAGTATATGAGTTGGACGATTTTTACATACATCATATGAGTTGTTGACGATTTTTCATACATCATATGAGTTGTTGACGATTTTTACATACATCATATGAGTTATGGATGATTTTTACGTACATTATATGAGTTATAGATGATTTTTACATACATCATATGAGTTATGATGATTTACGTACATTATATGAGTTATAGATGATTTTTTACGTACATTATATGAGTTATGGATGATTTTTTACGTACATTATATGAGTTATAGATGATTTTTTACATACATCATATGAGTTGTTGACGATTCTTTACGTACAGCATATGAGTTATAGATGATTTTTTACATACATCATATGAGTTGTTGACGATTCTTTACGTACAGTATATGAGTTATGATGATTTTTACATACATTATATGAGTTATAGATGATTTTTTACATACATCATATGAGTTGTTGACGATTCTTTACATACATTATATGAGTTATATATGATTTTACACATTATATGAGTTGTTGACGATTCTTTACATACATCATATGAGTTATAGATGATTTTTACATACATCATATGAGTTGTTGACGATTTTACGCACATCATATGAGTTGTTGACGATTCTTACGTACAGTATGAGTTGTTGACGATTCTTTACGTACATCATATGAGTTGTTGACGATTCTTTACGTACATCATATGAGTTGTTGACGATTCTTTACATACATCATATAAGTTGTTGAGATTCTTATACATCATATGAGTTGTTGACGATTCTTTACATACATCATATGAGTTGTTGACGATTCTTTACGCAAATAGAGTTATAGATGATTTTTTACGTACATTATATGAGTTATGAATGAGTCTACAAGTACAATATATGAGTTGTTGACGATTCTTTACGTACAGGATATGAGTTATGGATGATTCTTCAAGTACAATAAATGAGTATTGGATGAAACATTGAGAATTATCTCTTCAAGAAAAGTACAAATCATACTCCTGTTGAACATCAGCTATGTACACAGTTTATATTTTGTCCTCTTTGATGCACCCCGAGAAATACATTCTCACAACACGTTCTTCTAAACCATGACGATGACAACGCTGACAACCAGGTAGAAGAGGATGATACAGATGATATAAATTATATTATGATAATGATAATGATAAGATTTATTTGCACGTACTCATCAATCACCTTCAAAGCTACTAAAGTGCATGCCTGTGTATCAATAATTTATCAGGATGTATGTCTATGTGTGTGTTTTATTTTTCGAGATATACCCAACACAACACACCATCTCATTCACGGTTGTTTAAATTGTGGGTTTCTACTCATGTCTGTGCTATGCTATGATACAGAGAGACGACCATATCACGCAGACCGTAATGGATGACATAAGTTTTGCATGATACACAAGAGGCTGACCATATCACGCAGCACCGTAATGTGATGAACATTTTATAGTAATGATAATGAGATACGACCATATCACCTTCAGCACTAGTAATGGGATGACATAAGTAGCTATGATACAGAAACGACCATATCAACGCAGCACTGTAATGGGATGACATAAGTAGCTATGATACAGAGAGACGACCATATCACGCAGCACCGTAATGGGATGACATAAGTAGCATGATACAGAGAGCGACCATATCACGCAGCACCGTAATGTGATGACATAAGTAGCGAAATAACAATACAATGTTAACCCTTCAATAATTAAAGATCTTTACGTAACACTTTTTTATATATTGATCTTTGTTATTCCGATATTGATGTATACGATTTCTGATTAATCACATGCCTCTGCCTACGCGCTTTCGGTACCCTTTGATTTCTGTTTCTGGTGCAGATGCATCTTTGGCGAGCGCTCGCCGAAAGACTTTTGTTCTCACAGTGCGAAGCTGTTATTTGTTTTGTAATATACCGGGCGGTCGCTCCTAAAAGCTGAGGTTGCAATTATCACAAAAGACAATTGCGTATGTTACGTGTTGATAGTTCTGCATTGAGCTTACACTTATTGACTGGTTTTTGTAATGAAAAAACATTTAAGGTTAAGGGACGGCATTTCGAAGTCTTGTATCATACTGAGAAAATATACCGCACGGCCATGTTTCTACTTAAAAAACGTTATGGAATTATTGCCCTTTGATATAAAGGGCGTGAAAAACCTTCTCGTCTGCATATATTTATTTTTGCTTTGGTTTCAATAATACTCCAGTGCAATAATGATGTGAACTGGGAGTTAACCCTGGCTCTGTATGAATTTTACGCACACGAAACTGCCGTGATTAAAACAACAAATTGAACAATGTGTAATGGTTGTTGAGAGAAACGGAAATTAGACATTTTCAATTCCCAATAGAGACTAGTCGTTAGAGCATGGGAAGAAGTTGATGGAAGAATGGCTGTTCTTAATAGAATAATCTGCTTGCGAACTGTGGGCTAATTTTAGTATTAAGTAATAAACAAAATATTGAGTGCAGAAACACATTTTCTGACATTGCGCGCTTGTGAACCGCACCCTTATATAATGTTGGTGAAAGATACATGTTGGCCAAACAATGTATTACTAACTAGACCACATGGTATGATAGTGACTCGATGTTATTACAAACTTTTTTACAAGGGGGTGCTCAGACTGTGTTAAATATTGTATTCCTCTCGTTCCGTTATAGCAAGGCAGGAATAAAAACATATACCAGATTAAATATAGATGTTACTCTTGTATTCCTCTGGTAGCGTTATAGCAAGGCAGGAATAAAAACATATACCAGATTAAATATAGGTGTTACTCTTGTATTCCTCTGGTACCGTTATAGCAAGACAGAAATAAAAACATATACCAGATTAAATATAGGTGTTACTCTTGTATTCCTCTGGTACCGTTATAGCAAGGCAGAAATAAAACATATACCAGATTAAATATAGATGTTACTCTTGTATTCCTCTGGTAGCGTTATAGCAAGACAGGAATAAAAACATATACCAGATTAAATATAGGTGTTACCTTTGTGGTGCCGGGGTCCGCAAGAGAAGAAAAGAATAGTACCACTGCGACCTACAAGGCATGTCGTAAGAGGCGCCTGGTGTAGGATCTATGGAAGCTACCCTAGTAAGTAAAATACATCGCAGAAATCGGATGTGCTTGCCTAATTGTAGGCGCATAACTGGCACAGCGTAATTCGCTCTTAAGCTCAGATCACATTCAAATCACACAGAGTGGTTAACAAGTGGTTGATATGGAGAGTTCGATGACGAAGAGGAAATATAAGTGTTACAGAAGTCCTCTGTATATCATGGACAGAGAATATAACAAATAGATCTATTCAGAAAGAACTCAAAATCAAAGAAAACCAGCTGATGTTACAAAATAAGAAAGAAAAAATTGAGATATTTTGGACGTATAAAGAAACGTGAAGGGCTGCAGGAGAATATGATGGAAGGAGGCATCCCGTCATAGAGGAGAAAAGAAAGACCACGGAGAAGATGGATTCAGGATGTAACTGATGGTGTGTATTTGACGGAAATCATATATGTGCTATAGAAGTAACTATTGTGACTAATTTCACTACATTGTTTTAGCTCATTTTTTCATGACGTCATGTACTTTATTTTTCAAGCTGACCTACTTATGAATTGTTTTGAGACTTTACAAACAGCCTGTAGATGGCATAGCACAGTCTGACCAGAGCCAACTATACACGTATGGGCCTTCGGACTCGGGTAAGAGTCCACAACTACACCACGTGATCGATCTCGCATTCCAGTATTGGTGTATATAGACGAATTCATTTTAAAATCAACAAAAATGCTAAATCGAAGTTGTATTTTGCAACAAGTTAAGTTTAACAAAAAGGAATATCAATATAATGAATATTTTTCACCAATAAATAACCATAGACTCACAGAATTGAGTAAAATTGCAAAAAAGCTTGAGGTACTCTTTTAAACATCTATATTTTCCGGTCCCCTTTTCTGATCTAGATCAGGAAACCCCTTGTCAGTTGTCTGGTCTAGTTATTTAGAGTTGGCTGTGGTCTGACTGACAAAATAATCGGTGTTATTTTCATAGGACGACATTGCCATGATATCTTCTTTTCCTTGGACTGCTACTTTTCCCAACATTCGCTTCATATTAGAAGACGCATAGTTTGAACGTGATTCTTCAGTTTTGTGCTGACTACAGTTTTGTGCTGACTACAGTTTTGTGCTGACTTGTACTGACTACAGTTTTGTGCTGACTTGTACTGACTACAGTTTTGTGCTGACTACAGTTTTGTGCTGAGTACAGTTTTGTGCTGACTACAGTTTTGTGCTGACTACAGTTTTGTGCTGACTTGTACTGACTACAGTTTTGTGCTGACTACAGTTTTGTGCTGACTACAGTTTTGTGCTGACTACAGTTTTGTGCTGACTACAATTTTGTGCTGACTACAGTTTTGTGCTGACTACAGTTTTGTGCTGACTACAATTTTGTGCGAGAGCCGCTGTAGCGTAGTTGTTAGTGAACTCGCTTCGCATGGCTGGTGGTCTGGGTTCAGCTCCCGCAATGTGCGTGGAATTTTTCCCGACCGCGACGGCTCTCAGGTCGACCCAGCCTCAACTGGGTACCAGACATGCTCTGGGAAAGTAAAGGCGGCCGGCGTGATGCTGACCACATCACCCATCGTGTGCCGACGGTCAATGAAAAATACAGGCCTAACACTGTATTGACCTATATACCACGAGGTATGAAAGGGTTCCTTTACTTTTACTTTTACAATTTTGTGCTGACTACAGTTTTGTGCTGACTACAATTTTGTGCTGACTACAATTTTGTGCTGACTACAGTTTTGTGCTGACTACAGTTTTGTGCTGACTTGTACTGACTACAGTTTTGTGCTGACTACAGTTTTGTGCTGACTACAGTTTTGTGCTGACTACAGTTTTGTGCTGACTACAGTTTTGTGCTGACTACAGTGAACTATAAACATGAGTAGAAATTTCTTGTTATCTACATATTGTCTTGTGAACCTTTACAAACTAGACAGTACACAGACTCCGTTACAAACTAGACAGTCCACAGACTCCGTTACAAACTAGACAGTACACAGACTCCGTTAAACGTCAGAACAATAATTATATCACCAGTACCTGTCGAGCCCAGTGACACAGAAGGCAGAGACTAAAACATGTCCTCTCATTTCGATCTTATGCTTGTTTTTTTTTTACTTTAACATTAATAAATAGTTATTTTCAAAACATAGACATGACATGGTGGGTCTATGTGGTTAAGTAATGAAGTCTTTGCCTAGTCTTCCTAAAGTCTTGGGTTCGAAACCGGACCGTTTCGTTTTGTTCACAAGAGCATTTATTGCAGATACCACTAGGATTATTGCCGGAACAACGGTTTTCGTGCTTTGTGCAATACTCTCGACATATGTTGGGTCACTTTTGTGGAGGGGGACTGAGCTATATGGGGTAATATAAGGTGCAATGAAATCAATCCTTCGGTTTTAGAACCTTTACTGTGGCATCCGTACTTCATGAGCAGTGTGTATCTGTTTCTGTAGCTGTCCTCTTTTTTCCTGTGTGGAATCGCCGTCCCCCACAACATTCCCCACTTAAACACTTTTTTACGACATGCTGTACCTATATCATATAACGATTTAGTGAATCATGTATAAAAAAGTTAATTGCTTATCCTTTACAGGACTTTGCGAATCAACCCCAGCTTTTTTAACGCTGTTTGGGATTTTTCTAGGCATTATTACGTTTGCCATTGCTTTCTGAACGGGTCCTTTTGTAAAATCCACGCGAAACAATTTGCAACCAAACTGTCCGCAGCGCGATTCTAACTCAGAACGTCGGGGTTAATAGACCGAGTCACTATCCCTAAGCCATAGACGCCACTGAATTATGTATAAACATGAAAGTCAAATCAAGACATGATATTTCTTGCCAACTGTTCACTCACTTTTCTTAATGTTCTTATATACGTTTCGTTCATGCCGCAAGGCTTTAGATCGCATCATAAACAGCAGACTTTAACATAAGTGGAACCGTTTTGCTAAAGTGCATCAAAACCGTTTGAGTCATCGCTTCGATAAAAAGATATTCATCAGAAACTGAACACTAAAAAATAGGTGATGATTTTTCTTTCAGTTATTGGTTTGCAGTTTTTGAAGCACATTTTTCATTTTTACAGAACATCAATTACTACTAATTTGTTTACGTAAAACTGTCAACAATAATTGTTTTTCTTTTTTTATATAGTGAACTATTGGTTTTCTGTTGTGTTGCATTACAACTTCGGTGTACAGGTTACAAATGGCTCACAATTTAACTATTGTGGCATTTAACAACATGTAAGCGAAATGTAGTGAAATGACGAATGTGGAGGTGTTGTATCTACACAGAGAAACCTTAGAGTCAATATAAGAAAGAGTCGGTCATCATTTTTCGAGCATGTGATGAAAGGGGGAGGTTTAATTAAAACACATTGAGATAACTGGTAAAATCGAAGAGAGACAAGGCAAAGGAAGACAGAGAGAGAAAGCATTAAACGACCTGACTTCATGGAACGTAAGAACGTGAGCATATGAGATGATAGAAAATACTAGAGACAGAGATTTGTAGAGATTCACGATCACCTACGCCAGCCGGTCTGGGATCTGATGATGATGATGTAGTTATCGAAGGTCAGTCTCACACAAAATGTTGATAACGATAATTTAAAACAGAAAGATGATAAATCCTATTTGTGGTTGATTTCTCTTGATCTGTTAAGAGTAACGCTCCAAGGTTGTCAGGAATTACTGAGCAAAGAAGTCGAGTACCATCTTCTCCATCTCATAAGAAGTCTAGTTAAGGAAATTTGAATCATAAAGAGTGCTTGAAGCGATCTATAAGTGTGCTAGATTTGCCCCTGGGTGTTAAACGTATGCAGGAGTTCTTGACCTTCGAATTATTATTATTATATTTTCTGATTTCAGATGAATTTTTCACCTTGTATTTCTATTGATTGTTTTAATTGTTATTAAAGTGTAATCTGTAGTAAAGTGTAAAAGATTGATTGATTAATAAGGCTATCATTATTGCACATGTCTATTACGATCTTTTTGCTACACAGAAAGCTCTTAGCATCAATGTGCAAACTCCACAGCGAATGTCCCTGATTAAATTTTGAAAGTTATGAGCATTTTTTTAGAAATGTTAATCTTTTAATTAAACTTTGCTTGGGCAGTTGCTTTGCAGCCTACTATAATGAAATTTCAACTACCAAAGGTTCTTTTAATGGTTCAACTTGAGCAAGGTACTTCTCTTTTCTTCCATCTCCGTTAAGACTTGAAACCCTATATCATCTACAATGAGATTAGGGATCTCGGGAACAATATATCGATCACTTCACTCAGGCAACGAACCAAGTACATTTAAATTGTGAGGTGAGCCCCTAACTTTCAAACAACAGAGACACTCAAAGAATAGACAAGAATAAATTAAACACATCTATAGACTTCTTATTGTTAGATCTACCATTAATGGAAACCATTCTATACTATATATACTAGACAGAAACGAGTATGTGTATCGAGACAGTCTATGGATGGCTATATGACTGATAAGTCAAGTGTGGACATAGAAGGCTCTTGAACAGTGTGAACAAGACATATTTGATATTGTTGGATGTTATATTGTTTGTATGATATGTCTCCTGTTTGATTCTGTAGTTCTAGACGTCTACATAACCAAGAGACTGTGGCAAATTACTGTACGTAAAGGTTTTCGGGCTTGTACATTATTCACTCTGGCTTTACTGTTTATAGGTAAAAGATTTTAATGAATTTTTGAGCGTGGATTTGATATGCCTCTTTTGATCTCGGTGGGGGCGTTCACATTTAACAACAGTGGGTGCGTTTACTTTTGACTAAACTAGAGGAGATGCGTTTGACCAACTGTGGGAGTTAAATGTACTCTAAGAACAGTACTTAGCACTTAAGTAGAACCGTCATACCATGTCCAACACTAAGCCAGTTTAACTGTCAAGTCAGTTATGTTCAAGACCGACGTGAACCTTCTCCGCCCTCCTTCGCCCCCCACAAAAAAACCCCAACCAAATAGTTAAATATTGTAACGTCTAAAAGCGTTAAGTTATTGATTCAATGCTTGACAAATAGGATCACTATCATTGCACTTCGATAGGATGCTCCTTTTTCTTACACATGGAAATATCAGCGGCAGTTCAGGAATTCTGTAGCACCGGCGAGAGTCCTCTAATTAATCAATGTTTTCTATATATTGTTAATTAAGCAACATTTCTAACTACTAACAGTGCAAGCTTTAGGATTATAATATGCTTGTAAAAAGAAACTTCTAGACATATATACATTGTTGAACCTGGACCTTTGAGAAGTGTGGCTTACCCTTGAAGCGACTTTACTGTTGGTATAAGCTCTTCCAAATGATTTAACCTTTCTAGACAATGTTGAGCTTATATATTTTTAGATGGTCTGAAAATAGCGCATGCAATGACGTACAAATTGTCTTGCACTAGTTTGAGTTCTTAGTGCCATTACTTTCAAGAGGGTTTGATTCTCCATTGAGATCTATGCAGCTCTAGCATCAGTTCAAAGTAACTATGTCAGACTATTTATCATCAGTTCAAAGTAACTATGTCAGGCTATTTATCATCAGTGTTCAAAGTAACTATGTCAGGCTATTTATCATCAGTGTTCAAAGTAACTATGTCAGGCTATTTATCATCAGTTGAAAGTAACTATATCAGGTTATCTATCATTCAGTTCAAAGTAACTATATCAGGTTATATATATCGGAAGTCTCTGTTGGGATTGAGTTACATGCTCGCCTCTCATTCTAAAGTTACTCAGTGCGCTCCTTCATGGAGACAACGGACATGTATTTAGGGACCCCTGATATCAGTGTAGGTGAGATCGAGTTCCTAGTCATATCGGAGACGGACGATAAAATGTAGGTACCGTGTTCAAGTTGAGCACATAAAGAACCCTTGACAGTTCAAAATCGAGAACAGATGGCTGTAAAGTCGCACAATGTATTGGAAGGGTTAAAATAATACAAATTCTTATATAATATTTTCATCATCTTCTAAATGTCACCGGGGACCATCGCCTGTGCTACGTAGTTCGTGCACTGACGCTGAGATCTCTCTGTGTTAGAAAGAATCGGAGCAGACATGGTTGCTAACGGAAGTGAAATGATGATGGTCCTATCAATCAATCATTAAAGCAGTCCATTCAGTTTTGTATAAATAGTATTCTAGACACCTCCCATGTATTGTTGGGGCTCGCAAGGGAGCAAGAATAGTAACACTGCTGCCTACGAGGCGTGTCGTAAGAGGCGACGAATGTAGGATCTTAGGGAAGTTACCCTAGTAAGTCCGTAAAAGGCGTTGCAGAAATCGGATGTGCTGGCTTACTTGTAGACGCATAACTGGCATAACATGCAATTGTTCTTAGGCTCGGATCACATACAAATCACACAGAGTTGTTAACAGGTGATCGATATGGAGCGTTCGAAGAAAAAGTATTGTAGAAATATTGTTAGAATCATCTATACTTTTTCTCAAGACTCATCTATATATGTTTACTCGTTTTATTCCATTTTTTGTTGGCACATTCTTAAATGAACAGATGCCCGTCTGCCCAGCGTGTCTGTAGCGGTTGACTACGGGTGACTTATCCTCTGTGTGCTGTGGTTCAATTCCGGGATGGCAAAAAACACAGACTCCCCTAGATTTACGGTGTTCGTGGCACCGAACCGAAGAATTGCGATGTCCATGGCACCGAGCCGAAGAGCTGAAAAGCTCAAGTGCTTCTGGATCGAAAAAAAAAAATGAACAGATAGAGACGAAACAATCAATGATTATTCTGTCTGTTGGTATTTGGTAAATACTAACTAATTTTGTGGTTAAACTTGGTATAACCTGGCCTTTGATACAAAATGTTCTTTTTCTTATTTCTCTTCGCTCCTTGTGGAGCATAGAACCTCAACAGCTGCTTGCCACTTTTCCCTGTCCATGTCTGTTGTCTGTAGGTTTTCGACGATCTGAAAATGTATACACTCTATCGCCCGAGTGGTTACTGGGGCTCAAATTTGGGATGTAAAGAATAGAACTACTGTTACCTGGCACGCATGTCGTAAGAGGCGACTAAGGAGGTTTGGCTGAAATCTGATGCACATGTTCTAAACGTGTAGAAGTCTATGCGTTTAGGGACCTACCAAATCATTGTGCAACGTAAACACGTTCTTGGCAAAGATCAAACATATCACAATGAGTGATTAAAATTGGTCGTAAAGAACGAACGCAAAGAAGAAGAAGAAGTATATACTCTATAACATAAATGTTCTAACAATGACTTTCATGCAGTATATATATATATATATATGATATGTTAAGTCATTGATATTATTATTCCTATAATTATTATTTCCTCGACGTGATATTGACCACATTACAGTTGTTTCTAAATAGATAAGCATTTGTTAGCCCGACATTAATCTTTCTGAAATATTATCTTTTCTGTGACAAGTTCTTTTCTTTATCTCTGTACTACATCTGGTATAAGTTATTATTAGAACACTAGTATATAAATCTATTAACTCTGTACGACATCACGTATAGTACTATTAGAACACCTAGTATATAAATCTATATCTCTGTACACATCGTATAAGCTATTATTAGAACACCTAGTATATAAATCTTTAATTGTACTAATCTTATTGATGCTTTCGTTAGAACCTGTCTCTTAAATTGTTTCACTTGTTTTTCTTCAATTCAAGAAACACTATATTCTACTAAGTCTGTTTTCTAGTTTCTCTATATCTCTACCAGACTGCCTGCAGGCACAAGGCAATACAGAAGCACCTTTCATCCAATCGAGTCACTGGAATTTGTCACTGTGATTCAGTTCTTGAAGATTATCTCTTTTCTCATCAGATCAGTTGGGTTGTTAAACGTTTTAATTTACCCTTGCATCTGGAAAGTGGACAGAGTTAATCTAAGCTGAATCACGTGGACAAAATTCAGTGACTCGAGATGGAAAAATGGTGCTTGCTATTGTTCCTTGTGACACTGTCAGGCAGTTATGAGTAGAGAAGATGAGACAAAACGTCCATACAATACACAGAATTAGTGAGAAATTTGTTGACATTCTGAGACACTATTTAATTCCTTTTGTCCATGGATACTGATGATAAACACATCTACTGAGGAGAATAATTGAACTAAATTGCACTGAGTAGCTTTGGTAAGACTTTTTTTAAATTGACATTTTAAAATATTTTTTTTTTATTTACGTGGTAAACACATCTTGAGATTTGTAAAAACAGTAATCATATTTATACAACTTATTTCTTTCATTTCAAATAAAACATGTTTTAATTTTAATGATATTTAGCTATAAAATTATAGTTCATCTTCTTCAATGAATTATACTGAATTTGGTGTCTAACAAAATTTTCTTCCAGATGCTAAATTTTGCGTAGCAAATCTGAAGACAGCGCCATCAGTATATCTCAAGTTGTTTATGCTTTCTTCCCTCACTGCTATTCCATGCATATCTACATTGGATCTTAAAATGTGTTCATTGCACAGAAAGAGTCGATCAGACGATATTACACATTCCTGCATAACTTCTTGTTGAATCTGATGGAAATTTCCTACTTGATTGCCAATATGTATTGTTGTTATTTGTTGCCAAGACATGATCTTGTTTATTTTTAGAACTTTACAGTCTATATTTACGTTTTCCAACATACTGATATAGAATTTTACAGTCTATATTTACGTTTTCCAACATACTGATATAGAATTTTACAGTCTATATTTACGTTTTCCAACATACTGATATAGAATTTTACAGTCTATATTTACGTTTTCCAACATACTGATATAGAATTTTACAGTCTATATTTACGTTTTCCAACATACTGATATAGAATTTTACAGTCTATATTTACGTTTTCCAACATACTGATATAGAATTTTACAGTCTATATTTACGTTTTCCAACATACTGATATAGAATTTTACAGTCTATATTTACGTTTTCCAACATACTGATATAGAATTTTACAGTCTATATTTACGTTTTCCAACATACTGATATAGTTTGTTCTTTAGTGTATTTACCTGATCAACTTAGAAAATTGTCCTAAAGGGAGAGAGTGAGTATGCATGATTCATGAAATGGTGGCCAATCTGAAACCTTAACCAGACTGCAAAAGCACTAAGTCAAATGTGGGGTAGCTAGACAAGAGCATTATACTGAAAGTATCAAAATAATATTCAACCAACATAGAACTAGTGTCTTTAGTTTCCGCATGTTGAGAGACGTACTGAGGAGGAAGGAGCTGGGTTATCGAAGAACTTGTTTACTAATTGGTTTCATTTTCAATGATGATGATTATCTATATTCAGATTGGGCAGCTGATGTTGACTGATTAATTAAACTAAACTTCTTGTTTTCCAGCACACGCTCTAAAATGTCATTTTCTTTCACTTTTTCATTCCATTCGTTCCCTTTCAGTGTCATATTTTATATAACTGTCTTTTATTCACACCATTGTTGATTTAACGTATTTAAGTGTGTCCTAACACATCATAATCCAATAGCCTGTACTGAGCAAACCTTTGTCATCCTACATCCTTAAGTATCCTATGCATCTGCTGTGCAGATCTGCTCAAACCATCAGTTACATCATTAATCCATCTTGTCCGTGGTCTCTATCGCCTGCTCTTAGCTGGGATGCCTTCTTTCGTAATGATATTTTCCAACTCTTGATCTCCTTTTATATGTACAAAATACTTTAACTTTCTCATTTCTTTTTGTAGCATCAGCCAGATTGTCATTTCCTTCTTGATATCTATATGTATTCTCCTAACTACATTTATTAACTTTGTCTTGAACATATTTTTGCTTCAAGTAGAATACATCAATGAACAGACAACATAGAAACAAGGAACATTGTTCAGTTTTAGAAATAAATGGTGTCGACGTTTTGTCGAAGATGGGATCTAAAAGGCTAAGAGACAACGACGTACCAAGTTCGAATTTGAAAATGAAGTTAGTAGGTGTCTACTTTACTTTCTCCTCCATTATTCTGTAAGTGATGTGTACACTTACAACTAAGTCTACTTGAGTTTCTTTGTTTCAGAATGTTTCTTCTTGTTCTTTGTCTTCTACTTCATCGATTTCCATATAAAATAGCGTTTGTTTTGATGTGTTAAAGTTAATATAAAGGTTACGATAGTGCTGATTCAGTTTATTTCTGACTCATTAGAGTTGTAGTCATGTAGTCTAGGCATTCCAGTTGTAGTCATGTAGTCTAGGCATTCCATTTGAAGATGAGTCAGATTTGAATGTATCATAATGAAACACTATACTCTGTGAAGATGAGTTAGATTTGAAGTGTATCAAGTAAATAAACACTAGACTCTGTCGAAGATAGAGTTAGAAGTGAAGTGTATTCGAGTACATAAAGCACTAGACTCTGTCGAAGATAGAGTTAGAAGTGAAGTGTATTCGAGTACATAAAGCACTAGACTCTGTCGAAGATAGAGTTAGAAGTGAAGTGTATTCGAGTACATTAAGAACTAGACTCTGTCGAAGATAGCCAGATTTGAAGTGTATCCAACTATGTGAAACACTAGACTGTTTATGATAGAGTCAGATTTGAAATGTATCTGAAGCACTAGATTATATCCATCCGGATGGCTGCACAAAATATATGTAGAACAATATCAAGAAGACTCTTTTCGATACAGCAATGAATGTTTTCGGGAGAAAAAAGAAACAGAACATGAATAACCACTGATTCGATGCAAAGTGCTCAATACTTACATCAATTTCAAATATTTCATCCGCAGGCGATTGTATGGACACTTGATGTAAACGGAAGTCATTTTAAAAAAGATCAGAACATCAAAACATTATACATGGAACATAATTTCAATGGAATTTTTATGAGGAAAAGTGTTCACATCTCATTTGACAGATCCAAATATGACAACCCTAGAGAAGTGTTCTCATTTCAGAAGATCAAAACATGGCAACCCTAGATAAGTATCCTCATTTGGGAAGATCAAAATATGGCAACTCTAGTGAAGTGTTCACATTTCGAAAGATCAAAATATGACAACCTTAGTGCTAACACTTCTAAAGTATATGTACATCCTACAAAATAGCTTCAACAAATAAATAAAAAGGGAGAAAAAAAGTCCTAGAAATATGAGAGGCAGACAACTATTATTTCTGGCAGTACATTTTTCAGTTCTGACGCTAGCTAAAAGCTTTCACGCATCAGAAAATAACAAACAAAGCCATTCCAAACCTTGTTATTGCATCTTTGTGATCTATATTTAGCCATCATATCTGACGCCAGCACTAACAGCAGCCGGATGTGCCTATAAGTGTGCACGTACATGAAGTCAGTTTGTTTTGTTTAAACAGCCAATGTGGCAGAATCTTTAAGATGGAAGAACTTGACTCTACAGCTGCAATTTTAATATTTTTTTTAAATAAGAAAAGTATGGCTCTGTTTATTTGTGTATTCTTTTTCATATAAGACGTAGTCACATGACTAACTCTTACAATAAGGATACACCAAATGTAGGTTTGGATTAGACATTTTGACTCCGATTTTGATATCAGTACTATTTGTAAACAGACACAACATTTAGTGATGATAGTATATTGCAAATCTATTATGAAAGTTTGGAAGAAATCTAAAATTAAGGATAATTTATTTAGTTTATTTTTTTAATGACATTTTTTGGGGGGTATTCAGTCCATCGATAGGTCAACTAACACTAAACATAAAGTGTTCACTTTTTCAAACAATCAAAAAACAGTAGTTTAATACACTATCCTGTACAAAGTCATGGCCTTTCTCATGGCCTCATGAAAACGCTAGCAAGTTGATAGGTTCATGAGAGTGAAAGGGTTAATGTGACGTTATTTAGTGCTGTAATCTTTCTTAGTAAGGAATACATAGCAGCACTCATGAATGATGTTAAAAATGCAACAATCATAGTATTAATATCAAAATCAATATATTCAATAACTTCATATCGAAGATGTATTGACTTATTGAGAAGTAGTTGTATTATATCATTTTCAATCAAAGAGTTGTACCTGAGTTAACCTATTTTCTTTCTTTTATGTCTGATCATTTGTTTTATAATTGTTACCTTTACGTGAGACCGTCATCTCTTTATTAGATATTGAAGGCAAGAGATCGTTGAACCAGAAAAGTACTCGTACAATCAAAATAAGCTATACTAAACCAATCTCGAGTACTAAACACGATATCGATTACATGCCAATGCATACTTAATGTAAATCGATAGTTCAATATTTATGTCGTTGAGTTGTAGAAATATAGCGTCTGAATTCCTAGCCGGCGAACGCAGAAGAAGAAGAAGAAGAACTACAATAAATGGTATCTACTTCTTCTTCTCTTCCTCATTGCTTCTTTATAGAAGTATTGTGTAGGGAGTGTAGTGATCTTGTGTGTGCTTGTTTTAATGTACTCTGTAAGCTGTTTGCAATGCTGTAACCTACCAGCTAGCCCCATTGTTAATAATAATAATTCCTCTCGTACCGTTATACGTTACATAGGGCCTGCAAGTAATTTCTCCATACCGCTCTATCCTGGGCAACTCGCTCAATCTCCTCCATGGAACTGAGACCGATATTTCCTGCCTCTCTCAGCAAAGTTCGCTTCAGGGTCTCCCATTGTTAAGGCACCCAAAAATTGTACAGGCAGCTAAGCAACAGATTTTTATACCTACGTTGTGTTACCAGAGCCAAACATGGACAATGAGCAAAGCGCAGTCACAAAAAATAAGTGCATGTGAAATGCGTTGTCTGCGAAAAGTTACAAACAACACCAGAAAAGACAGAGTCCCCAACATCAGCATAAGAAAGAAAGTTGGCACAGAACCTTGCTTGAATTACATTGAGAAACAAAGAAAGTAGTGGTTTGGCCACTTAATAAGAATGCATCCAAACTCCAAAGTATACAGAGTCTTCTACAAAAGAACATTGGGAAAGAAGGCAAGAGGAAGACCACGGAAAAGATGGTTAGATGGCGTAACAGAATCTTGTGAAAGAACAAAAATAACAATCACACAAGCCACCAGATCAGCGCAAGACAAAAACAGAAAACCACGACACTGGACAACAACCCGGTAGCAGTGTGACGACAAAAGAAGAAAAGAAAGTAAGCTGTTATTTATTTTCTTGGCAAAACACGTATTAACAAAATACTGTAGTTTTACAAAATACAAAAACAGTGACAATACACAGCAACGTTTAGACCAAAAAGCATTTATCAAGCAAACGATATAACAGGAGTGACGAATTTCACAGCACACTATATATACACTACGACAGAGATGATTGCCAACGGGCAGAACTATATTACGATTTATTTATTGTCTTCAGGCTGTATAACAGCTTACAAAGTGCAATAAAACATGCACACATAAGATCACTACATATCACCTCCCCAACAATTCTATAAAGAAGTAAATGGTGGAAGATAAGAAGATAAAGCTATAATTTATTATAAGTATACTTCTTCTGCATTCACCGGTTAGGAATTCAGGCGCTGTCATGGCACCTTGTATGGCGATTCTGACTGATTTTTATGTGAAGACCTTCTTACCTTATTATCAATGTCCCCTGCCATACAGGCGCGTCTTCTCCGACTTCAGAAGTACTTGTAGCTTAGATTCTCAAGTATTGATAATTATTCTATAATTCATTGTATTAGATGATTGCTATAATAAGACAGGTATGTTTGTACATATATGGAGTATTGAGAGACGGTATGGTGTAGTGGTTAGGGCACTTGCTTTCTAAACGTGTGGTTCCAGATTCGAAAACCCCTGTTAAAGTTGAATTTATTTCAACCGCATGAGTGTCAGGTCTACGCGGCCTAAACAGAAGAAACATTAGAAAGTAAAGACGGCATGCACATCACGCTGTGTGTGCCGCTAGTCAAAGAAACATACAGATCTTATATCGTAGTATCCATGAAACGTAAAGTAAAAAGTAAAGGAACCCTTTCATACCTCGTGGTACATGGGGCAATACAGTGTTAGGCCTGTATTTTTCATTGACATTCGGCACATGATGGGTGATGTGGTCAGCATCACACCGGCCGCCTTTACTTCCCAGAGCATTTCTGGTACCCAGTTGAGGCTGGGTCGACCTGAGAGCCGTCGTGGTCGGGAAAAATTCCACGCGCACTGGGGAGTTGAACCCAGACCACCAGCCTTGAGAAGCGAGTTCACTAACAAGTACACTACCACGGCTCTCATCAATGAAACGTGCTGTTATGAAAATGAGCACTTTACTTTATTTCCATGATTGACTTATTTATGCAAAATCACTTATATTTATTACTGTTATGGTTATCTAGACATTTTCTTGGAAGGTATTGTACTATTGCTTTCTTACCTGACTGTGACCATACTGGTCCATGACCGTTGCCATTGTCTCTATTAAAGAGATCATCTGCCTACCATCGCTACCGTCGCTACCATTGCTACCGTCGCTACCATTGCTACCGTCGCTACCATTGCTACCGTCGCTACCATTGCTACCGTCGCTACCATTGCTACCGTCGCTACCGTCATGAGTGTTGAGACCATAACCATTGACATTGTAGAAACAATCAGTTTTCAAAATCAAAGAAAACTGGATGATGCTACAAATACGAATGAGAACATTGTGGTATTTTGGACATATAATGAGACACTAGAGGGCTGGAGAAGAAGAATGATGGAAGGAGGCATCCCGACAAAGAGTAGAGGAGGAAGAAAATGGATAAGATGGATTCAGGATGTATCTGATAGTTTGAGCATGACCGATGCAGAGGCAGAACATTTGGCCTACGAGAGAGAGAAATTCTGAAGGACTGTTAAGGTGGCAGAGTTCTGTTCAGGGATGAATATCGTCTTGACTGCACAGAATAACGATGCCAACAAGAAAATATGGGCACTATCATCCGAAGACGACGCTGGAGATGGATTGGACATGTGATGCGCATGGAGACTCGCTCCGACACGAAAACTGCACTGAGATGGACTCCAGAGGGTAGGAGAAAGCGTGGAAGACCCAAGACGACCTGTAGGAGAACGATAGAGCAAGAACTGAAGGAAATGAATCATAGCTGGAACACAATACAGAGGAAGGCCATGAACAGAGAAGAATGGTGTACGTTTGTTGCTGCCCTAAACGCCAAGGGCGTAACAGGCTAAAGAGAGAGACACAGTAGAAGTACAAGTTAATTTGCCGCCGTGGCAATAGATATACCGTCACAGCTAGTTCTTAGCAGAAATAATAATACACGTCAATCGCAAGCGATGATGACAATAGTCTCAGACGTGTGCTTCTGCACCTCTCTGGTGTGTGCGGAGGTGACTGTAGAGTCCAATCCTAGAACACAATCCCTTACTACAGGTGGGGCATACATGATCTAGGTTAGACATGTGCATGTTGTGAGTTTTGTTTTTCGCGCACTCGTTTTCACTGCTATTGATTTTCAGCTATGCGGGTTCCTCTTGTGTTGTTACAGCGCCACATATTGCGCAAGGATTCCCAGCACGTGGTGTCTATATCGATGCATTTCAGAGACACTTTAAGAGTGTCTTTAAAGCGTTTTCTGTCCACCAGCTAAACGTCTGCCCCTTCAAGCTCGCCATACATCAACTGTTTTGGGATGCGTTTATCAGAAATCAGAGCAACGTGACCGGTCCATCTCACCTGGGCCCTCTACAACAGGGTGTTGGCGCTTTGGATCTTTGCTCTTGTGAGGACTTCGGTATCTGGAATTTTGTCCTGCAAGCTTATTTTTAGTTTTAGTATTCTGCGTAGACAGCTTGTGTGGAAGTGGTTTAGTTTTCTTGCGTGTCTGCTATACACAGTCCATGTCTCGCTTGCGTGCAGCAGCGTGGTTAGCACTATGGCCTGGTAAACGTTCAGCTTTGTGGCTACGCTTATCCCTTCCGCTCCCACACAGTGACACGTAGCCTGAACAGTAGACTGCATGCGTCAGAGGTCACGAAATATGTGTAGCATGTGTAGCTATCAAAAGAACGAATAGTATGTGTTCACTACAGTGGACACTATGCAGGAAAGGCAGAGCCGTGCATGATGATATTGGAAACTTCTGCAACAGACAGCTAGCACGTTAGCCGCTCACGTATCAGCAATCTGACATCTCTAACCTTTCGTCTTCCGCTCGCGGCGTTTTCTCAATCATGTAGCCGGAAGAAATCCAAAGCGATCGGTCATAAATTATCTCACAAAATAGATTGGAATACATGTTGTATACATTTCTGTCTAATCTGATTTTCTATATATGTTGTGTATGTAGAACATGTCGCTCTTAGATAGACTTAAACTATGAACAAATTCTTGTCTAGTAGGCATATCTTCATTGTACTGATAACATTGAATACCATCTGTACTAGCAGGCATATCTTCATTGTACTGATAACATTGAATACCAATCTGACTATTTTGCTAAGGCATACCTTCATTACGTAACATGATACATTGAATACCATCTGTACTAGCAGGCATACCTTCATTGTACTGATAACATTGAATACCATCTGTACTAGCAGGCATACCTTCATTGTAATGATAACATTGAATACCAAGTTACTGATCTTCAGTTTAATGTTTGTTTGTTTGTTTGTTTGTTTTTGTTGTTGATTATCTTATTCTACTTTGGTGATCTAGATTACATGAGATTGTGATCTGTGTGGTTTTTTGCGCTGAGGGAACGTGAGTACGGTGCCTCAAAATAACCCCCTTTTTTCTATCAGCATGTCCGACGAGACGAATCCTAATTTATGACAAAGTGTATGTCTGATAGGTTTCTGTGGCTCAGTAGTTAAGCATTTGCACTTGAATGCTAATTTATGACAAAGTGTATGTCTGATAGGTCTCTGTGGCTCAGTAGTTAAGCATTTGCCTTGGGTTTCGAAAGTCGTTTGTTCGAGTCCACAATCCACTGTTTTGTTCGTTAATACATTTTTCAGAGATTCCCAAAACTGTTACCGGAGCTACGGAGTTTGTGCGGTGTGCAATACTATCAGAAGGGGGCGTACCATTTCTGCGGAGAGGAACCGAGCCATATGGGGTAAAACCCGCTGCAATCAGGTCAGTCCTTAGGCTTTAACCCCCTTTAAACTGCACAATTTTTCCAACAGAAAAACCCACTTACAAAAACCACATTAGGAGTTTTATTAAAGCATGGTATCAGGTATGTTTGATTATAAGAAGGATGTTAGAACTAACTGATCTAACAGTGAAGGATTCACTTCATTGCACCGGGTTTCCTCATATGGCTACGTCCCTGTCGGCAGATATGTCATGCCATCCGCCGAGAGCATTGCACAAAGCATGAACTCCGCAGCTTCGGCAACAATTCAAGGCATCTCATGAAAAAAATGCACATTTGTCTCGGTTTGGATTCGAACCTGCAACCTTCAGTACGACATGCAAGCGACTTAACCACTTCGCGTCCGTCTGCCCAGCGTGTTCGTAGCGCGTTGGACGACGGCTGATAAGCCCTCTGTGAGTGCGGGTTCAATTCCGCGGGCTGGTAGAAAAGCCACAGGTTCTCCAGATTTACGGTGTTCGTGGCACCGAACCGAAGGATTGCAAAGTCCATGGCACGAGCGAAGAGCTGAAAGTCATGTGCTTCTGTATCGATAAAAAAAAAAAAATTCGCCGTTGTGACCTCCCCCTCCACCCCACCCCACCCCTCCCTGTTAGAACTGACTACCGTCAAGTTCAAATATAAAGTCAGAATCTTCCGTTTATGTTGGAGACATAACGGATGATTAAGTAAAATTTCACGAGATTACAAATTTGTTCCATAAATAGATGTTAGTTGGAAAACTCAATTAGTGAATAGTGAGATAAGCCATCATTGCACTTCGGAGAGGTCCATATGTGCTGACATCCTCTCCTCAATATACCCATCTTGGCAAAGTGACTGATCTCTCCAGTTCTCGTATGTTGATTAATCAAACTCCGTGTACCACAAGCACAATGTTAATATCTGTCAGCTACGGGTTTCATTGTCATCATCTTCACTCTAGATAAAGATGAGGGTTTATAAGAGTGTTTAAAAAATCATGTATTTGAACTGTCTTTTTTACTGCATTCATGCTGACTGATATGTTCATTAAACTTCCTGATTAAATAAATGTTGGCGGCATGCGGTTATGTTTTCTGATCGTAAATTGTGAATTTCGTACATTTTGTCGTTTTAGATTTTTATCAAATACTATTTAAACGGTTAGGTCTGAGAGTGTACACAGAAGATATAAAGTTAGGTCTGAGAGTGTAAGAAGATATAAAGTTAGGTTTGAGAGTGTAAGAAGATATAAAGTTAGATCTGAGAGTGTAAGAAAATATAAAGTTAGGTCTTAGTTCGTCGTAAAAGATTGAAGTTGCGTTCTGAGATTTGTATCAGTAATATTATAAAGTTAGGTCTGGAATGTACAGAAATATAAAGTTAGGTCTTAGAGTGTAAGAAAATATAAAGTTAGGTCTTAGAGTGTAAGAAGATATAAGTTAGGTCTGAGAGTGTACAGAAGATATAAAGTTAGGTCTCTCTTCTCTCTCTCTCTTGCAAACGTTCTTCACGGCCAATTTTATCATTCTTACTGTGATGTATAATTGGTTCACTAGCAAGACGGATGATCTACGTCAGGTCGATTGTGCGCCCATGGTGACTAGGCCCGCCCGTCCGTTTCAGCCAGCTTTTGATTTACTAGGGTGAACTTTCCCTAGGGTACGATCATTTCTGCCGACTATGTCGGCCCGGATCTACGCCTTTTGGATCAGCTTTGCCGTATATTTGGGCTTTGTGATCTACGCCAAGACAGTGAGTTACGCTGTTATGCCCTTTCTGACTGTGAGGTCGTTCTGGATTAGAAACATTTCTCGGAGCGTATAAGTTTATCCTCGGACAGCGTCTTACTCGTATAAACAACGTGTAAAGTATCGGCCTTCGCCATTGTTCGGAACCGGACAGCCTGCCAGATCTTTACATTGTCGACCTTTCTTCTTTACCGTTCACTTTTGAGTTTGATCCGGAGTAGGAACATTCTCAGCCTTTTCTAGACGAACGTTGGTACGTGGCAATTTGCAGTTAACCTGGAAGAACGGCCTGGGGCCTTGCACAAAAATGTAGAGGGTTGTTTCAGTCAGCGCTTGCAACGCAACTGAGGATTTTGCGCTCGCCACCATCACCCGCCCCAGTTCTTCCGGGGATGTTAGTTATGACTGCAATAGTACCTTGCCCGGTTGTCCCAAGGCTGGCAGTTCCGTTAGGCATCACCCACCTCAGTTCTTCCGGGGATGTTAATTGTTATCGCAACAGTACCTTGCACGGTTTTCCCAGGGCGGGTAGTTTCGTTATGCACTAAAACGCAACTTTTTGTTTTGCGCTCGGCAAACCATGCCCAGTACATGTATCTGCATCAGGCCACCGATGCGGAGTCATCTGCAATCTTCCCTCGTACAGCCACGAGGGTAGACTTTTATTCGTTACGCTCTGACATTAATTCTTGCCGACGAGCTTGCAATGTTTGCCCCCTCCTCAGGGCTTCGAGCTTTGCCCTGCATGGAGCAGCGTTTCGTCACTGGATGCACCTCTCATCCTTTCATGTTTCCCCATCGGCAGAGAAACTGGTAATTTGTGGCAGGACCTTTGGCTTACACGTCGAGTTTGTGTATGGAGTCTCATGCTCCGGAGATGGCGATTTCTATTCGGCCCTTACTCCGGGGAGTGGGGCTTATGTCAGAAACGTTTCGCTGCTGTTTTTTTTCGTTCGAGATCTTCAGCAATATTTGGTTGAACGTCGGCCAGGAGATTCGTGCATTTTCTTCGTACTTGCACTGCTACCACTACCAGTAGTTCTCCCCGATCCCTGCCCCCATTTGCCAGACCGGAACCAAAGTCTGTTTCCAGGGTCACCACGTGGAGGTAGGGGCAGGGCCTTGTTAACGCGCCCTTCGATAACCCTGGTCTATGCTGCCGCCATGAGCCTTTGACCCCAAAGTTAGGTCTGAGAGTGTACACAGAAGATATCAAGTTAGGTCTGAGAGTGTACACAGAAGACATCAAGTTAGGTCTGAGAGTGTACACAGAAGATATCAAGTTAGGTCTGAGAGTGTACACAGACGACATCAAGTTAGGTCTGACGTGTACACAGAAGATATCAAGTTAGGTCTGAGAGTACACAGAAGATATCAAGTTAGGTCGCGAGTGTACACAGAAGATATCAAGTTAGGTCTGAGAGTGTACACAGAAGACATCAAGTTAGGTCTGAGAGTGTACACAGAAGACATCAAGTTAGGTCTGAGAGTGTACACAGAAGACATCAAGTTAGGTCTGAGAGTGTACACAGAAGATATCAAGTTAGGTACAGAGTGCTCGCTCCACTTACATGATGGCGACTTGCAAAGATTACTACTTCGAGTTTGAAATGAAAAAAACATGATCGAGTTACAAGTTCTATGCCTGTATAAAGGAATGCTTTTAGAAGCTAATAAGAAGCATGTCTATATTTATTTATGATTGATAGGCATTCATTAAGTTTGTTGGAGAAATAGCTACTTGCGATGAGATATTGCACATATAGTTTTTCTTTTCTTTCTATATCTGTCTTAAATTTCAAACTTTCAAATAAGTTCCAGCGTCCACAAATGTTATACCGTTTCCAAATATGATAGATTTTGGGAAGAAAACTATGCGTAAGACGAGAATTTTTATAGAGAAGGAGGGGCTTAGGAGGAAAGGGCGGATATTAATGAAGGAGAGAAAGAAACAGAAGAGAGAGAGAGAGAGAAGAGAATAAAGATTATTTTGGTTCTTTAGTGGCGGCGTAGTGGCGTCTGTGGCTTAGGGGATAGGGACTCGGTCTATTAATCCCGACGTTCTGAGTTCGAATCACGCTGCGGACAATTTGGTTGCAAATTGTTTCGCGTGGATTTTACAAAAGGACGATGGCACTACCCGTTCAGAAAGCAATGACAAACTACTGAACGTAATAATGCCTAGAAAAATCACAAACAGCGTTAAATTCTCAAAGTCCTGTAAAGGATATGCAATTAACTTTAGTAGTGGCTTGGTAGGTGAAGGTGAAGGTGAAGGTGAAGGTAAAATGACCGACTCTTTCTTCCAAAGGTATTCGGTTCGTTACCCGCATGAAAGGTTAGGAATTGTTCAAGTTGAACCCTGATCTCAATGTAAGTTAGTTCGAGTTGCTAGTTCTAGTAGATCCCATGTTCAAGTGAACCCTGATCTCAATGTAAGTTAGTTCGAGTTGCTAGTTCTAGTAGATCCCATGTTCAAGTGAACCTGATCTCAATGTAAGTTAGTTCGAGTTGCTAGTTCTAGTAGATCCCATGTTCAAGTGAACCTGATCTCAATGTAAGTTAGATCGGTTGCTAGTTCTAGTAGATCCCATGTTCAAGTAAACCCCTGATCTCAATGTAAGTTAGTTCGAGTTGCTAGTTCTAGTAGATCCCATGTTCAAGTTGAACCCTGATCTCAATGTAAGTTAGTTCGAGTTGCTAGTTCTAGTAGATCCCATGTTCAAGTGAACCCTGATCTCAATGTAAGTTAGATCGAGTTGCTAGTTCTAGTAGATCCCATGTTCAAGTTGAACCCTGATCCCCAATGTAAGTTAGTTCGAGTTGCTAGTTCTAGTAGATCCCATGTTCAAGTGAACCTGATCTCAATGTAAGTTAGTTCGAGTTGCTAGTTCTAGTAGATCCCATGTTCAAGTGAACCTGATCTCAATGTAAGTTAGTTCGAGTTGCTAGTTCTAGTAGATCCCATGTTCAAGTGAACCCTGATCTCAATGTAAGTTAGATCGAGTTGCTAGTTCTAGTAGATCCCATGTTCAAGTTGAACACTGATCTCAATGTAAGTTAGATCAGTTGCTAGTTCTAGTAGATCCCATTTCAGTGAACCTGATCTCAATGTAAGTTAGTTCGAGTTGCTAGTTCTAGTAGACCCCATGTTCAAGTGAACCTGATCTCAATGTAAGTTAGTTCGAGTTGCTAGTTCTAGTAGATCCCATGTTCAAGTGAACCCTGATCTCAATGTAAGTTAGATCGAGTTGCTAGTTCTAGTAGATCCCATGTTCAAGTTGACACCTGATCTCAATGTAAGTTAGTTCGAGTTGCTAGTTCTAGTGATCCCATGTTCAAGTGAACCTGATCTCAATGTAAGTTAGTTCAGTTGCTAGTTCTAGTAGATCCCATGTTCAAGTGAACCTGATCTCAATGTAAGTTAGTTCGAGTTGCTAGTTCTAGTAGATCCCATGTTCAAGTGAACCTGTCTCAATGTAAGTTAGTTCGAGTTGCTAGTTCTAGTAGATACCATGTTCAAGTTGAACCCTGATCTCAATGTAAGTTAGTTCGAGTTGCTAGTTCTAGTAGATCCATGTTCAAGTGAACCTGATCTCAATGTAAGTTAGTTCGAGTTGCTAGTTCTAGTAGATCCCATGTTCAAGTTGAACCCTGATCTCAATGTAAGTTAGATCGAGTTGCTAGTTCTAGTAGATCCCATCTTGAAGTTGAACCCTGATCTCAATGTAAGTTAGATCGAGTTGCTAGTTCTAGTAGATCCCATGTTCAAGTTGAACCCTGATCTCAATGTAAGTTAGATCAGGTTGCTAGTTCTAGTAGATCCCATGTTCAAGTGAACCTGATCCCCAATGTAAGTTAGATCGAGTTGCTAGTTCTAGTAGATCCCATGTTCAAGTTGAACCCTGATCTCAATGTAAGTTAGTTCGAGTTGCTAGTTCTAGTAGATCCATGTTCAAGTGAACCTGATCTCAATGTAAGTTAGTTCGTTGCTAGTTCTAGTAGATCCCATGTTCAAGTTGACACCTGATCTCAATGTAAGTTAGTTCGAGTTGCTAGTTCTAGTAGATCCCATGTTCAAGTAAACCCCTGATCTCAATGAAAGTTAGTTCGAGTTGCTAGTTCTAGTAGACCCCATGTTCAAGTTGACCCCTGATCTCAATGTAAGTTAGTTCAGTTGCTAGTTCTAGTAGATCCATGTTCAAGTGAACCTGATCTCAATGTAAGTTAGTTCGAGTTGCTAGTTCAAAGTAGATCCCATGTTCAAGTGAACCTGATCTCAATGTAAGTTAGTTCGAGTTGCTAGTTCTAGTAGATCCCATGTTCAAGTTGAACCCTGATCTCAATGTAAGTTAGTTCGAGTTGCTAGTTCTAGTAGATCCCATGTTCAAGTGAACCCTGATCTCAATGTAAGTTAGATCGAGTTGCTAGTTCTAGTAGATCCCATGTTCAAGTTGAACCTGATCTCCAATGTAAAGTTAGTTCGAGTTGCTAGTTCTAGTAGATCGCATGTTCAAGTGAACCCTGATCTCAATGTAAGTTAGATCGAGTTGCTAGTTCTAGTAGATCCCATGTTCAAGTTGAACCCTGATCTCAATGTAAGTTAGATCGAGTTGCTAGTTCTAGTAGATCCCATGTTCAAGTGAACCTGATCTCAATGTAAGTTAGTTCGAGTTGCTAGTTCTAGTAGATCCCATGTTCAAGTGAACCTGATCTCAATGTAAGTTAGTTCGAGTTGCTAGTTCTAGTAGATACCATGTTCAAGTTGAACCTGATCTCAATGTAAGTTAGTTCAGTTGCTAGTTCTAGAAAGATCCCATGTTCAAGTTGACACCTGATCTCAATGTAAGTTAGTTCGAGTTGCTAGTTCTAGTAGATCCCATGTTCAAGTAAACCCCTGATCTCAATGTAAGTTAGTTCGAGTTGCTAGTTCTAGTAGATCCCATGTTCAAGTTGAACCCTGATCTCAATGTAAGTTAGTTCGAGTTGCTAGTTCTAGTAGATCCCATGTTCAAGTTGACACCTGATCTCAATGTAAGTTAGTTCGAGTTGCTAGTTCTAGTAGATCCCATGTTCAAGTTGACACCTGATCTCAATGTAAGTTAGTTCGAGTTGCTAGTTCTAGTAGATCCCATGTTCAAGTGAACCCTGATCTCAATGTAAGTTAGTTCGAGTTGCTAGTTCTAGTAGATCCCATGTTCAAGTTGAACCCTAATCTCAATGTAAGTTAGTTCGAGCTGCTAGTTCTAGTAGATCCCATGTTCAAGTGAACCTGATCTCAATGTAAGTTAGTTCGAGTTGCTAGTTCTAGTAGATCCCATGTTCAAGTTAAACCCCTGATCTCAATGTAAGTTAGATCGAGTTGCTAGTTCTAGTAGATCCCATGTTCAAGTGAACCCTGATCTCAATGTAAGTTAGTTCGAGTTGCTAGTTCTAGTAGATCCCATGTTCAAGTTGAACCCTGATCTCAATGTAAGTTAGATCGGGGTTGCTGGTTCTAGTAGATCCCATGTTCAAGTGAACCTGATCTCAATGTAAGTTAGTTCGAGTTGCTAGTTCTAGTAGACCCCATGTTCAAGTAAACCCCTGATCTCAATGTAAGTTAGTTCGAGTTGCTAGTTCTAGTAGATCCCATGTTCAAGTGAACCTGATCTCAATGTAAGTTAGTTCGAGTTGCTAGTTCTAGTAGATCCCATGTTCAAGTGAACCCTGATCTCAATGTAAGTTAGATCGAGTTGCTAGTTCTAGTAGATCCCATGTTCAAGTAAACCCCTGATCTCAATGTAAGTTAGTTCGAGTTGCTAGTTCTAGTAGATCCCATGTTCAAGTGAACCCTGATCTCAATGTAAGTTAGTTCGAGTTGCTAGTTCTAGTAGATCCCATGTTCAAGTTAAACCCCTAATCTCAATGTAAGTTAGTTCAGCTGCTAGTTCTAGTAGATCCCATGTTCAAGTGAACCTGATCTCAATGTAAGTTAGATCAGTTGCTAGTTCTAGTAGATCCATGTTCAAGTAAACCCCTGATCTCAATGTAAGTTAGATCGAGTTGCTAGTTCTAGTAGATCCCATGTTCAAGTTGAACCCTGATCTCAATGTAAGTTAGTTCGTTGCTAGTTCTAGTAGATCCCATGTTCAAGTGAACCCAGATCTCAATGTAAGTTAGTTCGAGTTGCTAGTTCTAGTAGATCCATGTTCAAGTTAAAACCCTGATCTCAATGTAAGTTAGTTCAGGTTGCTAGTTCTAGTAGATCCCATGTTCAAGTGAACCTGATCTCAATGTAAGTTAGTTCGAGTTGCTAGTTCTAGTAGATCCCATGTTCAAGTTGACACCTGATCTCAATGTAAGTTAGTTCGAGTTGCTAGTTCTAGTAGATCCATGTTCAAGTGAACCTGATCTCAATGTAAGTTAGTTCGAGTTGCTAGTTCTAGTAGATCCCATGTTCAAGTGAACCCTGATCCCCAATGAAGTTAGTTCGAGTTGCTAGTTCTAGTAGATCCCATGTTCAAGTTGACACCTGATCTCAATGTAAGTTAGTTCGAGTTGCTAGTTCTAGTAGATCCCATGTTCAAGTGAACCCTGATCTCAATGTAAGTTAGATCGAGTTGCTAGTTCTAGTAGATCCCATGTTCAAGTTGACACCTGATCTCAATGTAAGTTAGTTCGAGTTGCTAGTTCTAGTAGATCCCATGTTCAAGTAAACCCCTGATCTCAATGTAAGTTAGATCGAGTTGCTAGTTCTAGTAGATCCCATGTTCAAGTTGAGCCTGATCTCAATGTAAGTTAGATCGAGTTGCTAGTTCTAGTAGATCCCATGTTCAAGTGAACCTGATCTCAATGTAAGTTAGTTCGAGTTGCTAGTTCTAGTAGATCCCATGTTCAAGTGAACCCTGATCTCAATGTAAGTTAGTTCGAGTTGCTAGTTCTAGTAGATACCATGTTCAAGTTGAACCCTGATCTCAATGTAAGTTAGTTCGAGTTGCTAGTTCTAGTAGATCCCATGTTCAAGTTGAACCCTGATCTCAATGTAAGTTAGTTCGAGTTGCTAGTTCTAGTAGATCCCATGTTCAAGTGAACCCTGATCTCAATGTAAGTTAGTTGTTGATAGTTCTAAGTAGATCCATGTTCAAGTGAACCTGATCTCAATGTAATTAGTTCGAGTTCTAGTTCTAGTAGATCAATGTTCAAGTTGACTGATCTAATGTAATTAGTTCGTTCTTTCATTCTAGTAATTTTCCAATTTCAATAGTTAACTGATCTACAAATGTTAAGTTTCAAATTGATAGATTTGGAAGCTATCTAGTAGACCATTTAAGTTGAACGAGGCTTAGAGAAGGGTGATATGTTGAGAGATAGCAAGTAGAGAGAGAAAGACAAAGTCAGAGAGAGAGAGCAAAGACAAAGAGAGAGAGTAGGTCGAGAGGAATAAAGCTATTGGTTCTTTAGTAGCAGTCGTAGTACGTTCTAGTGAACCTGGATAGACTCAGTAGTTAGATCCGACGTTCTGAGTTCGAATCAGCTCGGACATTTGTTCAAGATTGTCCGTGATTCAATAAGGACGATGGCACTACGTTCTAGAGCAATGACACTACTGAACAAGTAACCTGAAATCACAAATGCTTAATTCAAGTTCGAAAGGTATGCTAGTCTTTAGTAGTGCATTGGTGGTGAAGTAAATGAACTGACTCTTTCTTCCACAGGTATCGGTTGTTACGCTGAAGGTAGAATGTTCAAGTGAACCTGATCTCAATGTAAGTTAGTTCGAGTTGCTGTTCTAGTAGATCCCATGTTCAAGTGAACCTGATCTCAATGTAAGTTAGTTCGAGTTGCTAGTTCTAGTAGATCCCATGTTCAAGTGAACCCTGATCTCAATGTAAGTTAGATCGAGTTGCTAGTTCTAGTAGATCCCATGTTCAAGTGAACCCTGATCTCAATGTAAGTTAGTTCGAGTTGCTAGTTCTAGTAGATCCCATGTTCAAGTGAACCCTGATCTCAATGTAAGTTAGATCGAGTTGCTAGTTCTAGTAGATCCCATGTTCAGTTGAACCCTATCTCAATGTAAGTTAGTTCGAGTTGCTAGTTCTAGTAGATCCCATGTTCAAGTTGAACCCTGGTCTCAATGTAAGTTAGTTCGAGTTGCTAGTTCTAGTAGATCCCATGTTCAAGTTGAACCCTGATCTCAATGTAAGTTAGTTCGAGTTGCTAGTTCTAGTAGATCCCATGTTCAAGTTGACACCTGATCTCAATGTAAGTTAGTTCGAGTTGCTAGTTCTAGTAGATCCCATGTTCAAGTGAACCCTGATCTCAATGTAAGTTAGTTCGAGTTGCTAGTTCTAGTAGATCCCATGTTCAAGTGAACCTGATCTCAATGTAAGTTAGTTCGAGTTGCTAGTTCTAGTAGATCCCATGTTCAAGTGAACCCTGATCTCAATGTAAGTTAGTTCGAGTTGCTAGTTCTAGTAGATCCCATGTTCAAGTGAACCCTGATCTCAATGTAAGTTAGTTCGAGTTGCTAGTTCTAGTAGATCCCATGTTCAAGTTGACACCTGATCTCAATGTAAGTTAGTTCGAGTTGCTAGTTCTAGTAGATCCCATGTTCAAGTGAACCCTGATCTCAATGTAAGTTAGTTCGAGTTGCTAGTTCTAGTAGATCCCATGTTCAAGTTGAACACGTTTGTGAACCCTTGTTAGTTGAAAATCAATACGAGTATGTTACAAAACCTTCGCCTGGACAAACTTATCAAAACAATGTACAAGTATGTACAAAACCTTCCCCAGACAAACTTATCAAAACAATGTACGAGTAAACAATATTTATATACAATTTTGACCATCTTCAAAATTACATTTGAAACCACGGCCTTGCTACGGGTTCGTTGCACTGCGATGATATCTTGATGTGAAAGAAAGAGATTGTAGCAGCTATAGTCAGTCACCGAAGTGCACTTATGATGTTTCCGTCAATCAATCTTTCTGTCTTGGTCTTTTTCCAAAGCAGCGCATTTTGATAGCGAAGTGACTATTCATTACAATGTATATCAGTATCAGTGTTCGTGGCATATGGCAGGATAGGGAGAGAAATTATGAGTTTTCTATGTTTAACTGTGTTGTTTGCGAAACTGGTCATATTATTGTTTTGTATCTTGTTATTTTTCTTATGCAAAGACCGACTTCTTGCGGTGCCTTGCATAACAACAATAAATTCTCTCTATCGTGTTTAGACTGCACAAGGTACAACAATTCTGACCAACACCGGGAAATCCGACTGCGTGTCTTCGGTACACAAGTCTGACCAATACCGGACATTTCCGTTTTACTTTCTTTTGAATATATCTCTTTCGTCTTTCCTCCATACTCTATAAACTGCATGACAGTTTCTGTGTTGGTCCCTAGATATCTTGTAAGTTAAATCCATCTCCAGCGACTCTATCTTATTACTGTTTGTATTTCGTCCTTGTTGAACCTGTGAGCACTTTCTGATTGATTTTGTTCTGTCAAATACTCTGGTAATTTTGTACAGGCAGTTTGTTGAAATGATGAATATATTATGTAGCTAGAATTGGAAAATAACTAAAAATTTAGAAAGTAAGTTGGATGCATTTAAAAATAGATGTCTACGAAAATTACTGTCAATATCAGTATAATACAGCTCCTAAACAAGCTGTCAAAGATGTTAGATTCTTGGTGGTTGAGAAAATGCAATATCAGATAGTACTGACAGTTTTGAATTTACACAGACTTTGACTGTCTGTGTCTGTATGTAACTATTTGTGACTGTATGCAATTGTCTGTGAGTATCTGTAACTGTCTGTGACCCGAATTCCTATTCCCCATCATCTATTATAAATGGGCAAACTACAGCTAAACTGTATGCTAAACGCTTTCTATACATTTTCTTTGTGAGATTTTCTCTAGAGTATCATTAAATGTGATCTTAACTGTGTCCTTTAGTTTTTGTGTATGATAAAGACCTTTTGCCTGTAATATTTATTTAGTCTGTTGCACTTCTTCAAACTACCACTCTTCATGTTTTCACATTTCATATCATCGTGGAGCATCTGATGGTATATTATTTTAAACCAACAAAGTGCACATAATGGATCATTTCGTAGAACATGTAAGTGCGTGTTTAGTGAACTTTCATATACTGCAATCTTATCTATATTGTGATTATATCATTGATAAGCCTAACAAGTTTAATATCATTATAAGCCTAACTTTGCGTTATACCATAGAACACATATTGATTATACATTGAAACTAACTATTGTGATTATATCATTGTTAAGACTAAGATTGTATTATATCATTGATAAGCCCTAACATTTGTATTATCATTGATAACACTAAATGTGATTATATCAATGATAAGCAACATATTGTATTATATCATTGATGAAGTTTACATATTGTGATTATTCATTGATGAAGCTAACATATTGTGATTATATCGATTGATGAAGATTAAATATTGGATTATATCATTGATGAAGTCCTAACACCAGTTTGAATATCATAGAAATAACATATTGTAATTATATCATTGATGGCATAACAATTGATTAACATTGATGAATGCACTAACAATGTTGATTATATATGATGAAACTAAAGGATGTAGATTATATCATTGGAAGCCTAACAATTGTGATATATCATGAGGCCATATTGTGATTATACAGTTGATGAAGCCTAACATATTGTGATTATATCTTATGAAGCCTAAATACTTGTATTATCATCATGATGAAGCCAACAAATTGGATTATACATTGATAAGTCCCAACATATGGATTATCCTCATTGAGAAAGCTATATCTGTGATAATATTGATAAAGCACAACTATGTAGATCTATATCATTAAGTAAACACAATTACCTTGTATTATATCATTGAACAGACAAACATATTTGATTATATCATTGTGACATAACATATTGTGATTATATCATTTGCAGCCCTAACATATTGTATTATATATTGATGAAGCACTAAATATGTGATTATATCATTTGATGAAGCCTAACATATTGTGATTATATCATTGATGAAGCACTAACATATTGTGATTATATCATTGATGAAACCTAACATATTGTGATTATATCATTGATGAAGCACTAACATATTGTGATTATATCATTGATGAAGCACTAACATATTGTGATTATATCATTGATGAAGCACTAACATATTGTGATTATATCATTGATGAAGCACTAACATATTGTGATTATATCATTGACGAAGCCCTAACATATTGTGATTATATCATTGACGAAGCCCTAACATATTGTGATTATATCATTGATGAAGCCCTAACATATTGTGATTATATCATTGATGAAGCCCTAACATATTGTGATTATATCATTGATGAAGCCCTAACATATTGTGATTATATCATTGATGAAGCACTAACATATTGTGATTATATCATTGATGAAGCACTAACATATTGTGATTATATCATTGATGAAGCACTAACATATTGTGATTATATCATTGATGAAGCACTAACATATTGTGATTATATCATTGATGAAGCACTAACATATTGTGATTATATCATTGATGAAGCCCTAACATATTGTGATTATATCATTGATGAAGCACTAACATATTGTGATTATATCATTGATGAAGCACTAACATATTGTGATTATATCATTGATGAAGCACTAACATATTGTGATTATATCATTGATGAAGCCCTAACATATTGTGATTATATCATTGATGAAGCACTAACATATTGTGATTATATCATTGATGAAGCACTAACATATTGTGATTATATCATTGATGAAGCACTAACTTGTGATTATATCATTGATGAAGTAACAACATATTGTGATTATATTCATTGATGAAGCACTAACATATTGTGATTATATCATTGATGAAGCACTAACATATTGTGATTATATCATTGATGAAGCCCTAACATATTGTGATTATATCATTGATGAAGCACTAACATATTGTGATTATATCATTGATGAAGCACTAACATATTGTGATTATATCATTGACGAAGCCCTAACATATTGTGATTATATCATTGATGAAGCACTAACATATTGTGATTATATCATTGATGAAGCACTAACATATTGTGATTATATCATTGACGAAGCCCTAACATATTGTGATTATATCATTGATGAAGCACTAACATATTGTGATTATATCATTGATGAAGCCCTAACATATTGTGATTATATCATTGACGAAGTCCTAACATATTGTGATTATATCATTGATGAAGCACTAACATATTGTGATTATATCATTGATGAAGCACTAACATATTGTGATTATATCATTGATGAAGCACTAACATATTGTGATTATATCATTGATGAAGCCCTAACATATTGTGATTATATCATTGACGAAGCCCTAACATATTGTGATTATATCATTGATGAAGCACTAACATATTGTATTATATCATTGATGAAGCACTAACATATTGTGATTATATCATTGATGAAGCCTCAACATATTGTGATTATATCATTGATGAAGCACTAACATATTGTGATTATATCATTGATGAAGCACTAACATATTGTGATTATATCATTGATGAAGCACTAACATATTGTGATTATATCATTGATGAAGCACTAACATATTGTGATTATATCATTGACGAAGTCCTAACATATTGTATTATATCATTGATGAAGCACTAACATATTGTGATTATATCATTGATGAAGCCCTAACATATTGTGATTATATCATTGATGAAGCACTAACATATTGTGATTATATCATTGATGAAGCACTAACATATTGTGATTATATCATTGACGAAGCCCTAACATATTGTGATTATATCATTGATGAAGCACTAACATATTGTGATTATATCATTGATGAAGCCCTAACATATTGTGATTATATCATTGATGAAGCACTAACATATTGTGATTATATCATTGATGAAGCACTAACATATTGTGATTATATCATTGACGAAGCCCTAACATATTGTGATTATATCATTGATGAAGCACTAACATATTGTGATTATATCATTGATGAAGCACTAACATATTGTGATTATATCATTGATGAAGCCCTAACATATTGTGATTATATCATTGATGAAGCCCTAACATATTGTGATTATATCATTGACAAGCCTAACATATTGTGATTATATCATTGATGAAGCCCTAACATATTGTGATTATATCATTGATGAAGCACTAACATATTGTGATTATATCATTGATGAAGCCCTAACATATTGTGATTATATCATTGATGAAGCACTAACATATTGTGATTATATCATTGATGAAGCCCTAACATATTGTGATTATATCATTGATGAAGCACTAACATATTGTGATTATATCATTGATGAAGCACTAACATATTGTGATTATATCATTGAGCAAGCCTAACATATTGTGATTATATCATTGATGAAGCACTAACATATTGTGATTATATCATTGATGAAGCACTAACATATTGTGATTATATCATTGATGAAGCACTAACATATTGTGATTATATCATTGATGAAGCCCTAACATATTGTGATTATATCATTGATGAAGCACTAACATATTGTGATTATATCATTGATGAAGCACTAACATATTGTGATTATATCATTGATGAAGCCCTAACATATTGTGATTATATCATTGATGAAGCCCTAACATATTGTGATTATATCATTGATGAAGCACTAACATATTGTGATTATATCATTGACGAAGTCCTAACATATTGTGATTATATCATTGATGAAGCACTAACATATTGTGATTATATCATTGATGAAGCACTAACATATTGTGATTATATCATTGATGAAGCCCTAACATATTGTGATTATATCATTGATGAAGCACTAACATATTGTGATTATATCATTGATGAAGCCCTAACATATTGTGATTATATCATTGATGAAGCACTAACATATTGTGATTATATCATTGACGAAGCCCTAACATATTGTGATTATATCATTGATGAAGCACTAACATATTGTGATTATATCATTGATGAAGCACTAACATATTGTGATTATATCATTGATGAAGCCCTAACATATTGTGATTATATCATTGATGAAGCCCTAACATATTGTGATTATATCATTGATGAAGCACTAACATATTGTGATTATATCATTGATGAAGCACTAACATATTGTATTATATCATTGATGAAGCCCTAACATATTGTGATTATATCATTGACGAAGCCCTAACATATTGTGATTATATCATTGATGAAGCCCTAACATATTGTGATTATATCATTGATGAAGCCCTAACATATTGTGATTATATCATTGATGAAGCACTAACATATTGTGATTATATCATTGATGAAGCCCTAACATATTGTGATTATATCATTGACGAAGCCCTAACATATTGTGATTATATCATTGATGAAGCCCTAACATATTGTGATTATATCATTGATGAAGCCTAACATATTGTGATTATATCATTGACGCTAACATATTGTGATTATATCATTGATGAAGCACTAACATATTGTGATTATATCATTGATGAAGCCCTAACATATTGTGATTATATCATTGATGAAGCACTAACATATTGTGATTATATCATTGATGAAGCCCTAACATATTGTGATTATATCATTGATGAAGCACTAACATATTGTGATTATATCATTGACGAAGCCCTAACATATTGTGATTATATCATTGATGAAGCACTAACATATTGTGATTATATCATTGATGAAGCACTAACATATTGTGATTATATCATTGATGAAGCCCTAACATATTGTGATTATATCATTGATGAAGCCCTAACATATTGTGATTATATCATTGATGAAGCACTAACATATTGTGATTATATCATTGATGAAGCCCTAACATATTGTGATTATATCATTGATGAAGCACTAACATATTGTGATTATATCATTGATGAAGCCCTAACATATTGTGATTATATCATTGACGAAGTCCTAACATATTGTGATTATATCATTGATGAAGCACTAACATATTGTGATTATATCATTGATGAAGCACTAACATATTGTGATTATATCATTGATGAAGCCCTAACATATTGTGATTATATCATTGATGAAGCACTAACATATTGTGATTATATCATTGATGAAGCCCTAACATATTGTGATTATATCATTGACGAAGCCCTAACATATTGTGATTATATCATTGATGAAGCCCTAACATATTGTGATTATATCATTGATGAAGCACTAACATATTGTGATTATATCATTGATGAAGCCCTAACATATTGTGATTATATCATTGATGAAGCACTAACATATTGTGATTATATCATTGATGAAGCACTAACATATTGTGATTATATCATTGATGAAGCACTAACATATTGTGATTATATCATTGACGAAGCCCTAACATATTGTGATTATATCATTGATGAAGCCCTAACATATTGTGATTATATCATTGATGAAGCCCTAACATATTGTGATTATATCATTGATGAAGCACTAACATATTGTGATTATATCATTGATGAAGCACTAACATATTGTGATTATATCATTGATGAAGCACTAACATATTGTGATTATATCATTGATGAAGCACTAACATGTTCTCAAATCGTTATGCAACTTCTCGTCCCATCAGACACATAAGACTGTGAAACTACTATTAGTATAAGGTCTCAAGACGAGGATTTACTTTATTGCGCTAGTTTTCCCCAACTTTATCTATCAGTACCAAACCTGGACGTTGACATTAAATGATATAAGAAAACTAGTCACGATAGAGATGAAGTGTTTACACAGAATTCTGGGGGTAACAGGAAGAGACCGATTAGGAAATTAAGATATCGGGAATAAAGTGGGTACAACACCAGTTCTGAACTTCATCAAGAAATAAAAATTAAATGTTTCGGCTGCATAAGCAGATTATTAACAGGCAGTGCACCTCAAGAGCAATGTTGCTTCAATATAATAGATACAAAGCAAAAGGACGGTAACGCAAAGGTGGACCTCAGAGATAACAGAGGCGATGAAAGACACTGTTTATGAAGCGCACACAAGGGCTCGTTCTAGAAATCTCTTCTTATCCTGACGCTGTGAGGCAAAACAAGATTGGAGAAAAGAAAGTTTCCCCATATGGCTTGGTCCCTCTTTGCAGAAACGGTATGTTATCTGTGGAAAGTATTGCATAAAGCACAGACTATGTAGCTCTGGCAACAGGCTTATACCCAGCCAAAACAGAGGCTACCTTGTTTTAAAAATTAACAGAAAAAAAACTAACCAACATATTGTCATAAAATTATACCACATGTTGCAAACGATACTGCTTTTCATGTTAAACAAAATTTAGTTTATGCATTTTAATTATTTATAATAATAAGAATTACTATGGAAATATGAAACATTCAAGCAACATCATCCCTGCATCGGGAGTGGATTTCCTAACATCAGACGTGCAAAGAATGTCAAACTAACATATGATGTACCTAACAGTGCAAAGAATGCCAAACTAACATATGATGTACCTAACATCCATAATTGTAATGTGAGCTGTTTTCTAAGTTCTGTATAATAATAATAATAATTCCTCTCGTACCGTTATACGTTACATAGGGCCTGCAAGTAATTTCTCCATACCGCTCTATCCTGGACAACTCGCTCAATCTCCTCCATCTCAATCTCCTCCATATTCTGAATAAACAGAGATATTGTTGTTCTAAGTTGAAATTATTTTGCTATTTGCAAGGTTCATATCGTAAGAATCATATCTACAAAACCCATTCGGTCAGACACTTCTGGGTGGTTGACGCTAACATTATACGTAATATATGCGTCTTATGCTCGTTTGACAATCACTTCACTTCTTATGTTAGTGAAATGAACTTTCCGGTGCAGGAAGGAATTTTTATTTTCGATACTTCTTAGTAATTTTTTTTTAAATAAATAATTAAAATTTTTAAACTAAAATTTGTTTATCTTCAAAAACAATATCTTTTGAAACATGTGGTCAAATTTTATGACAATATGTTGGTTAGGTTTTTTATCTGTTCATTTTTTCAAAATTAAACCCTTGTTTTGGCTTCGAAAACAGCTCACTGGATAATATACCAGCGCGGTGGTCTAGATTCAAACCCACCACCTCTGAAAGACAAGACAAACGGTTTAACCACTTCGCAACAGATAACACTGTAATGAGTATACTCTCCAACAGTGATACGTCACAGACATGCGCTGTTCGTTCTTATTCTTACAAAGCTAAAGGCACTATACTGCCGAGACAGCCATGTCTCGTTCAATCAAGTTGATCAACTTATGGCATATAAAACATGTGGTTCATACTGGTAACACTGTTAGAAATATTTGCAACACGTAACGTAAAATTGACATAATGTACTTAATACTTGAGACGCTCTCACAAAGAATAATTAACAAACTTCACTGCTTTTGAACGTTCTCATCTAACTCTTATTCAATTTTAGAAGCTACTCCTGTTTTCTAGTCACTCTTCACTGTTAGAATATGAAAATACTCAAACTGCTCTGTCACATCCAGTCTGTTTTCCATATCTCCTGTCACAAACAGACACAGAATTGTAAATTTAACTGAAGTTTTGTCCATTTCCTGGAAAAATAAATTGGCCATAATGTTGATTTCTCAACAGTAAACGGTAGCGTACGAATACTGAAGTACCTTAAATTTGATTTCAATCTAATAGAGGCATGAGTACACCCAATGACAAATAAATGGGTGTGAGACGTGGCCAATTTGACAAATCAGCAGAAAAACACATCAATGCTTTCGAATATAAATGATGTAGAAAGTTCTTAAAATTCCATGGATGGAGAAAAGAACAAACACATCTTACTAACAAGAACTGGGAATTGAAGAAAAATAGTTGATAAAAATAAAAATATTTAGGAAAGTGAAGTATTTTGGATATAAAAAGACGAACTAAAGTAAAAAAAATTATTGAAAGAATCATTTATGGAAAATAAAGGGGAAGACAAAATTAGATGCAAGGTGTGATTGACGACTTGAAGATGGCAGCAGAATAAATATTCAGTATATATATATGGAACTGCAGTAAAACCATTTGATTGGCAAAACACGTAATCACAAAGTACTGTAGTTTTACAAATTACAAAACAATGACAAAATACAGCAACGTTTCGACCAACAAGGCCTTTATCAAGCAAACGAACAAACAGGAGTGACAAATTAAAATGAACACAAATGGACGACCAAATACAAACGTATCTAAGGAAAATCTGGAATAAAAACGAATAACGAAATAAATGTAAC
Organism: Arion vulgaris; assembly: GCA_020796225.1. Taxonomy (NCBI): domain Eukaryota; kingdom Metazoa; phylum Mollusca; class Gastropoda; order Stylommatophora; family Arionidae; genus Arion; species Arion vulgaris. The sequence continues at coordinate 9,126,760 of CM036753.1, read as the reverse complement.
ACAAAAACACATAAAAACTAGAAATAGAAAGGAAAAGAAACAATGAAACATCTAGTAAATATATAACTTGAATACATGCAACACATACCCATATAGATTACAAAGCATAAAGGGAAGAGAAAGTACTAAGAAGCATAAGAATGGAATATAACATGAATACATGCAGCATATACCCATATAGATTACAAAGCATGGGAGAGAAAGTACTAAGAAGAATAATAAATCCCTGTTCTCTTCCCTGCTTTGTAATCTATATGGTATGTGTGCATGTATTCAAGTTATATATTTACTAGATGTTTCATTGTTTCTTTCCTTTCTATTTCTAGTTTTTATGTGTGTTTTTGTGTTACATTTATTTCGTTATTCGTTTTTATTCAGATTTTCCTTAGATACGTTTGTATTTGGTCGTCCATTTGTGTTTCATTTTAATTTGTCACTCCTGTTTGTTCGTTTGCTTGATAAAGGCCTTGTTGGTCGAAACTTGCTGTATTTTGTCATTGTTTTGTAATTTGTAAAACTACAGTACTTTGTGATTACGTGTTTTGCCAGCAGAATAAACAAGGACATCTGACGATTACAGATAACAAATACTGTTGTAGCAACAAGGTTTTTGTACGTAACAATCTATTGTATGATGATCAAGCAATACTTGTAAAAACCTAATAATGTAAGGTAAATGAGATATATGTTGTATTTTTGTATCATTTCAGATTTTGTAAACTGTAACAGCTACAAGCCATGATAATCACGCATGTGATCTGGAAAATCAATCTGTGCCGAGAACAATCTTCCATAATTTTTGCTTGACTCCGCAGACATTGTTGCCTGCTCGTGACATGTGTATGACTAATATATGTATATTAAATTTAGTTGATAGTTTTGTTGAAGCATATTAATAATAATAATCATTCCTCTCGCACCGTTATACGTTACATAGGGGCTGCAAGTAATTTCTCTATACCGCTCTATCTTGGGCAACTCGCTCAATCTCCTTCATGGAACTGAGACCGATATGTCCTGCCTCTCTCAGCAAAGTTCGTTTCAAGGTCTCCTTAGGTTGACCTGAAGCATATTAGCAGAGCCAATATTTCCACTAGCTTGTATTTATAATGAACTTATAATTGCGTACACGTTCATAAAATTTCGTGAACTTTCAATTCAAATGTTGTATCAATTCTAACATATGCCAGCGAGAGTTGGAAAATGACTAACGATATATAATGTAAATTGAATGCATTTGAATGTGGATTTCTGCGAACAATAATGATTATAAAATGGAAAGATTTCAGGAGAAGTGATGAAATCAGAGAAATGTCTGGTCAACCACTAGTAACAACTGCTTTAAGAGGGAGAAGATGGAGATATGTTGAACATACTATGAGAAGAAATGACCAAAGAATACCAAAAGCAGGCATTGAAATGGGAGGCAAAGGGTTTAAGAAAAAGAGGAAACGCTAGGAGATCCTGAAACGAACTTTGTTGAGAGAGGCAAGAAATATCGGTATCAGTTCCATGGAAGAGGTTGTGCGAGTTTCCCAGGATAAAGTGGTATGGAGAAACTACTTGCGGGCCCTTTTAATGTATAATGGTACGAGAGGTATTATTATTACATATGTAAATTATATTTAGATGATAGTTTTGTTGAAGCATATTAGCAGAGCCAATATTTCTACTAGATTATATTTATAACGAACTTATAATTGTGTTCATATTCATCAAAGTTTGATTCAAGTATATTGATGAGAGCTAGCGAATGTTTCATCAAAGTTTGATTCAATTATATTGATGAGAACTAGCGAATGTTTCATCAAAGTTTGATTCAATTATATTGATGAGAACTAGCGAATGTTTCATCAAAGTTTGATTCAATTATATTGATGAGAACTAGCGAATGCGTAAGCGTTTGACCATCGACTCGGACACACGAGTATTTGGGTTCAATTCCACACTCGACGTTCCACACTCGACGTTCCACACTCGACGTTCCATACTCGACGTTCCACACTCGACGTTCCACACTCGACGTTCAATACTCGACGTTCCACACGTGAAGAACGGAATTGACTCCTCTTCTACCTCATATACATTCATCATCAATGTGCGTATCCTTAATAGGACGTTGCTCTCTTTGCAGCGCATCTGAAATTCATTCTTTCTCTAGCCAGTTCACTCACTTCATCGATGGTCATATTAATTGTTTCTTTAATATCTTGAAGCCATCTTCTTCTTTATCTGCCTCTGCGTCCTGGGACCTGCCCTCTAATATTGTTCTTTCCAGGCCATCGTGACGCTTGATATGACCAAAGTATCTAATTTTTCATATACATGAGGGCCTAGATATGTGAACTGACAGGCTCGTTATACCATAAGTTCTGAACTTGATACGGGAAACTTTATTATTTTATATTGATGCGAAAACTCTCTCTCTCTCTCTCTCTCTCTCTCTCTCCCTTCGTCTTTTAACGTGAATTGGGGGCATATACTCTCAATCAACTCATGCCAAGTATTCCTTTCTCTAGCTATCTTCTTTAAGTCCCTCCAGCTCTTCTTTATAGTGTTGATCGCACAGTTATTATTGAATGTTTCTGTGCCTTGTTCATGGTTGGTTGGATTTTGTGGCTATAATTTTCTACTGGAAAGAGTAGCCAGCCTTAGGCCAAACCTCACCAGAAGCGCCTTTTACGTTATGTCTTATAGGTCGCAGAGTTGCTATTATGTAAAATTGAATATCAGAATGCTTGAAATTGAATGTCATAAGTAATATATTGATATAAACTATCTGTTGTCAAAGTCAAACATGGACACTGACTAGGGCACGAAAGAGCATGCTAATACTATGAGAAGACTGCATGGAGAACAATCATCAATGTTACTCTGGAGAAAAACTTACATCAGAAAAAATTGATTAAAAGTTTTTCTGGCACAGACAGAAATTGAAATGTTTGTACAATCTTACGAGAATTTAGACTATCAGTTTGTGAATACAACAGTAGAAAAACTGGTCTGAGTGCACTATACGACCAAGAGAAGATGAATGAACAAAGATCAAGACGCAGGTGAATGCACATTACAAAATTAGTACAACAACATGGGATCACAACAAACTTGACAAAACAACGAAATATTAAGCTTCAACTCGTAAGTGGATATTTTAAAAAACTAGACAAAAACGGGAAAGGAGAACAGTAAAATTTTTTTTTTTTCAAAATTGGATTACTATACATTATATTTTCATGTATTGCTTTTGACTGATTTTCTAAAAGTAACATCGTACTGTTACCTGAACAGAAATGTATCTGATAGGTTCAGGTGTGATTACCTGAACAGAAATTATCTGATAGGTTCAGGTATGAAAACTTCTGTTATTCTTTTCTCACTAGATTGGGATTTCGGATTCTCTAATTTTAATTTTTTTTTTCCGATCCAGAAGCACTTGAGTTGAAAGATCTTCGGCTCGGTGTCATGGACATCGTAACCCTTCGGCTCGGTGCCACGAACACCGTAAATCTGGGAACCTGTAGCTTTTCTGCCAGTCCGCGGAGTTGAACCGCACTTACAGAGGACTAGTCACCCGTAGTCCAACGCGCTACGAACACGCTGGGCACGCGGGTCGGATTCTCTAATAAAGGCAGCCGTCTGCCTCAGATTATCAGCCACGACATACAATTTTTCTTGGATGTTAGTGTAAGTGGACCACCTCTTTCTTCTCAAGTCTGCACACTGGGGCAGTTCTGTAGGATATAATTCCTATTATTTCTGCTTCCCAGTTTGTGCCGACCTCTTCCAGCAGTAACTTTTGGCCAAACTCATGATGATTGGTCTGACATTATTACTGCGTGGCTAAATCTCCGAGGCAGATTGGCGACTGTAGAATCCGTTATCACATTCCTCATTGTGAGGGGTCGCTACACTATGTTATGCGCCTTATGGCCTGGTGCATCCGTTTTCTGCAAGCATTTGTTTCGGGTTAGCATTCCCTAGCTTACACATGTATCCGATTTCAGCCAAACCTCCTTAGTCGCCTCTTACGACATGCGTGGCAGGTAACAGTGGTTCTATTCTTTACACCCCAAATTTGGGCCCCGGTAACCACTCGGGCGTTGTTTCTTTTGATAATAGCATAGACACTTGTCTGAAGCTGATCTTGTTTTACATTGTGCATGAGCTTTCCATATTCTATGTAGGATATATGGTTTTCGTTGTTTCCACAATTAACTTTTCATGATATATAAACATCACCTGTATGCTGTCGTCTAACACCTTACGACAGGTAGCTAGTGTTTTTTGTTGTTTATTTATATTTAAATGGAGATTCTTATTGCAGGTAGACTAATAGCTGAATGCCTGAAGAGACACATCGGGGCACGAGGTGGTAACAGTATCCTTGCAATCCCTTGCAGCAATTGTGGAAGACTTTTCTTGACACTGATTGGTCTAGCTAATCACGTGGATCGTTGTCATGGATTCTTGACGCTTTTTCTTCTCTTATGAGCGCACCTTACACATTACGATCTACAAAATCAGAGATATGCCAACTAACAACTCCAGTTAGACTGCCAGAAACATTGTGCTAAACAGATATAATTGACATTCTTTTGTATTACTTGGATATAGAGTTGCTGCTCTTAACACTTTACTGTATCTAATGCCAAGTTTATGAATCTACGTAAACGATATGCAGAGAATAAGAGAGAGAGAGAGAGAGAGTGAGAGAGAGAAACGATGAATACATATGAAATATCACAAATATATTTGTAATCGTTGATTTTTAAGGATCATTAAATCATCACTTTGGACAGGTCTATAACTGCAATGATCTCCACCCCAATACGATGATCAGCGTATAACTTCTAACCACATCCATTATTCTACATGTATGAATACTTATGGTAGTAGTCACAACAATAGATAAAACATATATGCACGAATAATCTGAAGGGTATAAGGCCAAAGAGTTGACTTCATTGCACCGGGATATACTCCATGTGACTTGGTTCCCCTCCGGAGAAATTGGCTCGCCATCTGTCGAAAGAATTGCACAGACCACAAACTCGTACGTTGCTCTGTCGACAATCATAGAGGTCTCTATAAAAATGCACTCATGAACAGATTGGATTCTAACCCCCGACCTTCGGAATGCAAAGCATGGGCGTAACCACATAACCACAAAAGACCAAACACGAATATTGTCTCAGTATATTTATCTTCCCAGGACAGAACAGACGCCATAGAAAAACAGTGAAACGAACTTTACCGAGAGACACGAGAAATATCGGACTGAATTCCGTAGAAGAGATTGAGCGAGTTGTCCAGAGCAGAACGGTATGGAGAAATTACTCGCAGAGGTTACCCTATAACGTTATGAGAAGAATAACAGTAATAATATTTATCTTTTGAGTGTCTATCTTGTCCTAAAGAAATTATATAAATGTTCTTAAGCGCAGCGCGTAGAGCGTTCAGTTATAGAACCGGTCACAAAATGGTTTTGGGTTACTTTCTTGCACCTGATGTTCCAACTTCCATCTTTAGCAATGTCTTGCAGATCCTTCAAGCTCTCCCATATGTCCTTAATCTCTGCCTCCAGAATTTCTTTCCAGGTATTTCTAAGAATGATTTACTTTCTCATGCAATCACTTGGCTCACCTATCTCCTGCATACTAGGACCTAGAAAATTGAAGATATGTATTTCCTACACTGGTTTGCAAAAGTTACTGAATTGTATTATGGTATTTTGGAAAGTTAAAATGTTTACTTTCAGTTCAATAGACTACCAGAATTGTTAGAAATTATTCTGCAAAATTTTGTCGACGTATAACCTTAACGCTGACCACAAATAATGTCACTTAGCTTATTCTACATTTCGTACAAACTGTTCTAGGTTCGGGATTTCCCCGCAGTCTATATAAATACTTTATTGCACACAAATTTTCCCATAAATAATAACTTGCATATAAAAATTGTAAAACTATATTTAGATTGTCCAGAACAGTTGTGGTTTTTATTTTATATTCCAAATAATCGAACAAGAAATTCGCCGAGTGGTTACCGGGGCCCAAATTGGGGTGTAAAGAATAGAACCACTGTTACCTGCCATGCATGTCGTAAGAGGCGACTAAGGAGGTTGGATGTGGGGCTAGCTACCCCATGCAGTTAAAGACACTAGATGGCTACAGAACGGAGAGCGAACCGAGTAAACTCTGGTTGAAACCGGACACATCGCCGAAGGATAAGCACCAGAGCTCCAAATGGTGCTGAAGATGTGACGTAAAATACATCAATGCTAAGGCTGCATGAATCATATTTTCACACGAATAGAATTTATGGGGAAGTATGGTACATCGATCTGGGCGTGATCGCGGAGAGAGAGAGAGAAAGAGAACAAGAAATTCAGTTGTCTCCGAACAAATATTTACCTTGGACCATTACGTTGACAAGTTTATTATGCAAACTTTCACAAATTGTAGTCAAGCGGTTGCGAAGTAATAAAATGTTAAAGTGCAGCACACATTTCTAAACCCTCTAAAATAGTAATAATAGTAAAATAATAATAATAATATAATAAGTAAATTAAATAACAAATGACAACTTAATCCTTACAAAATGTTAAATTTTGGTTAAATATTGTATTTGCATAATTGTTCATTGTTCATTTTAGAATCATCTTCATCGCACATCGGACATGTCCATAATTGCTCCATTCCTCCCAAGTATGTATCTCAGTGTGTTTAAGCTAACAACTTCCGTTCTGTGTTGATTGATGTATCTACTGGCGTTTCTCTCTCATGGTCTTTTCGTCTTGCCGCACCTATCAGTATGCTCAACTTGCGAACCTGAGATAGAAGAAATAACCTTTGATGGAACTAAAAGCAATAATTCCGTCCAGATGCTAATAAAAAAACTCAGTAGTGTTAAGTAGTCAGTTGAAGTAGTTATGTTTAGTGAGGAAATGTGACTCTACAATATGTTTTACTAACTAATAGATATGTTACAATTACACAGTAAACACACTGATTTGTCTGTGTATACAATACTTCTTCTTCTGTGTTCTCACTAGATTGGGATTTGGGATTCTCTAATAAAGGCAGCCGTCTGTCTCAGATTATCAGCCACGCCATACAGTTTGTCTTCTGCGTTCTCACTAGATTGGGATTTCGGATTCTCTAATAAAGGCAGCCGTCTGTCTCAGATTATCAGCCAGGCCATACAGTTTGTATTCTGCCTTCTCACTAGATTGGGATTTGGATCTCTAATAAATGACATTGTTTTACTATTGACATCTCGCTACTAATTAATAACTTTTGCACAATTTTGTAGCTACTACATCATCATCAAAGGTGCGTATCATTTATAGGACGTTGCTCTCTTTGCAGCACATCTGAAATTCACTCTGTCTCTAGCCAGTTCACCCAATTCATCGATGGTCATATTCATGGTTTCTTTAATATCTTGTAGCCATCTTCTTCTTGGTCTGCCTCTGCTTCTGCGTCCTGGGATCCTGCCCTCTAGTATTGTTCTTTCCAAGCCATCGTGACGCTTGATGTGACCAAAGTATGTAATTTTTCTGTATAGTATGTTGTTTATCAGCCAATTCTCTTTAACATTTAGTTCTTTCAGGACATCAGTGTTCTTTCTTTTTGTCTGTCCATGGTATTCGTAGGATCTTTCTGTAGCATTTAGTTTCGAAGGACTGGATTTTCGTTCTTAATTTTTGTGTAATAGTACATGATTCACAACCATATTACTACATATTAAGGTATAATATCATTTGAGAAGAATTAATACACTCTGCACTCCTTGATAGAGAAAGAACATGATATTCCATCTCTGAAATGAAACTGTTTTCTTCACTAATTGAAACTTAAAATTACATGGTGTCAGATCTCTTAAGTTATGCCTGCTCAGATGTGCTACTTATTTGAAGGAATGAGTTAAGATGTCAGCACATTTTTCAATGGAACTGCAAAGGAAGGTATTACAGGGCAGTAGAATGGTTACGAAGGAAAGCAAGATTCAAAAAGCAGGAAGCTTGTGTTCATTGAAGTGCTACTAAACTGGAGACACATTCCGTTGTACAGAAACACTATTTTTCTGAAATTATGATGAGCCGGAGAAGTAAAATAGGGCGTCAAAAATTGTATAATTTGGGCGTATGGTGAATGCGGGCACCAAGTTGGGATGTGCTGACATACACTTTAATGGTGAAAATTGTAATACATTTAACACGCTTTACCAGTTTCCCCTATGTAAGCGATATAGCAACGTCTGCAGATAGCGAGCATCAAAAAATATTTGATGGAGGGATGATTTTTTTAAGTGGACGCATAGAATGATAAGAACATGTTAAAACAAGTGGTTCGTAATGTTATGAAATTAATGGGAAACTGACAGCTGTAATAGCAGTTTACCAAACACCTAAAATGCAGTCTGTAATGATGCATAAACTTATATATATTATGAATATATATATATATGTATACACTGTATATAGTAATGGGGAGACTGAGAGAGACGGAAGAGCGACAAAGAGAGAGAGAGAGATCAGAAAAATGGCAGTTATTAATTCAGAGAGCATATTTTCACGGCAACTAGTTTACCGAAAGTTAATTCCAACCGAGAAAATCTGCTGTTCATATTGTCATCGTTGTACTGGCAAATTCCAGGTAATTTTCTCTCCACATTGCAATATGGTGTGTGTGTGTGGGTTTGTGTCTCTGTGGATGGGGAGAGGGGAGAGATTGTCTGTGTCTGAGTTAGCTAGTAAGTGTTTATCTCGTATGTGTGTATGAGTGTGTGTGTGTTTGCATGTATGTATATGTGTGAGTTTGTCTCTGTGTGATTATGTATGTGTGTGTGTGCGTGTGTATTAAACGTATCCCAAAACAGTTGATGTATGGAGAGTTTGAAGTGGGTAGACGTTCAGCAAGTGGACAGAACAAAACGCTTTAAAGACACTCTTAAAGTATCTCTGCAAAGCTTCAGTATAGACACTACGTGCTGGGAATCCCTGGCGCAAGATTGCCAAATGTGGCGCTGTAACAACACAATAGGAACCCACATAGCTGAGAATCGTCGTGCTGTTGAGGCACAGAGAAAACGAGCTTCGAAAAGACAGAACACACAACACCCACATGTCTAACCTTGATCATATATGCCCCAAATGTGGAAGGGGATTGTGTTCAAGGATTGAACTCTACAGTCACCTTCGCACACACTACAGAGGTGCAGAAGCACACGTCTGAGGCTGGTGTCCTCATCGCTTGCGATGGACGGCTCTTATTATGTGTAGGTAATAGAATAATATATCAAGTGTGGTTGGCTGCAATTCAGTTTTACAATCTCACAAAATACAGTCTTCGTTTCGACAAACAGATATGGATCGTTCCATACCGATCGTTGATCATGGATCTTCAAAAACTGTTGTCCTTGGGGATGACTACCTATTCATATCTTGACACTCTTCCTTACCATAAAAGTCATACTGTTCGCAATTTACTCTTTCGTGTGTCGTCCTCTGTTTCTTATCCCAGGAAGGAATTTTACCGGTCGTTCTAATGTCTCCTAAATTTCTTTTCCTAAACACATGCCTGAGAAATGATGACTGCTTTTATATTGATAGTAAGCTTTGTCTGTGTCTTGACATCTTTCAACACATCAGAATTTGTCAATTTAGAAATCAATTAAATTGTTAGTATTATACTGTAAATGCGCAAGCATCTTCTTCTTCAAACACGTCATATCGACCACTTGTTAGGCCATTCTGTGTGATTTGTATGTGATCTGAGACTAAGAGCGAGTGTACGCTGTGCCAGTTATCGCCTATAAGTAGGCCAGCACATTCGATGTCTGCGAAGCTTTTTATTTACTAGGTAGCTTCCTAGGACTCTAACTTAGTCGACTTTTACGACATACTTTGTAGGTCGCAGTGTTACTATTCTGTGCTCACCTTGTGGACCCCAGCAACACACGGGCGCGCACGCATCTATGTTGCCTCCATATAGTTTTGCTATATGTTTATTTACTGTCATGACTCACATCTTCCTGTATCATACCAAGGGAATTAACCACTAAGCTATCACGGTTCTCAAACATTAATAACGCACTAGTGGTTACTTACTGGGGCCCAACTTTGGGGTGTAAAGAATAGAACCACTGTTACCTGCCACGCATGTCGTAATATGCGACTAAGGAGGTTTGGCTGAAATCAGATGCACGTATCCGCTAGGGAATACTAACCCAAAACAAATGCTTGCAGAAAACGGATGCACCAGGTCGTAAGGCACATAACATGGTGCAACGACCCCTCCCAATTAGGAATGGGATAACGGATTTAGCCACGCAGTAAGAATGTCAGACCTACCATCACGAGGGTGGCCAAAACTTACAGCGGGAAGGTGTCGGCACAAACGAGAAAGCAGAAATCATAGTAATTATATCCTATAGAACTGCCCCAGTATGCAGACTTGAGAAGAAAGAGGTGCCCACTTACACCAGCGTCTAAGACAAACCTGAGGCAGGGCTGATAATCTGAGGCAGACGGCTGCCTTTATTAGAGAATCCGAAATCCCAATCTAGTGAGAACGCAGAAGAAGAAAACATTAATAAGCGGGGCTCATATTACACCTTGCCGTCTTTAACTAGTTTTGTATATATTTTAAGACCTTAAAAGAAAAAACACAATGATTTATGTGTCAGCTAATCAAGACAACATTATCATAACATTAGTTAGGACACCAACTTGGACAATCATCACGGTACAACCATGTTCCTGTCAAAATCATATCACAGAAACAACGAAAATATTATCAAGACCTCACCAAGGACATCGTAAGAAAATGTATAAACGGTGTACATGTAAATCAATACATCAATATAACACAATAGGGTTATGCAGTGGTGTTTAACGGGAAGTTCCTAAAAATGTCAGAACCAAGTGTCGACTACACTTTTTTATAGCTCTCTAATTCGATTACAGTGTTACGACGTGGCATACAGGAAAATGGAAGCTGTCACTCTCGTGTAATCAATAGAAGCTGTGTTGTATTCGAATACGTTGCGTGACCGAGATTACAACAGAAATTAAAGATAAAACTCGTTTCACATTTCGTACAACTGGTGGCGTGGATTCATTTGCTTTGCCTTATTTTTATAGGCTATCAATGAATGTAGTTAGAAGGTAAAAGTGTTAGCAATACTGTTTGCTCATTTGAATTTATTGACGGTAGTTTTTGTTCCAAGTACTTTGATATTCTACTTGACGGATTGATACTGGATTCCAGGAAAGCAAGTTCCAAGTACTTTGATATACTTGATTGAACTGTTTCCGAACGTTCCAGATTTGATATTCTGCGCATTGATACTGATCAGGAAAGCAAGTTCCAAGTACTTTGATATCTTACTTGACGGATTGATACTGGATTCCAGGAAAGCAAGTTCCAAGTACTTTGATACTTTACTTGGCGTATTGATACTGGATTCCAGGAAAGCAAGTTCCAAGTACTTTGATACTTTACTTGGCGTATTGATACTGGATTCCAGAAAGCAAGTTCCAAGTCTTTGATATTCTTTGGCGTATTGATACTGTTCAGGAAACAAGTTCAGCTTGATATCTTATGACGGTTTACTGGATTCCAGGAAAACAATTAAGAAGCTACATAAACTATAGCAGTTTTATGACACCGAAATCATGTATAGACCTCATTGTTTTCGAATTTTCGTTAAATAGTTCAACAAATTGTTCAACAAATAGTTCAACAAATAGTTCAACAAATGTTCAAATAGTTCAACAAATAGTTCAACAAATAGTTCAACAAATAGTTCAACAAATAGTCAACAAATAGTTCAGAAATAGTCAACAAGAAATGAGTGAATCTATATGGTTCTTTTTTTTGTAAAGGTATTTCGCCCGTGTGTTGCCGGGGCTACCAAGATAGCAAATAATAGCAACATGTTCCTAAAATTTGTAAATGACTGAGGTAGGGGTTAGGAAAACTACCCTAGTAAATAAAAATCTACCCAGAAATCGGGTGTACTACCCGTAGGCGCATAACTGGCACAACGAACACTCGCTCTTAGGCTAAAATCACATACAAATCACAAAGAGTGGTTAACAAATGGTTGATATGGAGCGCTCGAAGAAGAATTAAAAAAAGTAAAGGTATTTGATCAAATCTGCACAGAAAATCTCTATGGAAGATACTCTTGAATGCCAACAACAAATGTTGGTGTACTTAAAGGATTGTATGCAAAATGTCAGTGTCAGGTAGTTTTCATTAGACATCTGACAGAGGGATTCAATGTCAGAATAGGAGTTGTACAAATGATGTATTCTTTCACCGTTCTTCTTTTTAACCTTGTCATGGACTGGATGATGAGGGAAACCACAAAAGTATAGCAGCAGAGGCATTTCGTGGAAACTGATCACAGTACTGGACAATATGGATTATGCATACGATACGTTTAGTCTTTTAGCTTAAGTTCCGATCCCCCTTAACAACCCCAACAGCGTGCAGATATCCAATACGCTAGATTGATGTTGATGAAGCACATTTTTACATATTTGGTATGTTGTTCTTTTCGGGTTGTACCAATATCGACACCAATCTCTCTAATGTGGTCAGCGACTGACTTCCCAACCCGAAAGTCTTCTGTTCGGAAAGACTTTTTCAATGTGCTAAGAATGTAATTTCAGTATATTGCAGATCCTTCTATCGTAGCTGTGCCAGCAGATCTTTTAGCTCGTTCATTACCCCGGACTCCTGAGTACCAAGGGAAGAAAATCAAGGTGATTTTTTTGCTCCCTATCTATACCAGTACCTTCGCTAATGTCCGTCTCATTATTTCTTTTTCGACTTAACGAATCATGCTGATGGAGTCATTGAGTCTGAAAACACAATAGTAGTTATAAGATGCCAACCACGTCACTGTTTCTGTAACCGCACACGCTTCCATTGACAAACTACTTTTGGTTGTTGCTTAGGTTCAACTGGTCTCTTTTATTATTTTACCTCTTCAACCTGCTGTAAAAGTCCACTCACTTCGTTCTTGACGAATTACTGAAATATCGATATATCTCTATATAGCATTGTCTAAAATGATCTATTAGATGCTTTTCCTCCAAAACATCAGAAAAATGGCAAATACACTAATGTAGAAATGAATCTATTGTTAAGAAAGTTTCCCATATAAATCAGATGTGATGACAAATATCTACTATGTAATAAAATGCACAGACATCAAGAATATCAGCAACGAGAAAATAGAAAAGAAGAAATAGAAATGGTTGGGACATACATTAAGTTTGAAGAAAACCAGAAACCAGCATGTGGCGGTAAAATGAAATCCAGGCAGAAAGAGGAGTAGGAGAAGATCCAGAGAGAAAAGGAGACGAACTGAAGAAAGTGAAAGAGAAAAGGATAGAATAAACATAAAATGAAATAGGTTATTTTGCTGAAGTCAGATCTGGTTTGAAGAGAGATTTGGTTGAAGTCAATGTGTTGATGCATTATTCTGCAAGGGGAGTTAAGTGAGGACAAATAAAAATGAAACAGGACAACTAGTCTGAATAATTCATCCAATCTTACCATAACGTTCTAATATTATTGTATGCAGCATTCTGTTTAATACTATATCATATATATATATATATATATATATATGTATTTAAGTATATATATTATATGTAAAACACGTTTGATATAACAAGTCTGTTTTTATACACTAAATCTGGTTGGGTTTTTTTTTCACAAAGTCTATTTTATATATCCAATCAATTTCTCAAGTCAAATCTGTATTTATACCAAGTATATTTTATCTATTAAAACTATTTTACATGTCAAATCGGTTCTTTATTCAAAAATATGTATCAAATACTAAGTCTGTTTTATAGACAAAATCAGCTTTATATCATCCTGCTATTTTATACATCAAAATATGTTATATATAGACAATATGTTTTATATAGAAAAATCTATTTTACATGTGAAGTCTGTTTTACATATCAAATGTTTGAGCCCACCGAATTCTATTTAAAATTTCGCTGACAGCTTTATTTATATCATAACGCTCTTAACAGCGTTAAATTGTTTTCTCCGATCCAGAATCACTTGAGCCTTCAGCTCTTCGGTTCGGTGCCATGGACATTGTAACCCTTCGGTTCGGTGCCACGAACACCGTGAATCTGGGAACCTGTGGCTTTTCTGCCAGCGGAATTGAACCCGCACACACAGAGGGCTAGTCACCCGCAGTCCAACGCGCTACAAACACGCTGGGCAGACAAACAACAGCGTTAATTATAAACTAACACTTTAGCAGCTTTGAATACAATCTATGTTGCTGGCAGCTTTCAACATAAATAAACACTCTAGTAGTTATAAATATAAACCAACACGTTAGCAGCTATAAAAATAAACAAAGATTTCTAACAGCTATAAATATAGCATGTCTCATAAGCAGCTATAAATATAACATATCTCGCTTGAAGCTATAAATATATCTGGCTAGCAGCTATAAATATAAAATATCTCGCTAGCAGCTATAAATATACAATTTCTCGCTAGCAGCTATAAATTTAGCTAGACATAAATATAACTGAATATATTACATAAGAACATAAATATTTATTATTATTGGTTAGCAATTTTCTTTCTTCAAGAACATTGTTCTAGTTTAATCCAATAGAAACATTCTTTTTTTAAATATTTCTTTTGTAACTCACATTCCCGATGTCTGCAGCACCTAATATTCTTTGGAATGTGCGCTGGATATTTCCAGATTTTCTATTCGTAGAACTGACAACACCATACAATCTGGCAGTTTCTCATCAGAAACTAAAAAAAAATTACAGATACCTCAATGTCAATTCCACAACTCAAACTCACCGTTGTGAGATGAAGTTGTTTTCATGAAGAACATTACACAAGATGTTTTCATCATAAACCAACAACAGGTAGAGCCAGGAAAAAGAAGCAATCATGATTTCCCAACAGAGATATTAAAAGAAGTATATGTTTTCTCAATTATTGACTTCCTATCTTGTTGTGTTCAATAAATAATAAATATAGAATATTTCATGAAAGCTGGGGACTGTCTATTCTGTTTTACCACGTCGTTATGTGTATTGTTAAAGTAGTCTTACAGTACCAGTGGGAAATCTAACGTATTGGAAAATTACATGGTTTTTGATTTGACCTAAATAGATTGCTATGGCAACTGTTTTGGAATTCAGTCTGAACTTCATATTTTGGTTTATTAGTTGTCGTTTCACTCACGTTGTGATAGAGATAAAATGAAAGGATTCTGAAAATATAATCAGATAGAACGTGCCAGGTTAAATAGATTAGCCAACAAGCAAGGAAAATTGGTAGTGTTTGTTTTGTAGTGTCTTTAAGAAATACGAGTATACAAAAACGAAAGATATTTGAAAGAAAAGGAAGAATATGGTGATTTTTTTTATTGGTTAAATTAAATAGAAGAGACCATCTAAGAAATGAAGAAATTAGAAGAACAATCGGAACAATACCTGCTATTTGATTTATTGAAAAACAGAGATTAAAATGGTTTGGACACTTGGTCAGAATGAACACGAATACACCAGTTGCGAAAGCGTACAACCTGAAAATGGAATCATCAAAGAGGAAGAGGCAGACCCAAAAAAAAGGTGGGTTAATGGAGTTACAGACATCTTAAAACTCCACAAAACCACAACATATCAAGCGACCGAGCGTACATTATCTGGAAACCGATCATCAGTTAAACCTGCTACGCCTGGCGGCAAAAAAGCAGAGAAGGACAAAAGAAAGAAGAA
Organism: Arion vulgaris; assembly: GCA_020796225.1. Classification (NCBI taxonomy): domain Eukaryota; kingdom Metazoa; phylum Mollusca; class Gastropoda; order Stylommatophora; family Arionidae; genus Arion; species Arion vulgaris. Next base: position 9,110,958 of record CM036753.1, on the reverse strand, counting down.
AGAAAGAATTGAAAAGAATCGACGAGATTGCATATTGAAAGTTATCTATCTGACGGGGTTAACGACGCATTCATAGGGACAACGACGCGCCAGGATTAGTGAGCTGGCACTAATCAAGATCCTACCCCACCTCCACGTGGTGACCCTGGAAACAGACAGAGGATTCTGTTTGGCTAAGTGGGTAGGGATCGAGGGAGAGCTACAGGTAGTGGTAGTAGTACAAGCACAGAAACGTAATACAGGTCCAAAACCCCAAACAGAATGCATGCATCTCCTGGCCGATGTCCGACGAAAAGCTGCTCAAATGCACGGCAAACGCAAGAAATAACAGCGTACGAGGTCTGTGTACGATTCCTCGAAGCCAATGGTTGCACTAATATTGCCAGCTGTGGGGCAAAAATCAATTAGAACGGTGTGTAACGAGTCAACGGTCGCACCACAATTGCCAGCTCTTGGCAAGTGTCTCTGAAAACTATTTAACGCATAGTGACGAACAGGGGTGATTGCAGTAGACTCCGTATCGGAGGCTAAGAGTGGATCTATCAATTGGGTGAGGTTGGCACATCGCAAATCCTAAAGTAGCGTTCTAGGGTCTAACGAAACTGTCCTTTCTTGGACAACCGGAGAAATTGGCACCTGTAACGTTAGAAGTATGAAGATTAGTTTCCTGTTACCTATGAGAAGCTGCTAAATTGGCACCTGTAACGTTAGAAGTATGAAGATTAATTACCTATGAGAAGCTTCTAAATTGGCACCTGTAACGTTAGAAGTATGAAGATTAATTACCTATGAGAAGCTGCTAAATTGGCACCTGTAACGTTAGAAGTATGAAGATTAATTACCTATGAGAAGCTGCTAAATTGGCACCTGTAACGTTAGAAGTATGAAGATTAATGACCTATGAGAAGCTGCTAAATTGGCACCTGTAACGTTAGAAGTATGAAGATTAATTACCTATGAGAAGCTTCTAAATTGGCACCTGTAACGTTAGAAGTATGAAGATTAATTACCTATGAGAAGCTGCTAAATTGGCACCTGTAACGTTAGAAGTATGAAGATTAATTACCTATGAGAAGCTTCTAAATTGGCACCTGTAACGTTAGAAGTATGAACATTAATTACCTATGAGAAGCTGCTAAATTGGCACCTGTAACGTCAGAAGTATGAAGATTAACGATATACAAAAGAGTTGCAAGAGATAACTAAAAATAAGAAGACTTCGCATAAGATGGTTGAGGGCATATTCCCCTATCAGAGCTAAAATGCACAAGAGAAAAAGAGAGCTGCAAGCTGATTACAGATGTACAAAACCATCTTCTCTGTCGCAGATCCATGCTTATTTTACGTTTGAATACAAACTACTTAATTCTACTCGTCGCTGATTTATCTAATGCGGTATATATATATATATCTTCAGGTACGATATCATTTATTGACGTCAATATATCTTCTTTGTGCATACTTCATGCTTCCTTAACATGTGCCATCAAATCTAGAACATCACTACGTTCATGTCCACAAACTTCAACCTGATCAGGACTCCAGACACAAATAAGATCCTGAAAGATTGAGGTATGCTCTAAAGACTTTGCATCGAGTGAGATATTATTTAAGATTAGATCAAGTAGGGCTAAATCTCGAACAAAAAACAATTAAAATATATTTTAAGGGTGAATAAAAACAAAAAGAATACAACGTAGACAAACAAGAATATGAGTTATTACGATTGATAAAGTTGCCAGCTCACTGTTTCAATACTAGGTTGTTGTTGTTTTTTTAAAGATATTGAAATATATAATAATATATAATATCTAATACACAATAATATTCAATAGTCTATGGCGTCTGTGGCTTGAGGGATAACTCGGTTTGTTAACTCGGTCTGTTAACCCCGACGTTCTGAGTTCGAATCATGATGTGGACAGTTTGGTTGCAAAATGTTCCGCGTGGACAGTTATGAAATTTATGTCATCTTTTCAATCATATGTGATTGATTGATTGATTGAATTATTTCCTTGATTGGATTCTCGTTATTACACTGGTATATAAATATATGTTCTTATTTCCCTTTTTACACAGGAAGATCTCAGAATCAGCACACCAACTACGTATCACTGGTGAGAGTCCCAAATGCAATTATGATGATGGTAAAAGTCTGTATATGAACTTAATCTTTTTAATAACTCGTGTCCGAGCTGGAACTTTGCAGCCTACTTTCATCGATACTCAACTACCAATGGTTGTTTACAGACTCAATTTGAACAAGGAACCTACGTTTTGTTGTCAGTCTCAGATAAGACTAGAAACTAGATCTCACCTACCTTTAAGAGATCACTTGAAAAATATCCCGATCGATTCACGCAGGGAACGAACCGAGTACCTTCGAAGAGAGAGGCGACAACTTTACCTCGGAAAGTACATGGATTGTTAACCCACACGACAATATGATTATTGGGGTTTTTCATATTTTCTTAAACAGATATTGTTTGTTCTATTTGATTCTTGTCTTGTCAATATACTTTCCAGCAAAATAAGTTATAACCCTGTTTTTTAATGGTTGTCGTGAAATACGGTAACTTTTAGTCTCTTGATTATGACATCTAAGTCTAGCTGAATTAAGACATATAGGACTATATGATATTACATTCTGATGGTTTATGAAGTTTGTAGTAACACTACTATACTAACTATAAGACATAGAGAACTATATGATATTACATTCTGATGGTTTTATGAAGTTTGTAGTAACACTACTATACTAACTATAAAACATAGAGGACTATATGATATTACATTCTGAGTGTTTATGAAGTTTGTAGTAACACTACTATACTAACTATAAGACATAGAGAACTATATGATATTACATTCTGATGGTTTTATGAAGTTTGTAGTAACACTAATATACTAACTATAAGACATAGAGGACTATATGATATTACATTCTGATGGGTTTATGAAGTTTGTAGTAACACTACTATACTAACTATAAGACATAGAGAACTATATGATATTACATTCTGATGGTTTTATGAAGTTTGTAGTAACACTAATATACTAACTATAAGACATAGAGGACTATATGATATTACATTCTGATGGGTTTATGAAGTTTGTAGTAACACTACTATACTAACTATAAGACATAGAGAACTATATGATATTACATTCTGATGGGTTTATGAAGTTTGTAGTAACACTACTATACTAACTATAAGACATAGAGAACTATATGATATTACATTCTGATGGTTTATGAAGTTTGTAGTAACACTACTATACTAACTATAAGACATAGAGAACTATATGATATTACATTCTGATGGTTTTATGAAGTTTGTAGTAACACTAATATACTAACTATAAGACATAGAGGACTATATGATATTACATTCTGATGGGTTTATGAAGTTTGTAGTAACACTACTATACTAACTATAAGACATAGAGAACTATATGATATTACATTCTGATGGGTTTATGAAGTTTGTAGTAACACTACTATACTAACTATAAGACATAGAGAACTATATGATATTACATTCTGATGGTTTATGAAGTTTGTAGTAACACTACTATACTAACTATAAGACATAGAGAACTATATGATATTACATTCTGATGGTTTATGAAGTTTGTAGTAACACTACTATACTAACTATAAGACATAGAGAACTATATGATATTACATTCTGATGGTTTATGAAGTTTGTAGTAACACTACTATACTAACTATAAGAAGAGTATTTGTGATTCTACTTTAAGTGCAAATAACAGGCTAACAAAGAGTTATAATGGCGAAGAATTGACTTCACTGCACTGAATTATCCCATATAACACCGTGCATTTCGGCAGAGATAGCACATCACCCGCTAAGAGTGTTGCTCAAAGAACGAACTTCATAGTTTCAGCAACAACCATCGGAATCTTAGAGGAGAAAATTGTAAATGTGACACGGTACGTACTTGAACCTACAACCGTAGGAACGTCAGGCAAACATCTTAACCAGTTGGCCATAGATACACCAGACAATGACAAGCAATATTTAACCAGTTGGCCATAGATACACCAGACAATGACAAGCAATATTTAACCAGTTGGCCATAGATACACCAGACAATGACAAGCAATATTTAATAAATTTAAAAACAAACGTGAAGAACATAATTAAAATGAAGAAGTCATAATATATAAAAGCTAGCACTGAATAGAAAAGTGTTGAAGAAGATCAAACAAAGACACAACTTAATTCTTAAACACATAAACAGATGGTATATGCTACACAAGAAATAACAGCGAGAGGTATAATTGAGGAACAGGTTTAAGGCAAGCAAGCAATAGAAAGACATTATATATATGAAGAGGAACATATTAAGAAATCAGATATAAAAGTATGACAGAATGTACTATACTCACAGTGGACAGAGAGTACAGGAGATCATGACAACCGACCTGAGATGTGAAGATGTCAATCAATAATACTTCTGACAGTTCAAGCGTGTTTAATATTTCTATTTTCTTTCAATGCTTCCCGTTCCTCTGTCTCTCTTCTCTATATATATATATATATATATACTTTCTTCCTTCTCTCTCTTCTGTCTCTTTCTCTCTCTTCTATCTCTCTTTTCTATTTCTCTCTACTCTCTCTTCTGTCTCTGTCTCTTCTCTATATATAATAACACTTTATTCCTTCTCTCTCTTCTGTCCTCTCTTTTGTTTCTCTCTATCTCTCTCTTCTGTCTCTCTCTCTTCTGTTTCTCTCTATCTATTCCTTATATCTCTCTCTTCTGTTTCTTTCTCTCTCTCTTCTGTCTCTCTCTTCTGTTTCTCTCTTCTGTCTCTCTCTTCTTTCTTTTCTCTCTCTCTCTTCTTCTGTCTCTCTTCTTCTCTTCTGTTTCTCTCTATCTTTCTCTTCTGTCTCTCTCTTCTGTTTCTCTCTATCTTTCTTTGTCTCTCTCTTCTGTTTCTTTCTCTCTCTCTCTCTTCTTCTCTCTCTTCTGTTTTTCTCTCTCTCTCTCTCTCCCTCTAGCTCTCTAACATTTATTGTAGGTTTTACTACAGCTTAATGTGGAGAAATTGATTGCTAATGAAGTCATTGAAGAATCAGTCTTATTCTCGAAGATTTATCACGTATGTTGTTCTTTTGATAAAGGATATCTCCAACTCGTGTAATACATCCCTGGCGCCCTATTTTACTTTGTTGGTGTAGCGTCTGAAGGATGAAGTAGAACGTGGCTTCCATGCAGGAGACTAGGGTTCAATCCTCGGTAAGGACAATGAGTTTTTTCTGTCGAGGGCATAAAAATACATCCTAACCTGAACAGTTTCTCAACGACTGTACTAACAATGCGGTCATTAAATTCCACAGGCTCATGTTCCCTCCTGTCCTGCACCGCCCAAAAGTGATATTACAGGTAGTAACGACAGTCCTTCCCTTTAGCTGCAAGGACGTATAAATACGTTTTCCCATTCACTTCTAAAGACGCATTAACACGTCTATTATTATCTCACCTCTACGAACTAAAGACGTGTTAACACGTTATACATTGCTACTGCCACTGCTATAGACGTACATTCACGTATGTGACCTAGAGACAAAGAGTAGCTATTTTTAGCTCAGCCTTCAGAAAGTATGTAGCAGGAAAGGGTTAAAGCTAATCAGAATGTCAAAGAACATGTATTTTTTAACAATATCTTTCGTTGTTTTTCTAAACACAATATATTTTTTGACACGTTTAAAACGGATGAAGTGTTCGATTGTTCCTAGTTTTTATTTATTGATGTTATAATTAATATTATTTTCTTATTGTTATTGTTAGTATTATTATTGCAATTCTCACACGGAGCCGCACTCCACAACAATTACTCAGATGCGCCCCAATATATACAAACGTTTGACAGCAATCATACTGGTCTAAAAGGTTTTTTTTAAAAGTTGACACCCACGAGCTTGTAACCACAGACCTGAGTCTCTTTGGTTATATTAGGGAGTAAGACCAATAAATAGTACGCAATATGAAGATATCATGCTTCCTCTCAGTGTCTTGTATTGTCTTATCCACATGTACCGTGAAGCACCGTGGGAGTTTCAGTTTTCTATCCTGTGCCAGGTGGTGTGTTGCATCTGTAGTTGTTAGTCCTTGATGTTGCAGGATATCTACGATATTATCTATCTGTTCTTTGTCTTCTTCGTGCTCTGCGTCCTTGTTGTCGGTTGTTGCAAGCGCGAGACGGTTATTGATCTGGTTTCATTCACTTTAGTTGATAAAACCCTTGGTGCACAGTACTAAGAAAACTAGGGCACAATACTAAAAATACCTCAGTGCATGATACTAAAAAACTACGGTGCACCATACTAAGAAAAACCTTGATGCACAGTACTAAAATAATGTTGATGCATTATACTAAGAAAAATATATATGAACGGCATTTAAAAAAACCTCGGTGCACATTACTAAGAAAATACTATGTTTACGGTTCTAAGAAAATCACTGGTGCATGGTTATAAGGAAAACCTTGCTATGCTGCCGTGGTCAAGAGAAAAATCTTAGTATACTGTTCTTAGAAAATTATCAGCGCAGTCATAAAGAAATCCTGATGTATGATACCAGAAATATTATTTGTATAACATAATGACTTTGTTAAAAAATATACATGACAGCAAATCACAGCGCGTTCACATATCTATTCCTTATATCTCACTCGCCTCACTTCTCTCTCTCTCTCTCTTCCGTCCTTTCTCTTCCTCTTTCTCCCATTGTTCTAATGTTTTACTCGCATTATCGATTATCTATGTAAGTTACGTAAAAAAGCCACAGTGTAAAAAAAGGCAACAATCTGCAAATAATAAATCACCCTTATTTGTTTACACACAGGGAGTGAGTGCCTATGTTCTCAAGCAAGAAATGATCAGTCTTACAGTCTGTATGCAATCTACAAGACTCTACCCTTATGTTATATAAATAATTAATTTATATCAATAAAGTTGTAGTAATCAAGTCATATCAAATTGCATCCAGATTTGTTCCCTATTCATATTTTATTTGATGTTCTTTGTGTCCGTTGTTATCAAGTTAAACACTTTTTGCGATATATGTGGTTTTGCGCCTAGAACATATGTATGTTGTACCCTCACAGGCCGCTACTGCATATAAGAAAAGCACATCAAAAATGTTTCTAAAGTGTATATTATCCAAAAGGACATAAATGTGTACACAAATGACGGTTGACTAAGATTTTACAGAAAATTTAAAAAAACCACTTTAAATTACCACATCTGGAGTTATACTGTAACCTAGTGTCAGATCTTACTGGTGGTGGTGGTGGTGGGGGTCGTCTAAAGGGAAGTTGATACCACGTTGTGATAGTGACCACTTACCGTGAAAATTCTGGGGTTCAATGCCAGCTTGGTACAACACATTTCAATGTGTACACTCAACGTGTTTGGACTATAAGAGACACTGATCCGTTACTTAGAAATCTAACAGAACAACGTATGTCAGAAACTAGTTGTTTACAAGTTGTCATGTTGAGTCAAATAAAACCAATCTGAAATTATTCATGTAGTTAACTAATTTCATTGGGATTTCTGTTATTTATCTATGTCAAAGATTAGCGATCTGACGCTGTGAGGCAAACAGGATTCGAGAAAGAGAGAAGGAGAAGAAAGATTATCAAGATTGTTACAAATTAGCGATTAAACAAACGAGTATTACTCTCATTCGTACCGAGCAGTTCCGCATAGATAGCCATTTTCTTTCAAACAGCGGTTCCCAAACTTTGCATTACGTGGACCTCCTTTTTCCGATCCAGAAGCACGTGAGCTTTCAGCTCTTCGGCTCGGTGCCATGGACATCGTAACCCTTCGGTTCGGTGCCACGAACACCGTAATTCTGGAAAACCTGTGGCTTTTCTACCAGTCCGCGGAATTGAACCCGCACTCACAGGGAACTTGTCACCCGTAGTTCAACGTGCTACGAACACGCTGGGCAGGCGGGCGGACACACTTTAAAATGCATTTTGCTACTGCGGGCCCCTACAAGTTTCTAGATATGAAAATAGAAAGTAATAAATTATCTGTGTGTTACAATAGTAAACATTGTTCTCAGACTGCGGGAAACTATAATAATAATCTTTCATTTCGTCTTGTCATACATTTAGACTCCGGTCTAGTCCGGGTCCATTGATTTCGCAGTGGAACTAGTTTACCACTGATTTTATACAAGTTTTTAAATTTATTTTTTCTGTTTGAAATGTCAAAGATCGTAATATTTCTTCATGAGCTTTGAGAACCCCATGTGAGTATCTCGTGGACCCCGGAAGTTCACGAACCCCAGTTTGGGAAACGCTGCATCACAATGTTAATTGTGGTTAATGACGTGTTCTCAATTCTGTGCTTGATCTTGCTCCATGACAGTTTATTAAACTAAATATTTAATTACTTCTATGCACTACTTCATCTTTCAGTCTAGTATTATTGTTCCGTCATGTTAGACATTAATCTTAGCTTTAATCTAGCTAAGCCAGTGACTAGACATATTTTTGTTCTGTCATGTTAGACACTCGACATATTTTTGTTCCGTCATGTTAGACACTCGACATATTTTTGTTCCGTCATGTTAGACACTCGACCTAGTTTTGTTCCGTCATGTTAGACACTCGACCTAGTTTTGTTTCGTCATGTTAGACACTTGACCTAGTTTTGTTCTGTCACGTTAGACACTCGACCTAGTTTTGTTTCCTCATGTTAGACACTCGACTTAGTTTTGTTTCGTCATGTTAGACACTCGACCTAGTTTTGTTCTGTCATGTTAGACACTCGACATATTTTTGTTCTGTCATGTTAGACACTCGACATATTTTGTTCTGTCATGTTAGACACTGACATATTTTGTTCTCATGTTAACACTGACTAGTTTTGTTTCGTCATGTTAGACACTCGACTAGTTTTGTTCCGTCAGTGACACTCGACCTAGTTTTGTTTCGTCATGTTAGACACTCGACCTAGTTTTGTTTCCTCATGTTAGACACTCGACCTAGTTTTGTTTCCTCATGTTAGACACTCGACCTAGTTTTGTTCTGTCATGTTAGACACTCGACATATTTTTGTTCTGTCATGTTAGACACTCGACATATTTTTGTTCTGTCATGTTAGACACTCGACATATTTTTGTTCCGTCATGTTAGACACTCGACTTAGTTTTGTTCCGTCATGTTAGACACTCGACCTAGTTTTGTTTCGTCATGTTAGACACTGACCTAGTTTTGTTCTGTCATTAGACACTGACCTAGTTTTGTTTCATGTTAGACACTCGACCTAGTTTTGTTTCTCACTAGACACTCGACCTAGTTTTGTTCCGTCATGTTAGACACTCGACCTAGTTTTGTTCCGTCATGTTAGACACTCGACCTAGTTTTGTTTCGTCATGTTAGACACTCGACCTAGTTTTGTTTCGTCATGTTAGACACTCGACCTAGTTTTGTTTCGTCACCTAGACACTCGACCTAGTTTTGTTCCGTCATGTTAGACACTCGACCTATTTTGTTTCCGTCATTTAGACACTCGACCTAGTTTTGTTCCGTCATGTTAGACACTCGACCTAGTTTTGTTCGTCAGTTAGACACTCGACCTAGTTTTGTTTCGTCATGTTAGACACTCGACCTAGTTTTGTTCCGTCATGTTAGACACTCGACCTAGTTTTGTTCCGTCATGTTAGACACTCGACCTAGTTTTGTTCCGTCACGTTAGACACTCGACGTATTTGTGTTCCATCATGTTAATCTCACTTTTAATTTAACTATAGCAACTTGTTCGATGATAGTGTTCATATTCTCTTCATCTCAAGCAGTTCTTGGATAGAGATAGTTCTAGATCAAAATAAACGTTACAGACAAGACTTTCAGCCTATTCATCCGTTAAAAAATATTTCGTATTCACAACAGACAACAGTTTGAAAATAATTGCATGTTTTTGAGTGACAAAATTCGGTAGACATCTTCGCATTCCAGAATTGAGTGCTTCTGCATAGAAACCGATGTTTCTAAAATTCTGATGATGGCATTATTTGATCAATCATATGAAATACCATTAACTATCTTTCAATCAACAATTTATAACTTGTAATCAACAGCTATTGTTGTTTTAAAATATCTATTCTTTCCAACTCCACCCTAACTCCAACCACATTTTATATAATTTATTCACAACGAAGTTATTCCTTTCTCATCCTCCTTAGCAGCGAGTCTCTAATCTGAAATTATTGTCCTTACGTTTATTTCAATGAGATTTTTAAAATATTCCCTAATTCCCTCCGCTGTCTTGACATTTCAGTCATATATTCTTTCTTGTATTTTTAACAACGAACATATTTGTACAATAAGCTAAAATAATAACAATACAAACTATTATTTCAAACTTGAGTCTAAATCTCTTAAATTTATTATTCTATTTTAAAAGCTATAGATTTCTACAGCTATGATTTCCTACCCGACAAGTAAGATCATGAAAACACTGGGGATATCCAGACAACAAACAAGCAAAAAGCGATGATATGACATAATATAATCCTTTTGGGTTCAATGTCTTTATTGGTAATAAATAGCTTTTAAGATCGAATTTTTGCAACACAAGCATTTGTATACATTAGGATTTCCAAGGGGAAATCAAGATTGTCCCACTGAATCAAAGAGTTGTGGTTGACACTGATGGTATCTTTGGCAAGCGGATTCACAGGAAAATTGACTCATTTCGAAATACTGTTTCAGCTTTCAGCAAGAACAGTGTGACATGTTTTATTTGTTTTGTTTCTGTCTGTTTCTTGTCAAATAAATTCAACGAGCTTTCAACTAGTAGACTTATTTCTTGTTGTTTTGTAATTGTGTGACCGTTAATTATGAAGATATTGAAGCAACATTGTCGTCGTAGTAAGCATTGTCTGCACATAGAGTCCAACTATGAAGATATTGAAGCAACATTGTAGTCGTAATAAGCATTGTCTGCAGATAGAGTCCAACTATGAAGATATTGAAGCAACATTGTAGTCGTAATAAGCATTGTCTACAGATAGAGTCCAACTATGAAGATATTGAAGCAACATTGTAGTCGTAGTAAGCATTGTCTGCACATAGAGTCCAACTATGAAGATATTGAAGCAACATTGTAGTCGTAGTAAGCATTGTCTGCACATAGAGTCCAACATCATTTTTAGAATTACTTTTATTATTACAATTGTGATTTTTTTGACAAAGTGACGATGTTGTCAGACCTGGACACAGACACTATATAAGAAAAAGAAGAATCCAAACGACAGAGATGAAGTGCTTACTACGAATTCTAAATGTAACAAGAAGAGATACAATCAGAAACGACGAGATCAGAAAACAAATGGGATCCTTGCCGGTGCTACAATATATTTTAAAACAACATGTCAAACTCATCATGGTTACCACAAGGCAGTCTTCTACAAAGAACACTAGCTCTTAGATACTATGGCAAAATACCCAGAGGACGACAACGTAAACGATGGATCGATGCATATCCGAGGCACTTCATTCTATCTTGTACAAAGCGCACACGAAGGCTAGCTACAAGTGGCCTTTTTCGACCTAACATTGAAGGACAAAACAGAGATAAAGAATTGATAGATGACGTGTGAAGTTAACTATTCTGGTGTTACAAGTTTTTGAATATATTAGCGTCTACATTCGGAGGAAACATGTAGAAATTGTATTTCTCATTCGTTATAATTTATATATGACTAATTTTTCGTCAAGTTTACTTCATTACTTAAGGTGATCTCAACAGGAAATAATGACTTACAGTCTTTGTCATTATTAATATATCTTTGAGCTATTTTTTTTTATTTTTACAATAATTAAATATTGACCAGAATTGATTTGATTGAAATTATTTGTGCAACACTCTTGGCATGTGACGTGCCATTTTGACTGAGAGAGACGAGCCCTTATAGGAAAACCCGTTGTAGTGAAGTCAATCATTCATCTTATAATTGTCTAAACAATTGAATTTTAGTTAGTGTAGAAAATTAGTGACACGTTTTACATCGTCCAAACTTTAAAATGAATTTGTTTCAACTTTGCCTCTGTGTTTCGCACTTTTTTTTAAGTTATAGTAACCACAAATCATGCATGTAAACCCCAAATGAAATAGATCAGCTCGGCAACTGTGAGGTTATGAAACTTGGACTTGTTCACGTTATCGTCATATCATGTTGATGCGAAAATATGATTACATCGCTAGGACATTAGCTTTATATAGATACGAAATTATATACAAATATATGGATTTTAGAAGAGATAGGGAGGGATTAGAGTAATACGTAAGCGTTTGCCTGTCGACTCGGACTCCAGAGGGTGTGCGTTCAATACCCCACTCGACGTTCCACACGAGAGAAAAAGAATTTGCTCTTCTTTCTTCTGCAAACTAGGGCTTAGAAATATGAAGTGGCAGGCACTTCGTGTCCTAATGTCTGAAACGGTTACAGGAAATTGTATTATTAGCAGTAAAAATGATATTTCTAAGTCAAATCATGAAAATTGTTTCAGTCCGGCTGAACAAGCATGAGTTAGAAAACCAAATTTTACGCAGTTAAATATGATTATCACATGATGTCACTGACAGAGTGTTAATTTTGTCTTGGTTTGTAAAATTGAGGACAAAATCTATGCATTTCTCAAATTGTTAGCGGACGCTCAGATTTACTCGTGAAATGACGATATGTCCGCAAAAATGAGGACGTATGGCAACCCTACAGTTAAGTGAGTTGGATTTACAAAACAACGACAAACTCTGTTCCAAGTATGAGATAATTGAAAGCAAAGTGTGAGATTGAAATATAAGTCGCCGTACAAAAACAGTTGAAACTTTCTTATCAGGACGAGCCATGAAGAAGAAGATTTAAATAAGTTTACAACGCTTTAATAACAGTAACCCCTTGATGTCACCATGAACACAAAAAGAGCAATGTTCAACACAATCTTTCTCCCCACATTTTGCTATCAGTGCCAAACCTGTACGCTGACATCAAATGATAGAAGAAACTAGTCACGACAGAGATGAAGTGTCTGCGCGGAATGATGGGTGTAACAAGAAAAGACCGGTTTGGGAAATTTGAGAAATGAAGACATCAAGAAAAACCTGGGTACAACATCAGTACTAGACTTCATCAAGAAACTACAAATTAAATGTTTCGGCCACATAAGCAGATTACCAACATACAGAGCACCTCAAAGAACGATGTTGCTCCGTTACAATGGATACAAAGCAAAAGATCGGCAACGCAAAAGATGGACATCAGAGATAACAGAGGCGACGAAATACACTATTTATGAAGCACACACGCGTGCTGGTTCTATAAATCTCTTCTTATGGTGACACTGAGAGGCAAAACAAGACTGCTGACAAGAAAGAAATGAAAGAAAAAGAAACCATTGTTCCTTCAAAGGGAAATAACTGTTTATTTGTTAATACGGTATAATCCTGATTATTTGTTAATACGGTATAATCCTGATTATTTGTTAATACGTATAATCTATATATTTTAATGTATCTTGAACATGTACTTCTATTTATTCTAGTGCTTCATGTTTGTTTTTATTTTGTTTGTTTTTTTACCTGCTATTAATTCAGGTGTAGTCATGGCGGCTTATATGGCGTCTCTTATGGAGTTTTGTGTCAAGACTTGCTTTTGTTATCACCAGTATCCCTCGTCATTCATTCGAGACTTACAATGTTCTTGTAACTTTGATCCCCAAATAAATGATCAGGGTTTAATATAGTTCTACTTGCATTGTATTGGGATAACTCAGAACTGTTTAACATTACTTGCATTGTATTGTGATAACTCAGAACTGTTTAACATTACTTGCATTGTATTGTGATTACTCAGAACTGTTTAACATTACTTGCATTGTATTGTGATAACTCAGAACTGTTTAACATTACTTGCATTGTATTGTGATAACTCAGAACTGTTTAACATTACTTGCATTGTATTGTGATACTCAGAACTGTTTAACATTACTTGCATTGTATATGATTACTCAGAACTGTTTAACATTACTTGACATTGTATTGGATTACTCAGAACTGTTTAACATTACTTGCATTGTATTGTGATAACTCAGAACTGTTTAACATTATAGCATTGCGATAATTTAGAACACACATAACATTGTTGATGAGTTACATTCCAACAATCTTCATGCATCATGTCATTTGCAGAACGTCTGTTTCATCATGATAGTTCAATGCATTTGAAAATAGATGTCTGCGAAAATAATCAACATAAAATAGGACGAATTCAGACGAAAGGAGGATATCAGAGACATGTCTGGTCTCTCTCTCTCTCTTCTCTCTCTCTCTCTCTCTCTGCCTTTTTAACCCGGATTGGAGCGTAGGCCTCAACCAACCCATGTCAAGTCTTTCTCTCTCTAGCTATATCATCCAGCTCTTCGTTGTATTGTTGATCTGCGCCTCAAAATCTTGTCTCCATGAATTTCTCTGCCTCCCCTTCTTTTGCTGTCCCTGCGGGTTCCAGTAAAGGGCCCTTCTTGTTATACTCCCCTCAGGTTTTCACAAAATGTGTTCTATCCAGTGCCAGCGTCTTTTTTTAACCTCTTCTTGTTCTCTCCATAAGTTCCTTATTTGTGACCCTATCATACCTCATATTCCCTCTATTCTGCGCAGACACCAGTTGATGAATGTTAGCAATTTATGCGCTATTATTTTAGCCGTTCTCCATGTTTCTGATCCATACAGCAGAACTGCTTTAACATTGAAGTTTATCTTATCTTAACCACATTTGCCTTGAAGCGCCGTGGGGAGATTTAGTTTCCTGTCTTGTGCCAGGCGTGTTGTGTTTGACGTTCAGTCCATGCTTTCGCAGGGACTCTGAGATATTACCTATCCACCCCGTATCCATATACTACCCGTGTGGTGCCGGGGCCCGCAAGGGAAGAAAAGAATAGTAATACTGCGACCTACAATGCATGTCGTAAGAGGCGACTAATGTAAGCACTAGGGATGCTACCCTAGTAAATAAAATCAATCAACTAATGAGTAAAGCTCATTTTCCATGAGGTTCTTTTTGTCTTAATTACGGAACATATATATTCACAATTTGTATCATTTTCAATATCTTTATTATTGATAACAATTGTTGTTTTACATTCAATTTGTCAGTCAACTTTTATTTTCTTGTAAACAAAAATAGCTTCTCGTCGTTGTGCGTTGTTTGTTTCTTTTTGTTTTTTATTTTTGTTAATTTTTTTTTTGTACAGACAAGTTTAGATGCTCAAATCCCCTGTCACTGTTTGAAAAAAGAGAACTATGCTGTGTGCGTATATTAGCTCTGGCACTTTCTATATTTTCTTTCTTTCTATAATCCTGGATTACTTCACAGAGTCAGGATAATAAGAGATTTATAGAACATTCTCTTGTGTACGTCTTGTCTTTCACTGTCTGTTATCTCTGTGGTCTACTTTTTGCGTGGAGACCCTTTTTCCTCGTATCCACTTTATCTGAATAGCATTGTCCTTTGATGCCAATTGATGATAGGATTATGTGGTCATATAATTTAATTAGTTTGTTTTTATGAAGTTCAATACTGATGTTGTAGCTACATTCTTTATGTTATCTTCATTCCTAAACCGGTGTCTTCTTGATACTACAAACACTATATGTAGACACGTCATCTTTGTTTTGACTAGTTTTCTTCTGTTGTTTGATGACAGCGTTAAGGTTAGTAACTTGTAACTGGTAGTATCATGTTTGGGAGAAAGTTCATGATGTAGAAATCAAAAGCATTTCATAATCAAATATTGTCACAATAATGAAAGTGAATATCAACTGACATGAGTTTAGTTCAGAAAAAAGACGTGACATACAAAATTAATAGTATACGACTGCAAAAACACTCCAAGTAAGACAGAATAATAGAGAGGTTATAGTAATAAAAACACTATCAAAGAGCTAATGCTTGCATACGATCAAGAATTAACTGCCACCTTAGAAGAACAATTACAAAAACTATAAATAGATTAAGCATGTAATAATAATAATCGCAATATAAAAATCTTGGGCGTCTGTAGCTGACGAGGTAGTGAGCTCGATCACAACCGATGCGTACCTGGTTCAATCTCTACGGCAGGCAGTTTGGAAGCAAATTTGGCCGTGTGGATTTTTAGGAGGGTAAAGATAGACCCTATCATTCAGATAGCAATGGCAAACTACTGAACCTATAAGTGGTGTCTAGAAAATCAACGCTTCGTTTACTGTGGTTGATGGCTACGTAATGTAAAGAATATGCACGATTTTCATTTTCAATATAAAAATCAACGTCAATAAAATATAAATCATATCAATATACGAAGAAGAAAAAAACAACAAAGATTTAAATTAGAGACAAAAGTCTAAAACAAGTGTAAAAATTCATGTACATAGAAAGCATAATATCATCAGCAAAAAAATCAAATGAAGAAATAGAAAAAAAACAGATGTAACAAAGCAAACCAACTAACTGAACAGATGACACTCACCCATGTGGTGCCGGGGCCCGCTGGTGTAGCAAAGAGTAGTACCACTGTAGTATCTACAAGGCATGTCGTAAGAGGTGTTGACGTAGGGGCCTAGGAAGCTACCTAGTAAATAAAAAGCGTCGCAGAAATCGGATGTGCTGGCCTACTTGTAGGCGTATAAACGGTACAACGCACAATCGTTCTTAGGCTCAGATCACATACGGATCACACAGAGTGGTTAACAAGTGGTCGAAATGGAGCGTTTGAAGAAGAAGAAGAAGAACGGATGACACGAATACTGATCAACAAATACGTGTCATTAGTCATACAAGGAGCACAATAGCGCAATCTTCTCTAATCATGTGCTTCGAATGCCAGACATAGCCGATGACAGACATAGCCGATGAAAGACATAGCCGATGCCAGACATAGCCGATGACAGACATAGCCTTTGCCAGACATAGCCGATGACAGACATAGCCGAGGACAGACATAGCCGATGACAGATATAGCCGATGCCAGACATAGCCGATGACAGACATAGCCGATGACAGACATAGCCGATGACAAACATAGCCGATGACAAACATAGCCGATGATAGACATAGCCGATGACAGATATAGCCGATGACAGACATAGCCGTTGACAGAAATGACAACAAAAAAATGTATTCTTGAGAATACTTACTGTGTCAAGACGAGAGGAAATCAGAAATGATAAAAATAAGTCCAAAGTGGATGTTAAAGGTGCAAAATAATTTATCCAGAGACAACAGACCAAATGGTTCTGTCATATAACATGTTTGTCTTCAAATATTATACCACAACATGCAATGATACACAGAGTCAACGAAAACATGAGGAGAGGACGGTCATACAAACGACCGACTTATGGAGTAGTGTAATCCCATAGCACTTAGAACATGAGATGACTACGTTCTGCATCGCGTACTTCATCTCCACATCTCAAGTGTACAAGAAGTACAAGATGAGATGAGTTAGTTACATTATCACAAACAAATTTATTCCGAACAGCTTGCATCAGTTATACCACCATACTAATGAGTAATAAGGGATCTTTGTGTCGTAGAGATAAGGTGCTCATCTCTCGTGCCAAAGGTACCAGGTTCTTTTCCTCGTGGAACCATCTAGATATTGTTCCAGAGATCCTTGAATTCAGTGTAGGTGAGTTCGAGTTCCTAGTCCTATCGAAGTCGACGATAAAACGTTTTGTGTTAAATTTGAGCACGAAAGAGAACCCTTGGCAGTTCAAAAATCGAGAAGAACATTATTAATACTGGGAAAATTCATTAGAAAGCACTAGAAAACCAGGGGAAAATTCATTAGAAAACACTAGAAAACCCGGGGAAAATTCATTAGAAAGCACTAGAAAACCCGGGGAAGCTTCATTAGAAAACACTAGAAAACCCGGGGAAAATTCATTAGAAAACACTAGAAAACCCGGGGAAAATTCATTAGAAAACACTAGAAAACCCTGGGAAGCGTCATTAGAAAACACTAGAAAGCCCATGGAAAATTCATTAGAAAAGATTAAAATAAAATCCCTACAAAAATACCTTCACCATCTTCACATTTACATCAGGGACCCACGCCGGTGCTACGAAGTACATTCACTGTAGCTGAGATCTTCCTGTGTCAAAAAGATATCGTAGCACACATGATTACTCACCGAAGTACAATGATGATGGTCATATTAATCAATCAATCAATCGATTAATTAGTGAGATGCATTTAGCTATGGAATACCAGACAAAATAATAAATATTATAAAGAGCCTCTATGATGGTTCACAGTGTGCAGTTCGCACTGATGGTGGACACAGCGACTGGTTTATGGTTGAAACCGAAGTAAAGCAAGGCTGTATTCTATCTCCGCTATTGTTTGGAGTGGCCATTGACTGA